>OX637543.1:6690522-6922794 GCA_951800025.1 Oligia strigilis | reverse complement strand
TCGCGTGCAGTATATCTATGTTCTGGTCAGGCCAGTGCACACGTCTGTGTGTCGACACCGTGTCGAAGCCGACGTTGTCGAACGACTGATAGTCCTTCTGCATGTTCAGTTCTGCCAAGTTGCGATACCTGGGAAATAAAATGTATTAGATTTAGTTTCATCCATACCCTAAAATTACTGGTCGCCAAGATTAGTAAGGAAACATGAAAGTGGCCAATCGGTAGGTTAGATTTAGGAGTCCCTACATTTAAGGGTAGGACACAACATACATCAGAACGCTAAAAACGGCGGTCCTATCAATAAAATCAATAGAGAGAGACGATACGCAACTCTAGTTGCGTATCATCGCAGTGAACACCTCGTGATTACAATAAACGCTATTTTACAAGAGAACATAAAAGCTGTCTGAAAAATGGCCGTCATTGACATTTTCCGAGGTTCTCATTATAATCAATAGAAAGCACTAAAAGCATCTTAGAGCTGCGCACGTATGTTCTAAATATGTATTGCGAGGTTACCTACCCAACAAATAAATAAAAGAAAACAAAGATTTTTTTAACGAGATTCATGTAGATGGTTCTTATTCTTTCCTCGGTATAAGCTTACCTTTTAACGAGCACGCAGCAACCCAGTAGCAGCAGCACCTGCACAGCGAGCCAGGCGAGTGCTAGCGACACCAGCAGCAACTCGTGAACGCACACCATTGAGCCGTCGCTCAGCTTGCTGTCTTCCGCTGTCAACACACAACTCAATGTTAGACACATCTCATTTACCACCATATCATCAAGAAAGACTTAATAACACTGCAACAAGAGCTTTTATAATTTGGTATGTCAGTTAAAAATGAAAACACAAGTAAATTTAAAAACTTTTTTGGTATCGGTTGAAGCAGCTGTTAAAAGCTGACAAAAATACTAACCTAAAAATAACTAAAGTTATAAGATTGTTAGTCAAGGGCCGTTTAAAGAAAACTAAAAGCTCGTGGCAGCACTGTTCAACGTCTTTAAACCGCCATAACATTGTTTTAATAAACGTTGTATAGCGTCTGTATAGTTACACAACGCTTTGTCTTCTTCTTTCGAAAGTCAAATTACTGACGACTGAAAGAGAGAATCGGTGTGTAACTATTCATCTGATATAATACGTTTATTGGTAAGGGGGGGTGTGTGTCAAAGTCATCAGTAGCTAGGGATGGTACTATAGTCCAGTATCGCTACATCTTTATTTCGCACCGGAATTATGACAACTCTAAGCCTGCAGGCACCGTGTGTTCGTGGACTAATCGTGTGTGAAAAAATGGAAGGCTTGGCCGAACAACTGGGGAATATTTTACGTGTTACGCTAAGAGCTTTTTTTGATTAACACAAGTTTTATTGCAGTGGAAATAGAGCGTACATCATATTGATTATGAAGACAGTGTTATAATCAAAGAAACTTTACAAGTCAGCAGGGGGTTTTGTTACGTGTGCACACGAGCGCATCATTGGTAGTCATCAATAGGGATTTATTCAATTCAATAAATGTTGCTGTAAGTCCATAACGTAATGAGCCGCGTAATTACGCAGATTACTACTATTAGAACTTAAGACATCTTCTATGTATAATGTTACTTAAATTGATATAGGCAAAAGTAAAAAAAAGCATTCTTGGACAAAATTTAATGTGGGTAATGAACATAAAAATTGTTGTCTCAAGTATCATTTTCAGTTATGAGACCGTTGCATTTAGCACTTTTTAAAACTTCGAAAAAAAGTATGACGAACACTTACACACAGACATATCAAACGAAAGTATTACAGGACATATTCCACATTCAAATCCTTGATAGCACTTCGTTAAATATCAACTTTATGCTTTAAAGGAGTAGTAGAACTTTATGTGTGGGTATTATTTATATAAAAAAAAAAAACATTTGTTTACATGTTAGGAAACAAATATGCGAACACAATATAGCTAATACTCACGTAACGTGGATCTATGATCAGCTCGCACCAACGTATCTACAGAAAGGATATCCTTGGAATCGACGAGCAAGTCCAACTCGAGCGCCAGCGCGTCATCGTTCGTGGGCACACAGGGCGCCGCGCCCCCCTGCGCCACGACCCCCGGCGACACGACCCCCGGCGCCACGACCCCCGGCCGCCGGGCACTGTCGGCTCGCACGGCAGCCGGGACTTCGTCGCCCCATTGGTACAGTGTGGAGTTGGTCTGGCGGGCACTACGGCTGTGTTTAGTATTGCATTCCACCTGGATGGAAGAAAGAATGATGCAATTGTATCTAAGACATGATTGATCTGCCGGGTCAGCGGGATTGTCCAAAAGGGTTACCGCTGGCCCGGAACATAAAGGGCTAAGGAAGGAACATGGGTGGGTTTTAGTCAGTAAGAGTCTGACATTCCCTTCCGCTCCACCCAGAGCGGGAGGGGTCATTTGATGATTAACCATCCTGAAAAAAAAGACTTGATTGATATTGTAAATGCAACTATTTTGGTTTGTTGCAGGCAGTACGGTGACATATTTGGTACAGTCAGCAATGAAATTAGATAAACCTAACAGTTTTTAAATCATATAAAACCAGATTAGATTGTAAAATAATTCGACTTTTTAGCTGTTACATAAAATGCTGAAGATCAACGTATCAAACAATTATGTGTCGATTTATTTTGTAAGGGCTGATTTTTTCATCACCAGATAACTTTTATTCGAGGAAAAAAATTGACGTTTGACAGTTTTTGTATGAAACAACTGTCAACATTTCAAAATTATTCCTCGATTAAAGTTATCAGTTAATTGAAAAATCAGTCCTAAATTAATCAGTGGTAACTTCTTCGGTGACCGTAATTTTTTTTTCTTGTGCAATATTGGACCTTAAACGTTTCTAATCAATATTTCGAAAGCGAGTATATATTAGCCTGTATTGCCCTACTGCTGGGCAAAGGCCGCCCAACTATCCTTCCACCTTTCTCTGTCAAGTCCTGCCAAGGAAGAAAGAAACGGGGGGGGGGTGTCTTGAAGGGGTACAGCTCATCCCGCCATCCGCGCAGAAGTAAGTAATCAAAATCAACAGCTCACATTTATCAAGTCAAAATAAGTCACTTACCGGTGGGCACTTGTTATCACAGAAGCGCACCATGAGTGCGAACCGCACAACATGCGAGGTGGGGAAGCGGAACGCTTTGAACCGCGCCGACAGACGCTGAGTGCCGCCTAGCCACGAGCGAGAAAACGCTGGGAAGTCCACCTACAACAACAAAAAGAATATTTGCATTATTTGGACAATACAAAACATACGCTAGTCTCATTAGAATAAAGTCCATTTTGTATTTGTAAATAGGCGAAGAGTAGAGGAGGCCTGTGTCCCAGCAGTGGGAACATTATAGGCTGAGTACGTAGTGGCAGCATTTTAACCATTAATTCAGACAATAATCACAAATCATATTATAAATATGATTTTTTTTTCGCGATTTCAGGGTTGGTCCCATAGTAAAGTTTGTTCACAATGATGAGTACAATGACCTCTTAAGAGGTTGTTGGTGTTTTTCCAATAACCCTGTATAAACAGTAAGGGCCTCAGGTGTATTTATTGAAACATTATTATCTCTAAGACTTCATTAAAACTAGCAGCATTACTTAGCTTTGCCATTCACGTTATTTGATCGGCTTCTTTAAAAAATCTCGACTCGTACGAAGCATACGGTTCTATCAGAGTCCAGTTTATATCAGGAGACTCTTATGAGCTCATAAAAAACAATAAAGCATCTATAATAATAGTCTCTATTGACATTTTCCACTTACCTGTCCCGTAGGACAGCCTCTACTATCCAGCAACAGCACGGAACTGTCTCCAAGTCTTGAAGAAGCCACCAGATGATACGCCCTGATCTCTGTCGCGTCTGCAATCAACCGAGACGGGTTAATTAAAGTATAATGAGACATGAAATTAGGACAATTACTACTTAGGTACCAATAACACATAATCGTCCGTTTTTGTGAGGCAGCTCGAGCATGACGGAGAGATTAATTAATTCAACGTAATTATTTAAAACGTGGGTAATCGTAGTTACATTGGTTATTTGTCACGGCATTTGGTTGGTAGTTTTTTCATTCAACGTCATTTTTGGGTCACACTGGCAATATAAAAAAATGGCCAAGTGCGATTCGGACTCGCACACGAAGGGTTCCGTACCACAAGGCAAAAACACCGAAAAAAAAGCAAGTTTGTTGTATGGGAGCCCCCCTTAAATATTTATTTTATTTTTAGTATTTGTTGTTATAGCGGCAACAGCAATACATAATTTGTGAAAATTTCAACTGTCTAGCTATCGCGGTTCTTGAGATACAGCCTAACAGACGGACGGACGGACAAACAGCAAAGTCTTAGTAATAGGGTCCCGTTTTTTTTTAAAAATGTTGTATAAAACATAGCCCTCATTCTGACGCAGTCGGGTAACAACGAGCAATTTCCCAAAACGTCAACATCCACAATATGTCATACCTATAGGGCCTGACCACAGATATAGATAGACATAGATAACGCAAAAGCAACTACTTCGCGTGCCCAGCTTATGATGCAGAATCATAAGCCGCCACTTTCGCGCTCAGTCGCATCGGTGTGGCCGCGCTAGTCGGACGTCAGTTAAAAAACTTAAAATGGTTAATTGTGCTGTTATAAATTGTAAAAACAGTTCAAATCTGGTGAGAAAAAATAAAGTAAACGTTTCCTTCCATCGGTAAGTCATTTTGTGATTAATATTATGCGTAATAAATTTTAAAATCAATTATTTGAATCTAATACGCACAGTCATATCTGGTAATACTAAATTTGAGAAAAACATAGGTCGTCAAAAGTAAGATGCATATTCGTATTACATTGCTGCTTTTACTTGGAGCGGTTGATGCAATGTTTTGTTTTACAGATGATGGATATCGAAACAAGTGATACTATCGTATATCGCTTCGGTTTCGTAGTACAGGCGCTTTTATCATTTTTCTGTCCATTTTAGCGATTAGTGCTGTTCGTGCTATGCAACACCAATCGATTCTCAAGAATCGATTTTGGAAACAGAGGAATGATTTTGTATTTTATAGGTACTTAATATATAGACAATTTTAATAAATAATCGTAATGTTTCGTGATTATTTTAGTTTTCCACATGAACCCAATTTGAAAGAAAAATGGATTGAGGCGACGGCACACAGTCGACGGCGACGACAGTCTACAACAATTACAAGAAAATTAGAGAAATACTAACAATTTTGCAAAAATATAAATCCCTAACTGCCTACTAAGATGATTAGGTATTTTTTTTTCTCTGTTTATCTCATTCCTCTGTCTGTCTCATTACTCTGTCTCAAAATCGATTAATAAATCGATTTAAACAATTCTAATAATTCTTACTAAACTACGAATACTATTATTCGTACAGTAATTGAGAAATGGTATATACAAAGGCGAACTTTATTCAAAATTGAGTTTTCACCCAGCAAGTCTTTGAGTGAGAGAAAGAGATGAAAAAGGGTAGACTCCCGTTGCTTTTTGTAAACACTAGAATTACATTGAATATAAGGTGTTTCAATCGAATATTATTTTACGTGTTTATACTGATAAACTTACTTGAAATTATGGCAAATGTATCCAAAAACTAGCACGTTAACGGAACGCGAGCGCTCGAGCACGCATCCTCTCCCTACGAACACTCAACGTACTGCTGGGCTGGGTGAGCGCTGGCGCTAGGCGGGGTGTGGGGCGAGACGGGTGACGCACGCGGCTAATCCTTAAATCGATTTGATTTTCCCATCACTAAATAGTGCTTGTGACGTCATACTAGGTAGTCAAAAAATGGCACGCTTGGTTTTCATACAGATCGTGATACTTGCGTTATCTATGTCTATCTATATCTGTGGGCCTGACCCAAAGCCCATCTGACTTAATATTGAAATGACATAACACAACGCGCGAATGCCTACCTACATAATTGACCGCAAAACCACATTTCTGTTGTTATTACTTAAGTATTAGAATTAATTTATTGTAAGAATGAAGTTAGTAATAATAGTAATGTATGGTACAGTAGTCTTTTTTATCTTCGTCGGTTTTTAAATTTACCACCCATAATACCTTTTGAAGCTACGGCACTGAGCAGACTATTGTACAGAAAACTATATTTTTAATTACTTGAAAACAAAGACCAAAATAGCATACACCTTTGACCAATGTCGAGTTGATATCAATCTAAAACCTTTTTAAAGGCCTGGCCCTTTGCATCATCATTTTCCTGTCCTTATCCCAATTTATTTAGGATCTGCGCAATAGTCTTTATCTTCAATTCTTCTCTATTAGTGGTAATCTCGGCGGTGACTTTCTTTCTAGCCATATCACCTTTACACAGTTCATGAAATATCAATTTAAAAATAATATGTATAGTCAGTATATAGTAATTTAGAAATAATATCGTGGGTTTAAGTCAGTAAGAATCTGACACTCCCTTCCGCTCCACCCAGAGCGGGAGGGCCATTTGATGATTTCACAACCGAAAAAAAAAAAAAAAAGGGTCAAACTTTACGAACATATTATGTTGACTTTACTTGGCTGTGCCCGTAAATAACCTAGAAACTAAACAATCTTACCAGTAGTCTCAATCCTGAGTTCAAGCGGCTCTCCCAGCGACACGGCGCCGGCGCCGGTGTCGTCCAGCGCGCGCACCACGTACATGGTGACCGGCGTGGTACTGCCGCCGTACACTGCGCTAGCCGCGGCTGGGGTGATAGGACTGCGGGATTCTGTCTCACCGAATGTTGGCTTTTTGTAGCCACTGCTGTTAAATAAAGAAGACTTGTAAGCTTTACCATTACCTACTTATCTAGGCAGTATTGATAAGCTGGCTAGATAAAAGGTATAGGTGCTGGCAGCAGGCAACAAAAGATCTAACAGCGAAAGCCTCTGCTTTTATTGACAACAACTCACTACACAACGAAACAAAAGAAATTCATGCTGGTTTGAAAAGTTTAGCTAGGCATGAAGTTAGCGGGGTTGCCTGCAAAGGGTAAATCATACGTAATTTGGTAAAGTCACTTTTGAAAACCTCATTAATGGAACCTAAGAAGAGCCTTTTTAGTAATTATAAGCTATTATAACAATTGCAACTACGATGCATGTGTTGGATCATTCGATTCCCTTTAAAACGGTTGAGCTAAATGGTGCTGATCCATGCGTCATGTTTGTGAAAAGGAATTTGAATCGTTTTCTATGAACGCTTTTAACGTGCACATCGTTCTCACACGTATAATTTCAACTTGATTGATGAAACCAATATTTTATAACAATATTTTGATTTAAAAGAGTGTCCCTGGAGTAACCTGTTTTTCTCCATAGGTACCTACGCTTTGGAATGGGCAACTCCTTTCATCTTTCTGACTGGCTGATTCCTTGACAATTCAAAAGTGCCTGTAATTGGTTTAATTAAAATAAATGCTTTGAGTTTGATGCCAGCGTCAAAACAAATATTTATAATGTTGCTGATTTTTAGAAGATCTTTTCAGCACAGTTCAGTGAAGACAATCAATTTGGTGTAGAATATTCACCCGATATCCCTGACGGCGACGGTGGTGTCGACCAGCTTGGCGACGCGCGCGTCGGGCGAGCAGCCCACGCGGACCCAGCGGTCGCCGGCCGTCTGGATGATCGGGTTGTTCTGGATCATCACCATCACGTACGCCATTGTCCTGAGTGAAGCAAAAATATGATGAGCTTTCATAGATAATAAGTCTTCGTGCAATACCAATACCAGCATACAGAAAAGTCGCTGTTACATTAAAACATCTTGTGTGCGGACAAAGAAAGAATGAGCATTGAATACAATGCAGAATGCTCGCTCACTGTAATATTGAAGATTTCACACCAGGTGAGGTTTTCTCACAGTATACGAAATTGAAAAATGATTAGTAAATAGTATTGGCTGGTTAATATTTGATTTGATTTGATTTGATTTTTATTTTTGTAAGTAGGTTTGTACAAACACTTTTACACGTCAATCATGTTTTTTTTAAAACTAGATGAAGTCGGCGTTTCCTATCTGACTACTCTGAGAAGAAAGGCCGAAACAAACTCAGAGGTCACAGTCTCTTTTAAAGTCCAGACATAATCTTGGTCAGGTTATATGAAGACCATGTAGATCGATGTCTGAAGTGGTCTTTTGAGGAAAGAACCACACAGATTGAGAGGACCTGTCCAGTCAGTGCACGCATTTGTCAAAAATCGTGGAGCTCAACTCAAGACTTAAGGAGCTCAACGATTCGACGAACAATACCAAAGAAAGGACATTTGGGTAGGCCACATAAATAACTCAAACTGCCAGACCATGAAAAAAAAACAGAACAGAGAGAATAATAAAAAATATATATATATATATATGTAAAATGACCCACATCGTCTTCACATTCACAATGAAAAAATAATATAATACTTTACAAAGTAAGCAAATGTCATTGTTTAAAAAAAAAAATCATCAATGTCAATGTGTATATAAAAAAGAAAAAAATCATTCAAAATGCAGAAATTGGAAGCAGCTCAATCCCAAGCCTTTTTGTCCTCAATATAATCTTTAACGGTATAAAAGGCTTTCTGGCACAACTTACGTTTAATGAAAGATTTGAATTTATTAAGGCTTAGATCTTGAACGTGGCTTGGTAGTTTATTGTAAAAGCGTATACATTGGCATCTGAACGAGCCACCTATTTTCTTGAGCCTGGTTGTAGGTACAACATATCGCACCTTCGGTAGAACAAGGGCATAATTGCAGTTTTTGCTATTTTGCATTCAGTGAGGTCTTGCTCTGTTAATATTGCTCGAAAGTTTTTCTTCTTTGCATGATATAAACTATATACTATATCCTTTTTAGGCGTATAGTTAACAAGAATTAAGAACTTTTAGTTTTTTTTCAATTAATTTTAATTTTAAGGAAGGGATACATTTGTGCCCTTGTTCTACCGAAGGTGCGATATTTGTGTTTGTTTCTAGTATTTATATTATGGATATCACTGTATTTTTTAAACAATTTTATATTTTTATGGGCATATAAAAGATTTTCATAAATGTACTGAGAAGGCACAGTCATTACATTAATCTCTTTAAATTTGTCTCTGAGAGAGTGTCTCGGACTTAATTTATAAATTGATCGAACAGCTCGCTTCTGCAAAACAAAGATAGTCTGAATATCGGCGGCATTTCCCCACAATAGAATACCGTACGACATTACACTATGAAAATAGCTAAAGTACACTAAACGAGCAGTCTCTATATCAGTTAAATTACGAATTTTTCTAACAGCGTATGCTGCAGAACTAAGCTTTTTTGACAATTTATCTATATGTGGACCCCACTGAAGCTTAGCATCCAAAGTTATGCCCAGGAATACTGTGTTGTCTTCAGGATTCAATTCCTCGCCCTTTATCAACACATTAGTTTTCACCTGCCTTACGTGGGGTAGCGTAAACTTAATGCATTTGGTTTTCTTCTCGTTTAGAAGCAAATTATTAACATTGAACCAGTGGACTACTTTCGAGATCGCGCTATTTACATCGTCAGTAACCAACTGCTGACGTTTAAGTTTAAACAAAAGAGAAGTGTCATCTGCAAACAACACTATATCATGATGATCCTTTATGAGGTACGGCAAGTCATTAATATAAATGAGAAACAAGAAAGGACCAAGAATTGAGCCCTGTGGGACTCCCATTGTTACTATAGATCCGGGTGATCTTTTTCCATTAACGTCAACGCTCTGAATCCTTTTACTCAAGTATGAAATAAGAAGATCCAGAGCAGTGTTTCGGATCCCGTAGTGGCGGAGTTTCCTGATTAACGTTTCGTGAAGAACGCAATCGAATGCCTTGGACAAATCACAAAAGATGCCCAAGGCATCGCATTTATCTTCCCATGCATTATAAATATGTCCTAATAGTTCAACGCCGGCATCAGTAGTTGAACGACCCCTTGTAAAACCAAACTGTTTGCTATGTAATAATTTATGTTTATTAAAAAATCTTTGCATTTGGTCTAAAATTAATTTCTCAAAAATTTTACTAAAGGTAGGTAGTACAGAAATAGGTCTATAATTTGTGGGGTCTGATGTACTACCTGATTTAAACAAAGGTATTATTTTACTATTTTTCATAAGGTCAGGAAACTCCCCATTGTCAATACAACTATTAAAGATAATAGCTAGAGTAGGCGCTACAATGTCAATAATAGACTTGGCTACTTCTACAGAATTACCCCAAAGATCTGCAGTCTTTTTTACATTTAAAGTGTGAAAGGTTTTAATTATATCTCTACAGGTAATATATTCAAAACGAAATTCCGAATCGCAACCATTAACATTTTCCTTAAGCAAAGACTCAGCAACAGAAGGTGATGAGTTTAGTGATTTAGTAGTTGAAACGGGAATATCCGAAAAGAAATTTTCAAATGCCTCGGCGACTTGTGTGTCTGATTTTATTATGTTGTCATTAATAGACAGGCTGTAGTCAGTATTTCGGTTACTAGATCTTCCCGTTTCACTATTAATAATATTCCAAGTCGTTTTAATTACATTACTGCTGTTTTTAATCTTTGAACCCAAATAACGTGACTTGGCCATATAACAAACTTTTTTAAATAATTTTGAATAATTTTTAACATACAAATTAAATTCATCAGTGTTAATATAAGTCCTTTCATTGTACAGTTCATAAAGCCGTGTTCTACTTTTATGAATACCAATGGTAGCCCAATCACTGAACGATGCATTACTATTAACCGAAATAGTCTTGGGAATAAAGGTGGAATCAAATTGTTTACAGTATACATTGAAAAAATTATCATAAAGATGATTAGGATCAGCCTGAATAGACAAAACTGGTAATTTATCAATGAGTTTAACTTTAAAAGCCTCCAAGCGACTTGCAGTTTTGGGGTTAACAGTGATATCCTTTTTAGCCACTTTTTTGTTTTGATTTTGAATAGTAATCCTTTGCCCGCAATGATCAGAATCTAGTAAAGTTATAATTTCTTTGTGGCTTGGTATAATATCTGTATATATATTATCTAGGCATGTGGCACTAGTAGGGGTTATTCTTGTGGGCTCCAAAAATAGGTTTAGAAGATTGTAGGACTGAAACAGACTTAAAATTTTACTACAAGAACCTGAGTTTTCTAATAGATTGACATTAAAATCACCGCAAATGATAACGGACTTGTTTGAGTTACAAATCCTGTGTAACACTTCATCCATTACCTTTTCAAAGCAGTCATACAATCCTGAAGGGGGTCTATACACACTTAATACAATAGAGTGCTCCAATTCTACACAGGCAATTTCAACCGTACGCTCAACTGATAGGCTCACAATATCTATACGATCTTTAAATTTGAGCTGGTTACTTACTAAAATTAATGAGCCACCATGTATAGCATTTATTCTACTAAACGAACTACCAACCTGGTGATTATTAAAATTGAACAAGAACTGGTGGCTTTTCAGCCAATGTTCTGTTATACAAAGTATGTCAATACTATTAAAATTCATAAATAATTCTACTTCTAATTCTTTGTTCATAAATCCTTGAATATTTTGATGCACTAGGTTGATACTATTGACTGATTTTAAGCTTTTTTTGCATACATTATAGCTAGAGGTTGCCTCTATTGTCTTAATTTCTAATTTAAATTATTAGCAATGTCATTAATAGAGACCAAATTATTGGCAGAATTATTTATAATGTCATTGCATTGCTCAAAAGAAGCAAGTTGTTTAGCCAAATTTTTGGCTGTAATAGAAAAAAAATAAGATAGCGACACAGCTATCTGTCTTTTATAATAGTCAGAAAGATAGTACATAACAATGTTATATCTATCTTTTGTCAAATAGAAATTATTACTAACATAATTGTTAATATCAACTAAATGGAACATGTTATTATTAAATGTCAAGTTATGCATTGTCATATTCAATTCAAATCTTAAGCTATTTTCTTCCTGTGGCAAACTGTTACTATAAGGGAATGTAAACAATACAACTTTTCTTAAACTAAGATTGCATAATGTTCTATGATACTGGAGCAGTTCTCCTTTGTTTACATTTCCCCTATTACCTATAAAAATTAATAAAGTTGTATCCTGGGTAAAGTTACATTTAATAATTTTTTTTCATAATATGAAACAAAGAACAACCAGGCATACAGTAATTTATTATTGAGTGTCCCGGATATTCAGCTGTTAACAAGTGTCCTAAGTCCTTACCAATCTCATCACAAAATAACACAATATCATTATTTAAAGTTTGTTTACACTGTTTATACGAACTATTAGTAGAAGGAATTATCAAATCAACACAGGGCTGCACTAAGGTGGTATTACAAGTTGTCAATGAATGGTCCGGTGTGACATTGGTTGGTGTTTGACAATGCTCACAGTTGGTTTTTTGTGAGTTTACCAGCTCATTCATTGCCAACACATATTCCCTCATTAGGTCTTCAGAGGTATTATATTTGTTGGTCATTGAACTAAGTTTCTCCTGTAGATGGTCAAGTTCAGATTGCAAGGTCTCTGTGTCAATGTTGTACTTCCTAGTACTCTGCTCCAAATTATAAGAATACATGTCTAATTGTTTAATTAAATTCAACCTTTCTCTATTCAATTTAACGTTTTTGATAAAGAACTTTTGTCTTTTTACCATTTTTTGTGTCCCTTCGTCCAGCATACTCACCATGGAATCCTGATATTTCATGAATGTCAAAAAACTGTTCTGAAATAGTGCTAAATAGTGCCCAAAGGAAAAAAATAGTGCTCTTGTACTTGCGAAGTTATAGCCATAGTTCGATGAGTATGCTGGACGAAGGTTTCGCCCAGCATACTCACCTCCGTCCGGAGAATCTGTATACGCTTCAAACATAATTCATACTTCAAAAAATAGTTCCCAAATAGTGCCAAACGGTGCCCAAAAAGAAAAAACAGTGCTCGAATAACTTCGGAGTTATAGGCTTCGTTCAGTGAGTACGCTGGGCGTAGGTTCTACGCCCAGCATACTCACCTCAGTGCGCGAATATCGAACGAGCTATAGGTACAATTTACGTCTCAAAAAATTGTGCTTGAAATAGTGCCCAATATCAGTCCAATTTTTGCTTGACTTTTGACTTAGAAAACCATTAAATTTTAATGTAAACTTCTACATACTAACGTAAAATGGGGTACAGTCGTCGACACATGTTTTTGGACAAAAATATTAAACTTTCTAATTGTAGACTTCATGTTATTGGATGCGAGAAGCACAGAACCGGTCGAAGTGGAAGTGCTTGGGGGAGGCCTATGTCCAGCAGTGGACGTCTTTTGGCTGAAATGATGATGATGATGATGATGATGTTATTGGAAATAATTATGGTATTTTCTCACATGTCAAAAACTTTCGATTAAATGCATTATTATATATTTTATAAATAATAATAAATGAATGAAACTTTAAGCGTAAATGAAGTCTATTACTTCATTGCATTGTGTGTTTGTCTGAATAAAAACAGTCATTTGCAGCCAATAAAATTAATATCTTGAAAAATTGTAAAAAGGAAATTATACAGTTTCTTTTTGTATATATGTTGCAGGCAAAACTTATAACCAGTCAAAACTAGTACTGTGACATAGTTATACAAATTTTTAAAACTCTTTCCAATAGTTTCATCAATGAAAGGTTTAGCAATAAAAAACATTTTTAATTACTTACGTTATTTATTACTATTTAAAGGGCCAAAGTAATCAGAATTCTAGTTAACTAGTTCACAGCTTTTGTTAACATTCATAATATAATCAATGTAAATAGAAAAAAATTGTAGTTTTAATATTGTATATAATATACCTACATATAAAAAAATGTTTAGCCAAATATTGGTAAAACTTTCTAAAATATAACACGTAGGTACTTGTACTTTGTTTTACTGCTACAACGTTTTAATCACAATAAAATTATCTTACAAATAAGTATAAATTGAGCAATCACAGTTTATAATCACGTTTTTTTTATTAATATTAAATACCCTATAGTAATTACAAATTAACAATCACAGTTTATAATCACATTTCTGTAAGTTATTAATAAAATAACTTTTACAAGAACAAAAAAAAACAAACAAACAATAACAAAATAGGAACTAACAAGTTAGGACCGATCTTCATCTTACATTCGCGTATAAATAATGCAGTGTGGTACAGTATATTGGGTATACAGTATTTTCTGATTTAGATACCCATCATATTGTGGGCTTTATTTTTTTATTTATAGTTGTATACATAAATTAAATATAATACAATACTTACGCGTATTAGCACATTTTATTAAAATTACTCAGTAAGAACGTCAACTAAAATGTATTTTTTTTTAGGTTTCCTAAGGATCCAAATTTAAAGGATACATGGAAGGCATTTTGTAATAACAGACCAACCTGGATTCCCACGAGAAATAGTGTCATTTGCTCAAACCATTTTAAGTCTTCTGACTTTCAAGTGTTGGTGAACAATAGAAGGAGATTAGTTGATGGCGCCAAACCAACTCTAAACCAACAAATTACCATTATTATTATCATATTCATTTTAAAATATATAAAAAAAATGAACGTTAATTTTATTAGTTTTATGATTATTGTGATACATAATAAATAAAGTCTATCATAATAATATCTACTTTTGAATAACTTATTAAACCTAATTTCCTTAACCGATTTCTTGAATTTATCGATAATGCGTATCGACAGTTGTTACAGCTATGGCTGCAAGGAGTTGTCAGTGTAGTTGCATCATATTATTATACTGTTATGACACGATTTATTCAATGTGTGTGTGAAATTGTTAGTGTATTTTGTAATTGTTATGGTGTGAGTTTCGTAGTGACAGACAACTGTTTTTGTGTGAGAATTTGAGAATGTGTGATTTCCCCCCGCGAAAAATGACAGACATATTTGTATCGGTAAAAAACGCAATGGCTACTCCCCTCCGGTTCGCCGGTGGCCTGTGTTGCTCTATGTGTGCGACGAAGTAAACAAACAAAGAAACTGAGAAGCGCTTGTTCGTTTCGATTGCTTTGTGACACAAAATGGACCCTTATCACCTTCAAAATACAGATCAGTCTTGTCTAATAATCGTAAGATGTTAGGGCAGCGCCATCTAGTATTTAAACATAAACATATTCATTTGCGTCGCGGGCGCCGCGCGTCGTAAGCCCCATACCTATTGACCGTACGTGCATCCATTACTGCCACACTATATTGAACTTTATCACATGAGGAATACAGGTCAATTCCGTAAACGTTGTGGTACCGTCCTTGATCCGGAAAATGATTATTTTGAATAATTTTGTCAGTTGTAATGTAAGCATTAATAACAGCAACTTTATTTTTCATGCATGATTTACTTCATTTGATATCTTAATCCTTCAAGCGCCGTGATCTAGACAAAATACATAAAATCATTGTTCCTAGCTACCGGGGTCCCATGCGACGCGCGAAGGCTTAATCATATTATTATAAAGTATTATTAAAATAATGTGTAATTAATAATATTGCGATTCTAAAGTAAATACTCCCTTACATAGACAATTAATAATTTACACAAGACAAAAATTGTTAGAAAGAAAGTTAATAATATTGTATTCGACTGTACTCAATGTAATGTATGTAGAAGTTTACAATCAAATTTAATGGTTTTCTAGGTCAAAAGTCAAGCAAAAATTGGACTGATATTGGGCACTATTTCAAGCACAATTTTTTGAGACGTAAATTGTACCTATAGCTCGTTCGATATTCGCGCACTGAGGTGAGTATGCTGGGCGTAGAACCTACGCCCAGCGTACTCACTGAACGAAGCCTATAACTCCGAAGTTATTCGAGCACTGTTTTTTCTTTTTGGGCACCGTTTGGCACTATTTGGGAACTATTTTTTGAAGTATGAATTATGTTTGAAGCGTATACAGATTCTCCGGACGGAGGTGAGTATGCTGGGCGAAACCTTCGTCCAGCATACTCATCGAACTATGGCTATAACTTCGCAAGTACAAGAGCACTATTTTTTTCCTTTGGGCACTATTTAGCACTATTTCAGAACAGTTTTTTGACATTCATGAAATATCAGGATTCCATGGTGAGTATGCTGGACGAAGGGACACATTCATTGCACGAATAAAACTGGTAAATGAATTATTCCTCCAAATCCGCGTAAACTGGTTCAAATTAACTAGTTTACTTGCTGACCTGAACGAAATAATTTATGAGTTGATGAAATATATTGAAGTAGTTTGTACATTCAGACCGCTTATCATCCAAGTCAAGTTTGTGAAGTCTAAAATCCGACTCATTCATAATTTATAACTACCAGAATTTTACTCGAATTGTTCATAAATTAAATTATTTATCTAGAACTTGCCATAAGAAATAAACCCGACCTTTATCAAGAAACAATTAAAATCGTGAAATATAGTCAAATTAAAATTATAATATAAATATTCATTTGGGTAATGAATGCTGCGGGAAGTTTAATTTCTTTTGATTGATACGCTTGCTTTGTCGTCCCGAAATGAACGAGAACGGCTGCCCTATTATGTTCAGTAACAAGGTTTGCAACGCAAAAAAATATGTGAATCAGCGTGCATCGCGTGTCATGCAGCAGTTAAGATTCCCTGCATAGTGTGCTGCGCGGATGCAGAGTCGTGCCGCACCGCACCGCGCCGTGCCGCACTCTGCCGCACGGCACCGCGCGCCGCCGGCCCTGTACACCCGCCCCCGCACGCACGCCACCCAATCACATTATCGCAAATAGGGGCAAACATATTCATTATTCTTAATTGTTTGTCATGTAATTTACAAAACAATATTAAACACTGGGTAATATTATTTTATGATGAATCACGAAAATGACGGCGTTCCATCGGACATTTAATTATCTATCGTTTGTTGCTGCGTGCCTTATTATACGTGGAACAATAAATAATCAATGTTCACAGTTGCAAATGAAAATTAATAGGTCAGGTAGTACGAAGCGGGCCCCGGTTACCTTTTGCAGCCGACCTTGTGTGCAAAGTTCACGCCAAGTAACCCCGTTGTAAGTAGTACAGTGTGTCCGACAGATATACCTACTTTATTATAAATTCGCATGAATAATGAACGTGCGCATAATCAATTGAGATTTATTTCCTAAGTTGTCTGTTCTTCTTTCTGGAAAACTTTTTCGTCGTAATATTGGAATTTAGGTATCGATATGACTGAGATAAATTAACCAAGTATAGGACTTTGTTTCCGAAGCTAATATATCCCGATTATACATTTATCAAAGCATTTGCTCATAAGCAAACATCCAACTTTCGAGTAGGGTGACAAAGTAACCGATATTCTCGTAGCATTTTCGTAGCACGCCGTAGCACTCCGTCAATACCGCGTAGCGGCCGCTTACGACATCAAAGTCGTCACCAATCTCTTATACTTCAACAAACATTTCATGCATTAACCGCTTCATCTTTTTGTAATCCATGGGGTTTTCAACAACAGGAGTTATGGTAAAATAAGTGGCCCGTCTTCAATTCCAGTACCAATATCTAGCCAATCTAAATATCTGTGACAGAGGAGTCTCGCGAGACGTCGCCGCATCCGGAAATAAGCCGGCATTTATAGGCTGGATGGAACCGTACCGCGCAGACTTGATGAGTATTCTTGAACTGCTTTTATTTATTTAATATGATATGAAGTCTGGTTGTGATAAAAATGTTAGGTTTGATCGTCGAACTTATAGCTGTGGCAGACGTTACTTCGAAACTCTGAGCCGACCAGTTAGTTAGACGGATAAGTAATTGGGTTTATATTGAGGGAAATTAGTTGGGAAAATCGGCGCGTAGCCTGAGTTTAATAGCAGTTATCCTATACTTATTGGATGGTGTAAGCTGCTCTAAGGAACAAAGTGTAATTTTAGGTATCATATTTTCCTTGTCCTTGTCCTTTTTTTTGTTTGTCCTTTATAAAATCTTAAAATGACAAAATAAAAATCTCATAATTTACTTTTTGTACGGAATTTCGGTATTTTGTAATAAAAACACGATTTTGAAAATCCTACTTCCTACTAATATTATAAACGCGAAAGTTTGTGAAGATGGACGGATGTTACTCATTCACGCGAAAACTACTGAACGGATTTGGATGAAATTTGACACACAGATAGTTTATAACCAGGATTAACATAGGCTACATTTTGTCCCGATATTCCCACGGAATCAAAACTTATGCGGGTGAAAACGTTAGTGTAATATACTTTTAAAACCGTATTTTTATTACAAAAAAATGGAAATTAAGTAAAAAACTTATTTTACTCATTTGGTACAGACAAACAAACTGATGAAGTTTTAAAATCCTTCATTACTTGGACTTTCATTAATTTCATGTTTACCTACATACCTTGCGTTGTTGCGACTGAAGCACACAATGTTCGAAATTAAATTTGATATTATTGAAAGCAAGTAATGAAACATGATTTTATTACAATGAAAATAATCATCATTCCCCGGAGTGCCTTTATAGCAATTTATTTGGAATTATTATGAAAGATAAGCTTCAGAAATTCACTTTTGAAACAAGAATCAGAAGTCAGAAGGTTTCTAATCTGTATAGTATCATTTAAATTGGCTACAACATTAACCTATATTACTTATCAGGTATATTAGAATCAGTGTGAGGTTTTTTTGTGATCGACAATTTTCTTATTTGTAAAATATTTATTTCATGGCTAAGCTGTAGTCCGAATTTGAGTACCTAACTCGAAAACTAAAGTTAACTAGAAAGTACTTCTCATCCCGAAGAAATAACTAGAAACTCACACGAATCGTGCTATAAACAAAAGCTCTCAAAACAAGAAACATTGGCACACACGAACACAGTCATTTCCGTCAACACCAAAAAAGTTGTTTACCTCTGCAATGTCATCTTGTCATTACTAATAATGCTACCCAAAATCATAATATTCGTCAACGTCGCCAACACAGTTAATCTAATAACGACGATTTGTACACAAAATGCGGAACAGAGAGCTTACCTTGGATTCTCGAAGAAAAATTACGACATAACTTATATCTCTTGACAACGGGATGCTTTTCCATAAAAAGAAAAGCGGAATTAAGCGGATTTGTGCCCAGAAACTTTAACTTACTTACTTAGATTTTAGATTTTTTGAATAAAAATACCTACAATGATTCTCTTTTTAACGCTATAACTGGTTAGGATAATGATGATGACTACAGTCGAGAGAATCCGTTTCTGACACCTGTCAGTGGAACAATTCTAGCAGCTATTAAAGATCAAAGGTGATTAGACGTAATCTGACCCGGTTTGTGAAAACTTGTGTACTTTTAAAAACCAAACTGGATTTAACTTGTTATGTTAGTAGTTAAACCCCACTTTTAATTCCATGTACTTTTTTTTTGTCTATGGGAGTAAAAATTATCAGGTCAATAAAAAGTCCATGTTTATACCGCGGCCGTAACGCATATCAGGAAACTTTGGTACGGGATATACAGCGGCCGTAACGCACGGACGAGCAAACTCTATCAGAAGCTTGCCGCGTTGAACGTGTTTTTTTATTTTTCCCAATGCAACAATGTTTAGTTAACAGTAGTGATTACTGGCGCAAGATAATTAAAAGTTAATAATAACGTCATTGTTGTTAAAAAATACACTTTCATTTTTTTGACAGACAGTACCCACACTCATGCAACACATACTACATAGGTATCTACTATCGTAAACTAGACACATTAATTTGTCTATTCCACCTTATTTTAATTCTGTACAGCGTAGTTATAGTTTTCTTACAATAGTGTCCAGTGATCTTTGCAAAACACGTATTCGTTTCTATGAAACTGACTAGTGTCAAGAACGCATTCTCTCATCAGCCGACTGTAATACACAACAAGGATTGCTATGATTATGACCAGTTACTGGTAACTAACACTGAATAAAAAAAAATACATGTCTACATAATTAAAGATAACAGACATGACGGTTACACTAGCGAACGAGGAATGCAATTTATTATACCCCTGCGCATTTCATGCCAGTTCTATATGTAATTCCAGTTTATCAGTTGTATCAATACAATTTTAAAGCCCGATAATTTCACAGAAATATTTAATCTGCACTCGTATTCTGGCAAGTCGATACGATTTAACATAAAAAGGCAATATTTAGCGTCCTTAGTAGCTGCAGACGTCGTCGGTGGCGTGTGAGTCATCAAACGATCCCCTCATGTAATGCGCCGCCGCGTGTCTCTTCACGTCGACGCTACCCTCCCTTCGATAAGGAAACCGAGGGAACAAATTTAAATGGGAAATGCCTGGAAATGGCTCACGCTATTGTTGTACGATACCCTGAGGGGAGATATCGGGCCCAATATCTATCGGACTATTAGCATTGATATTTATTTTGTGTGAGAATTCAAAACAAACTCGCATCGCCCTCGCGCGTACAATGCGGAGATCAGGCCAGCTGACTGATTAGATTGTACATATCGGCCTGCACCCGATAGATATTATCAGACTTGCATCGGGGATTTAACAACCATGTCGCCCCTTTCCGAGTTAAAATTACAAGATATCAAAACAAGGTTATTTTTATTGAGGCGACATACAAGAACCGTTACAACGTATGAGGAGTGCCCCAAATACTTATTTATATATATTTTTTCCGCAGCGTGCCATATTAAGTCAAAAGAAGCTGCATTTATAATAATTATAATTGAAATTTATTTCTCTTAGTTTGGTGTGAGAAGTTGGCGTGGTTCTGCGCACGGGCGCTCCTCTCTGCTTGCTGCTAACTCCCCGGGCGCGGAGTGTGGATGCGCGCACAACTTTTATTAAAACGCAACGAGAAGTGGCAAGTTTAGAAATTTACTTGTTACCGCGACGCTGTAATGTTTTACGAGGAAATTACTTCCAGCTATTTAATTTAAACGAGTATTCAATACTCAAAGCTAATAAATGTCGACTATTGGCGAGTTGCCGAAACTGCAACTTTTGCAGTAGGATTGTTTCTAGTCTGCGCGAAGTTAGGACACAAGTTTACAAGCAAAGTTGACCAGGTTCTGTAACGAGATTAATGAATATCTATGACTCTTGTTCGTGCTACTTGGCAAACTTCAATATTGCTCGACCAACTTTAGAATTGGAAGTTTTGCTAAATACAGTGCGCTTTGTGACTTCAAGCACAGTTTTGAATGCAGTTGGTTCACAATAGTAGAGACTATTTTTATACAAAGTATTCAGCTTTTAATTATCAACGTAAGATAATTCAAGTGTTTATTTTTGTTTTTACTACGTAAAAATATCGAATCAAATGTCTGACATACTATCTAAATGTAACAAATGAAAGCATTTTTTTAAAACCGGCTATCCCGCGTCCTTAACAGATAGATCGTTTGTGCGAATTTGGTTCGGGAAACCGAAATGCTGTCGACGCGAATACGCGATCTGGTTCGCCAAACAAAATGAACGCGACGACGATCGCATTGGTTAGGACGCGGCGCTGGATATTCAGTTCACGATATTCTACAAAGTCGCTTCGATGGATAAACGAACAATATATCTACGAGCATAAAAAATACACAATTAGTGAAGGATATTATAATTATTCTCCATATTATGGAGAATAATTTTCTTGTTGCCAGGATCTGATCAATCAATTTGATATCTGAGTTAAGTCAATAACTGAGACTAACCATTATCGATACACCTACACCACCTGAAAGTGAGAAGATGAATACTGAAACATCAATGAAAACGCGAAGCAAATAATAATATATACACGTACCTTTCCAGTTTGCTAACTTCCCTGAAAGGAGAAAGTTGAACTGTAGGACTGTGCTATTACATTGTTGTCGCCGCAATTCTACATACCTATTGAGCTATTATAGACAATAATTTCCACTTTTTAACCCACTTCAAAAAGGAGGTTCAGGAGCGTTCTGTGTTCGTCTGTATGATTTTTTTGTTCATCGATATTTTCATCAATTTGTGGGACGACTTTGAATATTATTTTTTTGTTTGAAAGAGTATACTCCTAAGGTCAAGTTCTGAGGAGTGGCTTTTGAGTTGGCTTCAATAATAAGTATTTAACCCACTTCGTGTATACATTCTTCTACTTCGTGTATAAACAACTATGAATGTTTACATACCAAATAAATACTACTTTATATGGGGGTAAGTACCAAACCACAAAGTGAAAAATAACTTTGTATCGGAAGGCGGCGTCTTTGGTTTGTATTTTTTGCCAGGGAGGTATGGGACTAACAACCGGTTTGACAGATGATCAAACTCGTGTCAAGTGATTTGATTGGCAGTTGTTATTAAAGTCAGCCAACCCTATCAGTTAACATGAATTTACCTATCTGTCAAATTTTATTTTACTTGATTAGCCTTTCTGATACCGGCGTGCTAATTGCACAATATCAGTAGCAATGGCTTTAATTTTGACAGTTCGACAACCTTCATTGCGTTATTTATGTTGTTGAGCAGACAAATTTTTCGAACATATGCAGCAATAGATTAGAAATATCCTTCAAAATGATTGAGATTGTGATTTTTGAAGGTGTGTTACGCAAGTAGGGTTCAATACAGGACCTGACAGTTCAGCAACCGTGCTTCCAACCGCTGTGGACCAAAGATGTTGTTTCTCAGAGGTTTCTAATTAATCCATATTTAGCTTTGTATAACTAATTGGTATAAACAATTAGCTGCTGTCAATTGCGTTATATTAATATGATTAGATAATTGATGGTGATAATGATATTAGATGTATGGAATATTCCCTTCAGAGAGATCATTATCAGGAGTTATGAGGATGACTAAAATTATTTTGGCAGTGAATTTTACTCGTGTTAATTAAATAAAGTAAACAACATGGATTATTCAGTGTTTTTTTCCATAAATAGGCAGTGTATTGGTGACCATAAAACATTTTCGTACACACTTTCACTCCGAACCACAATAAGTCGTCGGAACGAATATTGGTTCCATGCAGAAATAAACCTGCAACCTGTTGTGCAGCAGCGAACCCAACTGTATTAAGGTCGGCTTCCAGTATAGCTGGAATCCCAGTTACTGGGTTACACCGATACTCCTTGGTAAGTCTGTTTGTCAGGCTTTCGGGATTCTGACAACCCGTAACGACCGTCCAAGAATTCCAAGATATACGAATGACAGACAGAACCACAGCCTTACATGCTTTCCAAGACATGGCTCAATATATCAACCAACCCCTGTAAAAGTAGATGCTAACCCTGGACGGCTTATTCAAACAAATTTTTTTATTAACCTACCTGGTATTAACCCCTTAATGATACTTTGAAAAACGCCTTGATTTAAATTCAAACAATTATACACCCTGAGGAAATCGGCATAACCTACAACCAAAAATTCGAAGACATAAATGACATCTATCAACCCGCATTGGGCCCGCGTGGTGGATTACGACACACTCCCTCTATCACAGAGGAGGCCTGTGTCCCAGCAGTGGGAACGTCATAGGCTGATTATGTTAAATATCATCTATATGACTCCACATATATCTTAGAAGGAGTCTACCACACAGCTATCTAGGTCAACAGTAATCACCAAGTAAGATTTAGGTCTAACTCTCTATTATAGTAGGTAGTTGTAAATCTAAAGCCTGTAGCAGAACAGTTGTTATTATTCATAACAGCTGCCTTAGCTTTCCTTTGTGCTCCCCGCTTTGAACCTAGCTAAGTTGAAACTATGTCAAATCTACTCAAATTACCTTTTAACTAGGATTATAAGGCCTGTTCCTGCATATTTCTGTGCCAAATAAACTAATATAATTATGAGATCTAATCAATAAAATGTTAAAAAAATGGGGTCGCCTTGTGTCTGTATTATCGTAAAAAGTTCTGTTATATAGACTCTTAGAGTTCGGTCATTTCGTCTCTCATCATTTAGCTAATTAATAACTATACCTTTAACATTAGTGGTAGAATAGGTTCACAAAAGCCGAAACACATGAATAAGATTTTCATTTGCACTGATTGAATATAATACTCCGTAATAATAATTATAAATTCGAACGTAAGTCTGTCTGTATGGTATCTTTCACACCTAAACCACTGAACGGATTTCGATAAAAATTTGTCAAGGAGATAGATTGAATTCTGCGGAAGGAGATAGGCTACTTTTTTATATTTTTTTTATAAGAAAATGGGTTTGCTCTTGAGTCTAGTCTAGGTCAGAGATGACAGAGACAAAGTCGATGATGGAGTGAGCTTACCCAGAAGATGCCTGTTCACTCTCACTTTGAAGAGATTTGGGTTGTATGCGCTCGGAAACACAGACCCAGATAGAGAGTTCCACTCTTTTGCTGTGCGCATTATAAAGGACAATTGAAAACGCTTATTGCGAATTGGTGGAATAGCAACTAGGCAAGGATGGTAACTTGCAGTGCGTTTGGATGTCCGAAGGTAGAAGGGGGCCGGTGGAATGAGGTCGTGACCTTTTTGGCCCGGTAGCACATTCCCATGGGATCATTTTCGATATCCCCACGAGCAAAACCGCGGGCAGCAGCTAGTTACTAATAAGCCTGTAACTTACATGCTGGATAGTTAGTGAGGCCCTTTAGAAGTTGACCGTAGAACTTATATTCTACCTTATTGTCTATTCCATACTAATATTATAAATTCGAAAGTAACTCTGTCTGGCTGTCTGTATGTTACCTTTTCATGTCTAAACCAATGAACGGATTTCGATAAAATTTGGCAGAGAGATAGATTGCATCCCGAAGAAGGACATAGGATAGTTTTTATCGAAGCCAGTTATTTATATTTCAACCTTTTGACCGCCACATGTCAAAAAATCAAAAACTTGCCCTCGGCGTCAGTCTGTCATGTAGTCGAACCATGGCGTGCTGGGCACATTTTCATTTGTCATCTATACATGACTGTGGTGGCCAAAAGGTTAACGATGTGGTGATAGACTGTCTTATACAGGGTGACAGGGACATCGACGCGCAAACTGTAACCACAACCACATGAATCACGACCCCTTATAACCCCCCAAGCTTAGTAATGCAATAACCGAGAAAAATTTCAACGGGGTGCAGAATCATGTGCTGAATTCATGGTTTCAGTTAGCGCGATGTATGCTATAGGATACTTTGATATTTCCCTTGTCGCTTGCCGCCTTTTATTCAAGGAAGTAACCGTAACTTTCAGTACCTAAGACTTCAACACAAAAAGCTACAGGATCCCTTAATAAATGATAAATATGCAATTTTTCACCTCACTACTGAAAATCTGCGCCCCTGTAAGTCTTTCAGGGCCGGTCGGTATTTAATATCACGTAGGCATGTAGCAATAAACAATATTGCCTTCATATATGAAGATAATGGCGTGCAATGCTGATATATTATTATTATATTACGTTGGCAAACCTGGGAGTGCTCGCGCACATTACATGCTGTTAATTTGTGTAATAGTTGTTAGGTACTATGCGACCCTACGGACGAATTAAATGCTCATGTAATTTCTTCACGTTTGCATAAAATGTTAACTTTGCTGAATTGTTGTTTGCTGAGTGAATCATATTGTTGAAAGTGGTTAAAACTAATAACATTATTACCGCTAGTGTACAATGTACTATGTTAGTTTTTATGGTTCAGATGACTTTAAATATAATTTAGCTTGTTGGTATGTAGACAATACCTACGTATTTCTCAAACTGCAGTTGCAAGAGAGACTAATTATAACAAACAGGAGGCGTCAGGTGGTGTCACTTATACTCATAACACAATAGCGATGGAAAATGTGTTGTTCTCTAACATTAGAAACCACAATTGAAGCTAAGTACTGAAATTACAACTAGCTATCATTTTAATACCTGGATACCACACATTTCTTTGCATAATCAGTAAAGAATTAGAATCCTGCATCCATCTTGAACAGGGACTTTGAAATAACATCACGAATCTAAACAACTCCAACTAAACTCTGATTTTTAATTTACTAGACCAAAATGACAGCTAATATACACCTATTAAATAACGTCACTTTGACAAAAAAGGTCCTTCGCAACTTAAGCTCCAGTGTGCTAATAACCAAGTATACGATATTCCACAATCACTAATCCGTCTATTAATTGTAGTAATTTGGTCATTTTCCCCTTTGACTGTGCATTGCAGGAGTCATCACGATTTCCAGGAAGATCCATGATGACAGGAGACGTATATTCGATGATAATGATATTAATAATTGGGTAGTTGAGGCTATCGGAGCTAGAATATTACAGACAATTACTAAATCGATATTGTAGTCACCATGTTATAGAGAGAAGCCAGATGGTTGGACGACCTACATAAAATTGGGTGTAAGACCTGGATGAAAAAAGGCACGGAAAGAGAAGAAGAAGCAGACCAGCAGAACGTTGGCACGACGAGATAGAGGAATTGGCTGGCCAATCATGGCATGTGGTTGCGCTAATTTAAATCGCAGATTAAACTTTATTATTTGGCAACATTACTATTTGGTTGGTAATACATCCCTATCTCCCATCCCTTCCTTGCACGGAACCTATCGTACTCGTGGAAGCGAGATGGCGAACGTACGGCGGAAGTGAGCCGTCATTGGACATTCACTAGACTTTTTATTTCGTTGGCTATAAACTTTCGTGTCGAGAACATTGTGCTCCCTAGAAAACTTGGAAAACTTGGTGTTTTGTGCGTGAAAACCGCTGTGATCGAGCTGAGGAGTTGCTGACGAGGAAATAAAGGTACCGTGCATCCTTGTAACCCATAAGAAAGATCGATTTTCTCTGTGCCTCCACGCGGTCTTTCAACGTCCCATTTTACTACCTACCAAGTTAATTTGTTGTGTAATTTTAGCCTATTCCGCGTAAACATTTGGTCCTTTTCGAGCCGGATTCCATCTGGAATCAGTGAATAGCCAACCATTCCCCTATCCTGGGTCAATTTGTCGCAAATCTCGCAATTATAACCGCGCCGCGCGCACGCGCCGGTCAGTTAGGTTAATTATTATCGTTAATTCTCGTAAACCCCGCTAAAAGTATCGTATCGTCTCGTTGTATCGTATCGTCTCGTTGTATCGTATCGTCTCGTTGTGTCGTATCGTCGTAATCTAGCAAGTAAGTTAGATTTTCGCAACCGCAAACCTAACAAATACGTTAGGCACATTATTTCGTTTCGTGACCCAGGAACGTAACAAACATCGTAGGTAGGTAACAAATTACGATCGAACCGCATAACTTGTAATTGTTCTGTTGAATACAACATCATTTATTGTAATTTGTGGAGTGTAATCGGTTCACAGTACTTCCAGAACTACCTACTTGTCGTAGATATTTAGTTATTTATTTAGTTAGTCGTAAGCCGCTAATATGGCGGACGCAACTCTAAAAAGATTAATATCGAAACGCGATCGGATATTTGCTCGCATGCAAATCATTTCTGATCAGGCAAAAAGAATCGACTTAGAAGGATTCGATAAGGAGTCCTTCCTCTGTGACATTAAAACAGTGGATTCATTGCGTGTAGACTTCGAAAACATATTGGACGAAATTGTTATCCATGAGCTCAAATTAAAGCCTGACTGCGCTGTTTCCTATCAGGCGCTTTCTTCATTCGAAGACCTTTTGGGCCGTGTAAAGCGAGCAGAAGAAAAACTGCTAATTCAATCTCGTAATGAGGTCAAAAGGTCGCCTCGACTACCTCCTATCGAAATTCCCGAATTTAATGGAGACCATAGAAATTGGCCATTGTTTATCGCTAGTTATAAAAACGCAGTGCATAATAATGTTTCTCTGACAGACTGTGAGAGGTTATATTATTTGATAGGAAAATTAACAGGCAAGGCTCGTTCAATATGTGCTGGAATAAATCCATCAGCTGATAATTACCCCCTTATTTTCGATTTGCTTTGTAAAAGGTATGAAGATAAGCGTCAGTCCGCAACTTCATACTTAGATCAATTATTTGAATTTAAATCTATTTCGACTGGAACCCCAAATAATTTAGAATCATTCCTCGATAAATTCTCGTCGTCTGTAGCCGCTTTAAAAAACACAAAGGTCAATGACCTCGCTGATTTCATTTTGTTACATATTGCTATTAAGAAACTCGACCAAGATACTGTGCGTGCCTTCGAAACTAATTATCAACTAAGATCAAATAGTTTCGAAATTCCATCCTTTTCTGATTTGGATTGTTTCGTTCGTGACCATATAAAAATGTTAGAACGTACTTCATCATCTGTTGCTAGGGTCACCAATAACAAGAAACCACTCGAACGTAAGTCTACCGTCGCGTACGCCAGCACCTCTGGTCCCGAGAAAACTACATGTAGTCTATGCAGTGAGCAACATGATTACATTTATAAATGTAGGATATTTAATAGTTATAACCCGGATCAGCGTTTTAACTTCGTAAAGTCTAATAATTTATGTATAAATTGTTTAAGTAGTGGACATCGTGTTTCCATGTGTGAGTCAACTTCTAGATGTAGAAAGTGCCACCGAAAGCACCATTCATTATTGTGCTTTGGGGGCCGGCAAGCCGCGTCTGCTACCGCTGCCAATGCGGCACCTAGTGACGCTAACGCTGCCTCCGCTCGCGATGACGTCGCGCTGCCGCTGTGTGCGTTATCAGCTAATAATAATGAGGTTGACCATTTGTCTCGATGCCCCACGACGGTTTTAATTGCAACTGCGCGTATTATTGTCGTGGATTCTCATGGTAATAAACACATTGTTCGTGCATTATTAGACAGCGCTTCGCAAAGTAACTTTATCACACGTGAGTGTTGTCAACGCTTAGGTTTGAACATAAATAATCGACCTACTTGTTCCGCCGTGAAAGGAATAGGTGGTTCAAGTAAAACAATTCAGGGTTCCGTAGAATTTAAATTTCATTCTCGCTTCGATCGTAACATAAATTATAGTGTCGACTCTTTGGTAGTAGATAAAATTACTGAACATTTACCAACTGCCACGGTTAATTCTTCACTCTTGTCTAACTTCAAAAACTTGCCGTTGGCAGACGACACCTATTTTTCTCCAGGCCCGATTCAAGTATTGATCGGTGCTTCGATTTATCCACACTTACTCTTGTCGAATAAGGTTCAAGGACAGCCGCCATATGTATCACCGCTTGCTTTAGAAACTGTCCTTGGCTATGTTATAGTAGGTGACGCTCCGGTCCGTGTTGATAGCAACTCGACCGTTTCATATTGTTGTACCGCGGACCCACTGGACTCTGCGGTCCGGAAATTTTGGGAATTGGAGGAGGTGGATGTTCCCCCTGTAGTCAGCTCGGACGACAGGGAGTGTGAGGAATTTTACACACGCACCACTACTCGGGATAGTGACGGTCGATACGTGGTAGCTCTGCCTTTCAAGGGTGATGTCGAGTCCCTTGGTAACTCACGCCAAGCAAGTGAACGTCGGTTTCACTGCTTGGAAAGGAAGATGCAAGCTTCTCCACAATTAAAGGTCGCGTATGATAGCGTCATCCTCGAATACTTAGAAAAGGGTTATATATCACCTGCAAATTCTGATTCATCAGAAGTTTCGTACTTTATTCCGCATCATGGGGTGATCAGGGATGATAAGGTCACCACCAAACTTCGTGTCGTTCTCGATGGTAGTTGCAAAACTACCTCCCGCATTTCGCTTAATGACCTCTTGTACGGTGGGCAAAACCTGCAAGGGAGTTTGTTTAATATTATCGTTGATTTTCGTTTGTTTTCGGTTGCACTCTCCGCAGACATTCGTCAGATGTTTCTCAGCATTGGGATCCGAGAATCTGATCGGCGTTTCCAACGCATTTTGTATCGCTTTTCCCCGCAAGAACCTTTACAGGTTTATGAATTTAATCGTGTTGTTTTCGGGCTTAAGTCTAGCCCCTTCCATGCGCTGCGAACTATTAGGCAGCTAGCAGAGGATGAGGGTGGCTCCTACCCTCAGGCTAAAAATATCGCCACTTCAGGGTTTTATATGGATGATTTCGTCCATTCCGTCCTCACGGAAGCCCAGGGTATCTCTACCGCCTCGGAGATGATAGGCCTCATGAAAGCTGGTCAATTTGAATTGGTTAAATGGACCAGTAACTCCCAAGCCGTTTTAGATTCTATTCCACCCTCGCATCGTCTGCTAGCTGTCAAAGAATTCGACGAGTCCGACCAGCAGAAAGTACTGGGCTTGTGTTGGTCGCCTACGTCAGATCACTTCAGCATGAGAGTCAATACTCCCGCGCAAAATTGTACTAAACGTACAATATTATCGTGTGTCGCTAAATTATGGGACGTCATGGGATTTGTTGCACCTGTCGTCCTGTACGCTAAACTTCTAATCAAGCAGCTCTGGCTGCGTGATTGTGACTGGGATGATACCCCACCTGAGGATATAGTCAGGCTGTGGACTCGCTTCAAGGAAGAGCTCCCGTTGCTCTGTAATATAAAAATCCCACGTCACGTTGGTATCGTCGCAGATAGTGTGGTCACCATCTTGGCTTTCGCAGACGCCAGTGAGAAGGCATACGGGGGAGTGATTTACTTCCACGTCCAAAATAGCGATGGCAATATCGTTTGCTTGTTAACCGCTAAATCGAAGGTCTCACCTAAGAAAGTCGTTTCTCTCGCTCGTCTGGAGCTTTGTGCTATTCTTGTGCTAGCTCAACTTATAAAAAATGTCATAGTCGCTTGTCAGCACCGCATTGTTTTTCGTAACATATTCGCATTTTCGGATTCGACAGTCGCGCTCTGTTGGGTACATTCGTCACCCCATCGGTGGAACACCTTTGTGGCCAACAGAGTGTCGAAAATACAAAGCGACTTGTCGCCACAAAATTTGTATCACGTGTCCGGTACGGACAATCCCGCAGATTGTCTGTCACGCGGTCTCACGCCTTCTCAAATTGTTGACCACCCGCTTTGGTTCAGTGGTCCTCCGTGGGCCCGTTTGGACGTCTCACAGTGGCCTGTCGTTCCTTTCAGTCCTTCGTCGGTGCCTGAAGCACCCGAAGAGAAGAAGCTTTCGTTGCTATCCGCTGTAGCAAATGAAAGATCTCCTATTCTTTCTTTAGTAGATCGCATCTCGTCTTGGAGTAAATTACTTCGAGTAGTAATTTACGTCTGTCGTTTTGTCAGGTTGTTACCTGTTAGACATCGCATGTCAGCGTCGGATTATGACTTCGCTGAATTACTCGTTCTTCGTGAGCTTCAACGCCTTTATTTCTCCACTGAGATTGCTAAAATCGGGGAAGGCAAGGATTGTAGTCCAGCTTTACGACACTTAAAGCCGTTTCTCAAGGACGGACTCATTAGAGTAGGAGGCCGTTTAAGAAATTCGGATTTAAGTTATGAAGGGAAATATCCCATTTTGCTTCCAAGCAAGGATCTCGTTTTGAATTTGCTCGTAGAATACCATCATAAATTAAATTGTCACGCAGGTCCCGACCTGCTGATGTCACTATTACGTCAGAGGTATTGGATACTTTCTGCCCGTAATTTAATTAGGAATAGGATCCATAAATGCATTCCCTGCTTTCGCCTTCGTCCTAAGTCAAGTTTCCCTGAAATGGCGGATCATCGCTCTTGTCGTGTCGTCCAATCCGCTAAGCCGTTTGTCCACACGGGCACAGACTATGCCGGACCGTTTAGGGTTACTATGTCTCGCGGCCGAGGTGTTCGCTCCACCAAAGCCTACGTTTGTCTGTTCGTCTGCATGACTACACGCGCCGTGCACATTGAACTCGTTGGTGACCTTAGCACAGCTAATTTTATGGGTGCTTTCAAGCGGTTCTTGTCAAGGCGTGGCCCGGTGAGTAGGATTTATTCGGATAACGGGACTAATTACATAGGCGCTAAACGCAAACTTTCGGAACTTCACGAATTTCTTTGTTCAAAATACCATAATACCGAATTTGGTAACATGCTAGCTGAGAGTCGCATAGATTGGTCACTCAATGTCCCAACTGCTAGTCACTTTGGGGGCAATTGGGAGGCTAACATTAAAAGTCTAAAGTCGCACTTGTATCGAGTCATAGGTGACACGATTCTCTCATTCGAAGAATTAAGTACCGTTCTTACCCAAGTCGAATCGGTAATGAACACTAGACCTCTTTGCAGGACACTCTCTAGTGATCCTTCGGAACCGCTAGCTTTAACTCCAGCGCACTTTTTAAATCTCACGCCTTTGAAATATTTGCCTGCCGAGGAAATAGACGAGAGAACTACTATCGCTAGACATGAATTGTTAGATAGACTGGTACAGTCGTTTTGGAAGCGCTGGAGGACCGGTTACCTCCACACCTTGCAATCGCGTCGCAAATGGAACACGCCGGTTGATCCGGTCGCTGTCGGTACGGTCGTGATTCTTATAACTGATAATTCGCCTCCACTACACTGGCCATTGGGTGTCGTGGAGGAAGTTTTTCCTGACTCCACTGGAGTCACTCGCATCGTTCGGGTTAAGACGACGACTGGCTCTTACTTGCGCCCCGTCGTTCGTCTTTGTCCGTTACCTGACCAATAATTGAGCAATTTCGTCATTTTTGGTTAGATTAACATTAGTAATTAGGTACATAGTTTATTGCTTAGTTTATCGTTTAGTTTAGTTTCGTAAATTAGCTTCAATTCTTGAAGGCATCGCTTCAAGCCCGGGGGGATGGTTGCGCTAATTTAAATCGCAGATTAAACTTTATTATTTGGCAACATTACTATTTGGTTGGTAATACATCCCTATCTCCCATCCCTTCCTTGCACGGAACCTATCGTACTCGTGGAAGCGAGATGGCGAACGTACGGCGGAAGTGAGCCGTCATTGGACATTCACTAGACTTTTTATTTCGTTGGCTATAAACTTTCGTGTCGAGAACATTGTGCTCCCTAGAAAACTTGGAAAACTTGGTGTTTTGTGCGTGAAAACCGCTGTGATCGAGCTGAGGAGTTGCTGACGAGGAAATAAAGGTACCGTGCATCCTTGTAACCCATAAGAAAGATCGATTTTCTCTGTGCCTCCACGCGGTCTTTCAACGTCCCATTTTACTACCTACCAAGTTAATTTGTTGTGTAATTTTAGCCTATTCCGCGTAAACAGCATGTGAAAGAAAAAATCAGACCAAACTGGAAATTACTGGAGGAGGCCTATACCCGACTACGGGCCCTTAATTAATTAATTAAAGACCGTTTTTTCTTATAATTAAGGAATAATAAAGGCATTTTTATTTTTAAGACCTGGATGAGACTCGATAGACCACGGAAGCATGGCACAAAAATGAGGCCATTGTAAAATAGGACGTGTTTTGGCAATACATAACGTAAGAGAATATATGAGATAAACAGGTTGATGGTTGGTCTTGTTTCCATATAATCCCTTGTCACAGTAGACGACACCCTGGGGAAGTGATGAAGCACTCCATTGGTGGCGGAGAGCTCACCAAAACAGACGCACAGTAATAAAAGAAATATGAATTAATGTTCACTCTTTTGGTACACAAGGACACAAAGCCAGCACAACAATGCTATTGAATATACTTTCTATGGCTGCACAGCCCACACTTGGAGGCACGCTTCTATAGATTCCCGAAATAAAATGTGTTTGAAAAATAAGAAATCTATACAACTGACGCGGGTTTGCGGATGATTTTATGATAACAGATTGTAAACTACGGCGTAGAAGATATTTCCTGTTTACGTTACACAAAGCATTGATTTGACTAACCAAGAACCTGGCAGTTACGTAATGACAAGCCAATTAATTCACAAAATTTAGGCTTCACGTAGTTTCCTAGAGTAAGTGGGCAATTAACCTATGTAAATTGAATAATTTTAAAATATTCCCGGTCGGGCCCATGTCAAGGGATAGCGGAGGTGAAAATTCTAACTAGTTTGACCCGGGAGCTACCTCCCGCTATTCTGATTAACAAAACTTTGCGGCCACCGGGGCACTAGACAGTTTCATAAATGTCCTGCATTTAAAGTTTTCAACTTAATAATATACTAGTCAAGTTGCAAAATTTACCTCGCTGACGTTTGTGCGGAGGTCACTAAGTTGATGTCAAGTCCAACTCGATTACTTAGCAGTCTCGGGGCGAATCAAACTGAGACAACAGAGTGGTTATTAAAGGCAATATTTGACCTCAGAACATATTCATAAGCAAGGTTTATTGAGAAAAATAGCGTTTTACGAACCATTATTTTAGAAATGGCTTTTGTTATTTCTTAGCTCCGAAGCCTATCAGACCATTATGTTCAAAGAATAATATTGTTCTTACTTGGGAGAGCATTTAGTAGGTAGGTATTGATCTGTCCAAAGCTATAACTTTACGTAGCATCTACATAATTGCTGAAATATGCAAAAATCTTCTAGATACGACCTATGAATGAAGGTTTCCACGAAGAAAAAGAGCAATTACAGGCCAGGAGCGAATTTCCCGCAAGTTCGTTTAAAGCCGGTGAAGGTTTTGTATCGCTGCCTCCTATATATTCTAATTATGAGCCATCCATTCTAAGAGTATGCGATACAGGACGGTTAATTGCCGAGATTACTTGTGCGTACACGCCCATAGGTCTTAGTTAATTTTAATGGCGCCTAAATGAAATACAGCGCGCGTAAAGTTGTGCGAACAACGCACAAGTAACTCGGCCATTACTCGTCCGTCTCGTTTGTATCAAGCTGAATCTTTTATAAAGACGAGGCGTGTCCCACAGCCGCGGCGGCTCCTCTAATGATGATTTACTCGCGCGAGTTCCCACGGGCGGTGTAATTTTCCCTTAGTAAAGCTAGACTACACACACAACATCGTGTTGTCCGAACTAAAGTGAAAACAAATGAAGAAACGCCTCCGTTTAATCATTCATTCGTGTGCGCCACGTGAGGCAGCTTTATTGAGATTTATTTTGCCTTTTATCGGTCAAGCGATGGAGGCTGTTACTTATTACATCTCTACCGCTGCCGTACCAACCCACGCCTACTATAAAGAAATTTTGGAGACACAGATTTCATGAATAAAGCTGAAAAAAACATGAATAACATAGTGTGTCTAATTAAGTATAAAGTTTAAATGGAACATAATATTTTCTATTACTTTTCTATAAGCAAAACTTTTTAGTTTCCATTAAAGAAGAAGGAAATTATTTACTAAGTAAGCACCTATTTTATTTTATAAAAGAGACTTCTTTTTTGAAGAAGTAGTAATCGCATTTACCTAACTACACGTTATTTTATTCGCCCATCATCTGCCTAGCCTTTTCCCAACTATGTTGGGGTCGGCTTCCAGTCTAACCGGATGCAGCTAAAAACCTGTATTTTACACGGAGCGACTGCCTATCTGACCTCCACAACCCAGTTACTGGGTAATACGATACCCATTAGTAAGACTGGTTGTCAACTTTATTTTATTCGCCCCATAGGCATAGGTGGAAAGGTAGGTAAGTATGCCTTGCATGACCACGCGGCCACGGTTTGCAAACAGGAAATATTTCACGAGTTGTTTTAAAATTTTGACAAAAACATTTGAAACGTATTGTGGGTTTACGTCTGTGTGTGGGTAGCGAGTGTTTTGTTTCTTTTATCGAGTCGAGGGTGATTCGAGGGTGCGGGCATTGGGCATCGGGCATACGAACCCAACCAACCCGGCTTAATTAACGCGGGCCCGAAGCGAATATTAAATGTTCGCAAATAGACTTATTTGTCCATATATGTCGGCCGTGGACCGTGCCTTACGTGTACCGCAACTCGACATTAATTGAGATATCCAGAGCTTTGTTGTACAGTGAATTGTACAAATTCAAGGTTAGTTAGCTGGGCAACCGCTTTAAACTAAATGTTAACTGCTAGTGATGTGGTTACGATTCGTTTGTTCGCCATCGCCACTAGGAACACAATTACGTTCACTGCGGCCGCTTTAAACAGTAAATTGGTATTAAATAAAATAATTACGTACGGAATTAAATAAATTGAAACACGTATTTGTATGAGGGTATTCAGCTGAACTTTATAATGCATTTGAGTGTTATTTGGTTCGTGCCATTTCGAATTTAGATCAGCATGTTGAACTAAATGAAATAACTCGAACACAACTCCGTAATCAGGCTCTATTTATAACAAACTACTTTTGATGAATGTAAATGCATCGCAGTTTGTGTCATTGTTTTTAATGCGGATTTTAGAGGATATAACTCTGAATAAAATAATTATAAACAACTTACGAATTATTTTTTTATTTAAGGGGCTTACAGGACCTGAACACAAAAACGCAAGTTTTAGAAACATTAAAAGTATGTAATATATGATCGACTACAGTAAACAAAACCAGAAAAATATTTCATTAATTCTTCATGATATATGCTAGGTAGATAGTGTGCTGAAAACATAATACAACTAATTTGATACGATAAAAAAAAATCATGAAGATACCATTAAAAACTTTCTTTTTATAATAAAAACCATACTAATATACATACAATCATTCTGATTTTTTGTCAGACTATTCTACAAACAACATATTAAAATACTAGTGTTTTAATTTTTTAGTCCAAACAATAGATTTTTTGTAATTAAATAATTGCTTCATATTTTGCAATAAATTTAATTTAATTTGACAACCAGTCTTACCCAGTAACTGGGTTGTGGAGGTCAGACAGGCAGTCGCTCCATGTAAAATACTGGTATTCAGCTGCATCCGGGTAGACTGGAAGCCGACCCCAACATAGTTGGGAAAAGGCAGGCAAATGATGATGATGATTTTGCAATAAATTACCACATCTCGCTTCTATTTCATTTCTATGCAGTCCGACATTGACCGCACTTTAGTTCATGTAAGCCCCTTAAACATATACATTCTAAAGAAATTCGCCAGCCAAATCAACCCAAAAAAGGTGTTTTGTCAATTTCTGAAAAACAGCACATGTATAACAGAATGCAAAATTAAATAAGTAACGAAATCGTACCCAAAAAAGTCCAGATCCTTTAAAAGAGAGCATAGTATCCACAGAATAATATTCCCTGTAGAGTGTGGAACGTCCAAGCAACTGAATGTGCCTCCCCGGGGGAATAGGATTGGGCTCACTACAATAGTTTAAGAGGCGGGATGCCGAGCGTAGGTACAGCACAATCTCTAGCCGTTGGAGCGCTATTTTCACCTTTTGAGAGCAAATAAGAATGAGGTGAAGTTTATATGGAGCTAATCTTCGAGTAAGGTGGGAATTACAACTGAAAAATTGGGTGCTGTCTTTTATGTTCACTTTTTATTTCATGCTTTTCAGAAGGTCTTTCCGTAAGTCATCATAATCCGCAAACGTCTACTGCTAACTTTCTTTGAAGTACATTAGAAATTAGGAGGCAGTCTGTAGTCATAGGCTGCTGTTCCTAATTTTCTTGATGCCCCAAATGTCACCCGTGAAAAGAAAGATATTGGCCAGCGGCAACAAATCTACGCCATTTTTTTTGCTTCAAAGAAGTGTCCTTTGACGACATGACAAAGAAGCAATGGATTTTGTGTTTTGTGCCATCAACATGCAAAACATTTTGAGGGTATTTTTTTCAGTGTCTCCATGTTTGTACATAAATGATAAAAATCGTTGGTTGCCTTAAGAGTTTTTTATGTCTAGAAATCCCCAATACTCCAAATATCTACTGCACCTTTATTCTTGCAGTTTTACTTTCCTATTTTCCTATACCATTAGAAAATAGCCTGAATCAACCTATTGAAACTTCGCACAATGCGCCGTTTGAAACTCCGCGAACAGGCAACGTGCGACATCTAGCGAATAGTCACAGAAGTAGCGCCACTCGGCCGACTGCACAACGGAAATAACTAGAGCTTCTCTCGCCAGGATGTGTACGGAACCGCGTTTTATTAACTTTGTGCAGAGTAGAAATAAACCTGTGACGTCATGATATCTATTAAAGCGGGACTTTTCAAATTCATGTAGGTTACGACGATTTTTGTTACGACCGCCTTTTTCTCTAGGTACAGTCAACAAAGGAGTTAAGTATACAGGAGCGTCGGATATTGTTGAAGTTTACTAAGAAACCGATGGATATTCTCGAAAAAATTTTTAGTTTATTAATAGAAAACAAAAAGCTCATTTATTAAATTAAATTTCAGTCCAGAACATCCATCGGTTTCTTAGTAAACTTCAACTATATCCGACGCTCCTGTATACTTAACTCCTTTGTTGACTGTACCTACCTAATTTATTTATGCTGACCATGTTTTTTTCAGATCATTACACTTTTGTGCCAATGTTTACCATTAGAAGAAATATTACGAATTTGATCAGGCTGTATAATCTTGACAAAGGTACTACTTGCTTTATATACCACATCAAGCTACCCAAAACTGTCAAATTTTCCCAATCAACTTTGAACCTTATGCTTTAGCTATAAAGTTGAAAATCTATTAAAGAAATTTGACAGATTGTAGTAGCTTGATGTGCTGGCGTCTGTAATTTCTAAGCCTTCACTGATGGTGATGAGCCTTGCATTGTAGGTACATTGAAAGGCTCACCAGCGAAGGCTTAGAAAGTTATACAATTTCACTTTAATTTATCTGATAGGAATTCTGCCTATGCTACTAGGTATATACAGCATGAACATAAAATTAAAAAAGTTATTTTACTTCATTTATTTTGTAACGATAATATTTACATAATTTATGCTAATATTTAAAATAATAATAATATGTACATTTATATGAAAAAAAATAAGCAAAATGATCATAGGGCATCAAAAAATTCGTCCGCATCGCTGTCAACAGGAACAGTGCCCAAAAGGCTGGCAGCATTGCCATGTTGTATGGCAATGCTAATTCTTTGGCCATGAAATAAGCCAGCCCTCTGGTCACGTGAAGAGTCGACTAACCGCTTGGCGATATCTCGAAAACCAAGTGGGCACTCGGACCCCATGGCCCTAGTGTTTCAACCCCAAACGGCTCGAACATATAACTCCCAATCAGGTTGGAATATTTTCGCCGTTTGAGGTTTTCTGCACCTGCAGCAGCCGCCCCAGCACAGCCCACCGTGCTAGGAAGATGGGAAAAAGTATTTTTTTTAAATACAAAAGTAAAATACAGCGAGTGTTTTGTGCCTTTTGTTTTATCTTAGTAAATGTTTTCATTAGATAATTCGTTACAAAAACATTGAAATTAGTTACTGCGAGCGATAACTTGGTCACAATCTGACCTTTAGTTGACGTACAATTAAAATGATACAAGTCTCTACATTATTATGCAATAATTTCTATGTAATTTAAATACCTATATATCTATTAATGAGTAGAATCACTCTTCATCAGTCGACACGAACGTTCTCCAATTTTCCTACCTATATTTTTTTTATAAAAATCGGGAATACAAAATCGTTTTTTTTAGTTCACAACAAAACGTAGCCTTTGATCCCGCTCACAATAAAAGATAAAACCATTTACGCTAACTTCATCCAAATATTAGGTGGCTTCAATATACTCCCACCGGCCTGTGTGTCATGATCACGAAACTTTACAATAAATACCGGTTGCAAACAAACTATTAGCTATGTAAAGTCCTTTATCATAAATAATTAATGCCGCTGGTAATACACAGTATAATTAACATAACTGCATATATTTGGTCTGAGTCACACGTGTGCACCCGAATTATTATTCGTTGAACTCACGCCACCAACCCTACACCCTGCGTGTACGCTGGCGGAAAAAAGTGCACGCTTTATTTAATCAAAATTGCAAATAATAATCATCGACACGCAATCTTCTTGATATTGGCATACGTTGTTAGCACGGCGCATGCGCTAGATAGTTCAGTGGCGACCAGTTTTAAATTTAGATCGGTGTCGCCGGAATTTCGCTGGCCTATTTAGACATCGCAAACGGCAGATTTTAACTGAATTCAAAGGTACAATTGTTATTGATGTTCAGTTAAATTATTCGAGTCAGTGATTTATCAGCGATCGCTCCGTGTGATGTGAAGTGAAGTGTGAGCTGTTCAGCTGTGTCAGTGGTGAGAGAAGTGCGCGCGTGGTTATGTGGACAGACTGCTGAGAATACTGTACCAAGATGTTTGGCAGGACGATTCTCATGTTGTTGTTGTTGTGGACGCAAGGTATTGTAGTTCAGTGCAGATATTATACTATACTATTAGCTATCGTGCCCGGTGTGTGATCCTAGACACTATGAGCGTACGCATCCATGACACTTATGTACAGACGCCAGCACATCAACCTACTACAATCTGTCAAATTTCTTTAATAGATTTTCAACTTTATCGCTATATCATAAGGTTCAAAGTTGTTTGGGAAAATTTGACAGTTTCGGGTAGCTTGATGTGCTGGCGTCTGTACGTTGGTAGAGCCTCGTAGTAGAGTTTTACTTTTGTAACTATGAATGAGTCATAGTAAATTATACTCACTAATCACCACACGTATTTTACGAGAAAATTAGATAGACGTTAATGAAGATCAAGCTTATTCATTAATCAAAGCTCAAGCTTTAGAAAACTTACATCACGTAATGAAATTCTATGATCTTGCTTACGTGTTAAGTTCTAAAACAATGAAAATGTCTAGATATTAATTCGTGTTTCGTGGAGTAGAACAGATAATTTGCTTTATTTCTTGAAAGCCTTATTAATGAACACGGGCTGTAACAATAACAATAGCGGATATACCTTTCACATTCTGTACCTTTATGGAAAGTAACTTTTTATTACGAAATTAATTCTTATTTTTTTTACTCTATTGAGTAAAAATAATTGTGTTGGCACTGTTGTCAGATGTTGTGTGAAATGTTATTGAATTTCGCTATGTGCATACCTACTGTTTTTTTTCACTCATTAGCTCATTATTTTTGCCAATAATGTCAATATTGCTTACTAATATTTCTGGTAAAACTAAACTAAAGCTTGTGCTATGATTGGGTTCACGTCAATAATGCAAACGGGAATCGAACTCAAGACTTCTCGCACGTCATTCCACGAGTCAATACCCTAACCTTTGGCCTATTGCCTGTTTCTGGTCTTTCGAGCATATTATTTTTGTATATTACTGGCACTCATAATAATATACCCGCCTATTACTGTTCCACTTCAGGACAAAGGCCTGTTCTCCTTTTGCGAAGCAGTAATGCTCGCGAAGGAGGTGGCGGAGCGCGTGAGGGAGAGGTAATCTTTGCGCCCTCGCGCCCCTAGTCGCCACAGGAGATGGCCTGGGCGTCGTGAATCGAGAGCCGATTCTTGGCCACCGCAGGCACGGGCCTGCGGACGGCGAGCAATGGGTAGCTCTCCGTCCGGTAAGGACCAAGCCCGGGTCGACGGCGCGTTGTGTTGCAGCACTGACTGATGGGGACCGCTAGGGCCGATGCCTGCCAGGGTCGCGGGTTGTTCGAAAGAATTACCGCGGCCCATGACACCGGCAGCCCAAAAAAAAAGGGCAGTGGCCTCTTTTTATACGGAGATCGCTTGGCGATTTCACACTTGTATCACTACATAATATAAAACAAAGTCGCTTACCGCTGTCTGTCCCTATGTATGCCTAGATTAGCGGTTTTTTTAATAGATAGAGTGATTCAACAGGAAGGTTTATAATACATGCATATTGTAGTAGAGAAAAGCCGAGAAATTCAAAGATTTGTAATGTGATGTCGTAACCAACATATTTTTGTGCGCTTGCAGTTCGCCGGGTCAGCTAGTTAATTATAAATTCAAGTTTCCTTAAAATCTTTTCCTTCACCGATGTCAGTTATGTCCAAGATAGATAGTACATAAATATTATTGAATCTCACTATGTGCTTATCTATTGTTTTTTTCACTAATTAGCTCATTATTTTTAATATCTTGTTGGCACTAAAATGATGAGCTCATTTGTCAATATTGCTCTATTATTTCTGATAAAACTATAAACTATGCTAAACCTTGCTTCATGTCAAACGGGGATCGAATCCATGACTTCTCGCGCGTCATTCTAAGAGTCAACGCCCTAGCTTTTGGCCTGTTGCCTCTTTGTCATATTGTTTAGAATAGAACACTCTATTAGACACACCACATTATGAATTACAGCCGGTCGATTCTGTAAAAATCTCACCGTGAAAACTTAGGTGAAGTGAGCGTGGAGTGACTGTCAATAGTGTCAATTCCTAGCAAAAACAAACTCACTTCACGTAAGGTTTCACGGTGAGATTTTTATAGAATCGACCGACAGATATAATTAATCGCAATTCTTTCGAGCGTATTAATAACAATACCAGCCTATTAATATAAAAGGGTAAAGATCTCATCTCATATAGAGAAGGCACGAGCATTGATCACCATGCTAAGGGTTGGTGATTTCAGAATCATATTAACTTTAAGTAGGTACCTATACATCTGCCCTTCGGGCAATACAGGCGTGGTGTTATGTTATTAACTATAAGACAAGGTTTTCTTGTGCAATATCAGTTATAAAGAGAAATTACATCGGAATTGAAATAGTCACATTGGTAGTTGCCCGGATTTGAACGCACACCCTTGTGCATGAGAGGTGGTGAGGCTTTAACCACTGGGCCATCACGACATTCATTCATTCGACATTTATATATTACTGGCACTAATATCAACGTTATTTCAATGTTTTGCAGATTCAGTAAAGAGCCTTCGTCTGGTAGAGCTCCGGGTACCTACACATGAGCCCGAAGGTGGCATGGCCCTCCTCGGGTGCCAGTACGACATGGAAGGGGACAGCCTGTACTCCGTCAAGTGGTACAAAGACGGACACGAGTTCTACCGCTACGTGCCTAAGAATGAACCTCCTGTATATTACTTCCCAGTGACTGGAGTTAATGTTGACGTGAGTGGAAAGGAATTCATTCAAAAAATAATTTAAAAAAATTAAACCGACTTCAAAAAGAAATTAACTCAAAATTATGAAATAACTTTAATTTCGGAAGTCGGTGTCTTGGGATCTGTATTTTAGTTTTATGCCACCGACTTCCGAAATTAAAGTTATTTCATAATTTTGAGTTAATTTCTTTTTGAAGTCGGTTTAATTTTTTTAAATTATTTTTTATTTCGTAATTTTTAGTTTTTGCACTAGTATTTGACCAAGGTTTTGAGATGTTTTCCCTTTGACACTACACCCGTAGCTCTTATCAATAAGCCAGGCCGTCACACTTACATGTATTAGTCCATATCTTGAAAATTACTGAATCGATCTTGATGAAACTTGCACTGTTCCCTAAGTTGAAGAAAATGTAAGCCAATAAAAAAAAATGGTCACGATCCGATTAATAGTTCCGGAGATATGCGTGGACAAACATACATACATACATACGTCTATGAAATTTTGTATATTTGTTTGGAAGCCCTAATAGATCATCATATGTGAATATAATGCAATTCCAATAATATTACATACATACGTATCGAATTGATAACCTCCTTTTTTTTGAAGTCGGTAAAAAAGACGACCGCGACTGGGTTCGATTCCCAGGTTGAGTGTTATTGGGTTTTTCCAAATGGAATTTCGCAGTAGCAGCTCGAAATCTGGAGTTGTGCCTGATTGATACCTACATGGTACTTAAAAATAACTGGCGAAATATTGGTATAGGTATAGGTAGGTACCTACTATAAACCTCTACCCAACACTTAGGGGGATACAGGAGCGAAGTTCTGTAAGCTATGTTTATATAATTATAATTAACAAAGAATTCTTTAATTCATTCGACTGAATATATTAAAGAAATCTTCGTTATTAACATTATATCATTACATTCCGAATGTAGCTAATGTTGGACATTATAACATTGATTTTAAAACAAATACCTACCTACAATATTTTTAATACCAATTTCTTATCGGTAGGCTATTTTTGGTTATCTCAATACTCGTGTTTTACACAATTAGGCAGTTTTATACATGTATGACTACAAGGCTTTGAAATACTAACAAATAAATGGCACCATGAGCAATAGGTATATTGTTAGCCCCGCCATCGCATCGCCTACCCGCGCTATTAGTTGGTTTTTGCTAAGTGTTCTTTATTACTTTTTTTCTTATTGCTCATAGCCTCTCTCAAGAGTTGGACTATTAAAAATATTTTTTATTACCAAAAATATTTTTTCAAATTCGACCGGTTGTTCCAGAGATTAGCGCAAACAAACAAACAAAAAACAAATAAACTCTTCAGCTTTATTAATTTATTAAGTAGTATAGATATTATCTACTAGATGCACCAGTCAAGTTTTTTTAACTCCGTTTTCTGTTTTCAGTAATAGGGTCCCGTTTTTACCCAAAGGGTAAAAACGGGACCCTATTACTAAGACTCCACTGTCTGTCTGTTCGTCTGTCACTAGGCTAATTTTCACAGATGATGTATTTCTGTTGCCGCTATAACAACACATACTAAAAACAGAATAAAATAAATATTTAAGGGGGGCTCCCATGCAATAAATGTGTGTTTTTCAGCGTTTTTGCCTTGTGGTTGCGGAAACCTTCGTGTGCGAGTCCGACTCGCACTTGGCCAGTTTTTTATGATTTTTAATTCAAATCATACCAAATGTCGTCGCTTAATGCTATACTATGAGGTACAAGTAATTTTGACACAGATAATATCAGTGTTAACATTTAACAATGTAACTGTCAGTATAGCGACAAGTAGCATTGTTAGATGGCATCAAAATGTCAGCTAGGCTAGGTACCAATAAATCATTAAATAAATTATTCATGAATGTGTCTATCGTACGATGATTCGCTGTAACCGACAAAGGGCCGACCTTTGACCCTCTTTCAGTACTGGCATAATATGCTTATGCTGAAATGAAAAACTATAAAAAAAGCGGTCAACTGCGAGTCGGACCCGCACACGAAGAGTTTCGTACTCCGTAGAATATTTAACACTACGTAAGTGGTTATTATTAATTGTTGTTATAGCGGCCATAAATTGTTAATTAATTGTTCCGTATATTGGGTTGTGGAGGTCAGATAGGCAATCGCTCCATGTAAAATACTGGTATTCAGCTGCAGCCGGTTAGACTGGAAGCCGACCCCAACATAGTTAGGAAAGGGCTCGGCAGATGATAATGTTGTTATAGCGGCCATATTAGGTACCTATCCTATTACGGTTCAAAAGATACAGCCCTGTGACGGACGGACAGACGGACAGTGGAGCACAGTACCTAATAGGGTCCCGTTGGCACACTTTGTGTACGGCACCATAAAACATTCAATTGTTTTAACTTTAAGTGATTGGAAATTCGATTTTTCGATAAATTTTAAGTATGTATTTCCGGATTCATACCGGTAAGTCAATAACCCGTTGGCTGCGTATACATTACCAATTTATTGCTGTATGTTTGTGCACGAATTGTGTTTGCAGCAAACACACCTGTCGAGTGAAGTTATATGAAAATGTATCAGTGCGGGTTTACAAACAGCTTCCTTTATTATTTAATTTACTTCAGCTGAGAGTCAGAGGTAAAGAAAAATAATTTATACTAAATATACACTTTTGAAAGGAAAGAAAAAAAACTCTATTCCTAAAGGTCCGTTGGACGAGAATGGGCAAAGGAAAATCCTTAAAGAGTTTTCCGAAAGTTCCGTCAATACAATACACACAACACAAAAACACACAACAACAATAACAGCAACGACTACAATATTTTTTAACATTAATTAGATAATAAAGTGAAAACGATGCACCTAGAAATAAAACTGTACCTACCTAATTAATAGCCCCCCCCCGACCGTTTTCGGTCACGGTGGCCAATCTCAATGGAGATTAGCCAGGTACGCAGGAGATAATATAGTGCACAAGTGTGTGCGCAAACACAGGTGCACTCTCTATTCCTTTACTCTCATAGTCCGATGGGACGGCAATCCGACACGACCGGGAAGAGTTCAGGCGCAGGACCAACGGCTTTACGTGCTTTTTGCACGGGGGTATTAAACCGCCAACTTCCAAACTTCGGACTGTTACTAAGAAATTCCTAATGGAAAACCCAATAACACTTTGTCCGACCCGGGAATCGAACCCAGGACCCCACGCTCAGCAGTCGCGCTTGCAACCACGAGACCAACGGGGCAGTCAACCTAATACAGCCTACTGTAATAGGTAGGTACAGTTTTATTTCTAGGTGCATCGTTTTCACGTTTTGCACCTATGCAAATCAAGCAACGGTACATAGGTACATTAATTATGTTGATGAGCTACATGGTGCGCAAATTTAGATAAATATTGTAACCGTAGACGATAATTACTAACATTATATCATGTATGTAGCACTAATACATGGTTCATTTCCATCATTGACCCCACTTATAGCTGATGATGAACTTATTTAGTTTCGTCAATAATACGTACCTAGCTATTTATAATGTATTCATGTGGTGGCCAAATAGAGCAGTGGTGGCCAAGTGGTGACGGCCGCGACTTACGAGTTACGGTCGTAGGTTCGAACCCAGACCTCTTTACTTTGTGTAAATTATATCATCACCACTGCTCTCAAAACGGTGTAAGAAAACGTCGTGAGGAAACCGGCATGTCCTATAACCAAAAATTCGCAGACATGTGACATCTACCAACCCGCACTGGGCCCGCGTGGTGGATTACGGCCCACTCCCTCCAACAGAGAGGAGGCCCGTGTCCCAGCAGTGGGAACATTGTAGGCTGATTACATAAATCAGCCTATAATGTACTTATTTGCTAATGATTTGTCTAATACAGTATTAACATTAATACTGTATTAGACAAATCATTAGCAAATAGGTACTTACTTAATATGTGAAATCCTCATCTTCCTAGCCTTTCTTCAACTAGTCTAACCGGATGGAGCTGAATACAAACAAAATATTATGATGTGAAATAAAAAGTAATTTTATCTTTTCTTTTGTCTTGCATTAACTCTTGTAGATAAGTATTAAGTACTGTTCCTGTTGTTAAGAAATCATTGTTATTTATATACTTAAAATATATTCCCAATGACAGACAGATTACGTAGAAAAGGTGTTTTTTATAGAAACTTCAACATATGGAACCGTTCTGTACAGTGACGCCATTGACTGAATTTGATGTATTTTTAATCTCCGTTACTTTTATGATGGAATAATTCAACTGTCGCAAGATTTTAATGGGCTGCGCAAACGACGGACTTTTGTCCGCGGAGTTAAAATAGTTCGTTTAGTACGCGGTACTTTTAATCCCTCGTTTGCGTTACTCGATACAGTTGTAAGCGTTCTATTAGCGGACAAAAAAGTCCGCGGACAGAAGTCCATCGTCTGCGCAGGCCATAATGTTGAAATTATTTGTTATGTGTAGGTACCTGTTTTTTTCTTCTGACCTTTATACAGGGTGTCCCAGAACTCAACGTCAAGCCGAAACGGGGCGACAGGATTGATTGTAAACATCATGAGAAAAATCAGAAAAAAAATCTATCCCATGCAGTTTGAAAATTATGGGCATTTAAGAAAAATCAAATAATTTGGTCAATCTGTAACCATTTTTCGGTTATTGTGGTTAATTTTTATTATTTTTGTTCATTTAAACTTTGGAACCGTAACCCTAAATAATATTTCTAAGAATCACAGTCAAAAATAATGACACAATTGCCCCAAGTTTTCTAGAATTAAGACTTTGTTAAACTATGAATTTAAAATTTTCAAAATTTGTCGACTTTGAAAGGCCCTCCTTTAAAAAAAATGTACTAGTGTGCCTTGGCAAGTGCCATTAAAAGTTAGCGCATTTAATCAGGATTGTAAAATGGTACAATACTTGTTAGTTTCATACTAAAAAAACGAGTAAAAAACTAAAAACCTCAAGTAACCCGATTTTTGCTAACCCATTTTACTCAGTTAAATTTTTTTTATTCGCAAAAGCTCTTGGTAGGTTCTTAATATTACGGCAAAATGATGAGAGAGATGGATAGTGGACATGTTTGCCATGAGTGAAAGAGACAGACGTACAAATGCATACCATTTTTGTTCTAAAGTTTTGATAAACAATAACATTAACATCACGCGAGTATCGATTTACGCATGCGTCATTGCCGTCATTTGTTTTTTTAATGATTTTCAACTACAGATAACTTATTTCGTAATGCCGGTACGAACTCACGGCTTTTGGCATTATTATTTCCCTATCTGACTTTTATTCCAATAAACCTAAACTAAACTAGGTCAAGATTTTTCATTATTTTATTAATTTTACTTACTTTTGTTGACTTTGGTAAAAGTGGCGTCACTATCTGTCTCTCTCACTCATGGCAAACATGTCCACTATCCATCTATCTCATCATTTTGCCATAATATTAAGAACCTACCAAGAGCTTGTGCGAATAAAAAACATTTTAACTGAGTAAAATGGGTTAGCAAAAATCGGGTTACTTGAGGTTTTTAGTTTTTTTACTCGTTTTTTTAGTACGAAACTAACAAGTATTGTACCATTTTACAATCTTGATTAAATGCGCCAACTCTTAATGGCACTTGCCAAGGCACTCTAGTACATTTTTTTTAAAGGAGAGCCTTTCAAAGTCGTCAAATTTTGAAAATTTTAAATTCATAGTTTAACAAAGTCTTAATTCTAGGAAACTTGGGGCAATTGTGTCATTATTTTTGACTGTGATTCTTAGAAATATTATTTAGGGTTACGGTACCAAAGTTTAAATGAACAAAAATAATAAAAATTAACCACAATAACCGAAAAATGGTTACAGATTAACCAAATTTTTAAATTTTTCTTAAATGCCCATAATTTTCAAACTGCATGGGATAGATTTTTTTTCTGATTTTTCTCATGATGTTTACAATCAATCCTGTCGCCCCGTTTCGGCTTGACGTTGAGTTCTGGGACACCCTGTATATGTTTTGGTCTCTCTAGCTCAATATTCATGCTGTAAGCATCTCTTAATGTAGCAACTCTTTTTGATTTTTGTATTTCATCGAACTTGTTACAAACAAACTTCAGAGTCGTCGTCATGGAAAATCTATCCGTAACTTCTGAACAACTATTCGGAATATCAGCAATACTTGGAAGAACTCCGAACTCACTAAGTAGTTGCTCTTTACGTTGAAAGTACGAATACTCAGACCTTCTTCAGCATGTTCACTCAAAAAAACCTTGTTATATATCTATACAACTAGTTTTTTTTTTTAATAATATATAAATAGATATGATATCCAAACAAAGTGTCTTGCTTCAGAGTGTAACTTTTTATGTAGTCATTGATTGCTCTGAGATTCCCCGCCAACTTTCGCCTCCTGTCAAATCACTTTTTTGTTTTATGGCTTCGCAAGAATGTCTGAACGGCCATGTGTATCATTAATAAAGATGATTATTCCGATTTACGAATGAAGTGCTAGCCATACATTGTTACATAGTACACGACTGGAAAGACGTCTTTTCCAATACATGACAGCATTCGTACCTACTTTCCAACGTATTCTGAGGTGTATTATTATTTGGTAGGCGTATCTTGGTCTACACCAAAATTGATCTAGTATCTTTTAGTTGCTGAAGACACGCTATTTGACTTAAAATTCTCAATTATCTACTGTTTTTTAATAGATTTAACTATCTCTCTATTGCAGATAGCGCGCTCTTCAAACACAGTGGTGGCGCTGGTAAACCTGACGCAGGAGTCGTCAGGACACTACCGCTGTGAAGTGAACGGAGAGGCGCCGAAATTTGCTACCGTATATAGACAGAAATACATTAATATACACTGTAAGTTAGTGTTTTACACTGTTGCATAACACAAATGTGTCGAATACAGACTGCAAGACTCGAATCATATTATTATCAAGAGGATATTAGTATGGATGTTGTTTGCTAGACTTTCTCAACGAGAGATCCTCGAAAAAACTTGTTGAGAATAGGTTATATTCCCATATTTATGAATAAAAATAACTTTCCGTTCAGTTACTGTAATGCTATTCTAGGCCTATGTCCAGCAGTGGACGTCTTTCGGCTGAAATGATGATGAATGATGAATGCTATTCTGTAAAAATCTCACCGTGAAAACTTAGGTGAAGTGAGCTGTCAATAGTGTCAATCCCTAGTTCATCAGATGGAATGACAACTCACTTTAAGCTCACTTCACCTAAGTTATCACGGTGATCGTTTTACAGAATAGCACCGCTGATGATGAGATGATTAACTGATTTCATTTCAGTACTTCCAAAAAGCGGGCCCCGCGTGGTGGGTCTCAAAGAGACGTACAATTTCGACGACATGGTGGTCGCAAATTGTTCTCTGCCTCCATCCCGTCCGAAGGCTCATCTGCAGTGGCTAGTGAATGATAGGCCTGCGCCCTCTTCCTACGTCCTGGGACCTTGGTACCGGGTGTCGGCTGAACGACCTGATGCTGCGGAAACTATTCTGCAGCTTAGCTTCTTCGCGACCACCTCTGATTTTGTTAATGGAGCCATCAAATTAAAAGTGAGTGTTTCGGTAATAGGTAACAGTTTTATAACATAAATTTATTATTGATGGTAGATCCACTTGATATTAGTAACGATTAATGCTTTACCTCGGAACCCAGAAGGCCAATGCCCGTGATAAAAAAAAAACTTCAAAATCTAGTCGTAATCTCATCTCAGCGACAATCAATGATAAACACTTGTCAAAAATGTAGGGAAATTAGATGTATTTTTTTACAGATTGAGACTGACATCAGACTGTGAACGTTCTAAAAATTACGAGAATTTGTCCCTCAGATATTTGCCAGAAACATGAAACTTGCAAAAGAATGTATTATCACATAACCGGCACCCTGAGTGCGTAACACACTATTACTCTCAATTTGAATCATTTTCAAGTATATTTCTAATCCATTGCTCCATATATTCGAAAAATGTGTCTGCCTAACAACGCAGTGAATTTTGTTGAACTGTCAAAATGAAACCCATTGCTACTGACAGTGCATGTGTTACGCAATTACCATGCGGCATCAGTCTTGCAAAAACAACTTTATTAAAAAAAACGAAAAATGCATTTTACGTTTTCTCCAAACTCGAGTCTCCTTTGACCTTTTTTTGTATCCCACTTTTCAGTTTTCCGTAGTTTAGTTTTTTGAGTTCCATCCTAAAATCTCCTGCATGTTCATTTGTTTATGTTTGTTTTAGTGCCAGGCTACGATAGCGCCGCTGTACCAACGAGAAACAGAGTCCACCCATTACATTGCGCTTCCTTATAATATCGCTACGGATGCGCTTGAGGCAAAGGAAATCAAAGGTGGGTAAAGGTAAATAAAAGTGTACATACAGCCTGTGAAATGCAGATAAGTGAATAATATAAATATACCCACTTTTGTTCCTCAAGGGCCTCATAACTAATTAATCCTTATGATTCTGCTTGACCAACGAATCGGTGATCGCAATGGTTCAGTCCATGGGAATATTGCTATTAGCAGTCTTTTATATTCTCTTAACGGAAGAGACAAGTTTGCATACTCTTTCAATCCAGCAAGTAAGCCACCAAGACAAACTTATAAAATCATGTAATTTATTATGCTTAATATTTTATTTCTTGTCTTATTTTCAGACATCGCAACTTCGGTGGACAATTCGTTAGCATCTTTACTTATACCATTTATTTTCTTAATTTTAATATAATAGCATCGTGATATTGTTTTACTGCAGTAAAGCTTAGGTGGCCAGAAATCTGCACAAAATGTCTCAAATTATTTGTTCAACAAATCTTTCACGGTTCACATTTCAAGTGTTTTGTGGCGAAACGTGGCGAATACAGTGTAGAGCGTTTTAGATACGGTAAAACAATTCTTTGGAAGTTCACAAAACTTGAACATCAGGAAATGTACGTGTAGGTTAGTTGTACATACATATGGAGTAAGTAACTAGGGAAGTTGGTCTGCCACGAAGCAAAGCGCTCGCAATCTTGAATACTGTCGTTTCGGAACGTAACAATTATACTGCCTTAGTATGCTGTGCACATGCTGGGGAGAATTACTCTGCATCGCTCGTTGAACAGTGTCCATGTGCCAGAGAGGTCGAATCAAGGAATTATAGTGGAATTTTGTGTAAATATGACTATATTATTAGAGATTAAGTAACCATACTCGTAGGTAAAGTAATTTTATGGAAAAAATCAAAGCCCAAAATCGGCCTCTCAACAAAATATTTTAAAAGTATGGAGTTCTAACAGTATTTTTGTGCAAGGTTAACCTCTCAAAGTATACAAAAAACGAACTACACAGAGACTTATAAATAGCCACATAAGCTTTTTCTCAGCTGACGTATGAAGTGCGGTTGTGTGTCCTGAAAGACAAATTGCGGGCCGAATCTTTTTTATTTCCTTTCCAATAAAAAGTAGTCGACAAGCGAAATATTTTCGTTCTCTTGGTCGATATGCACTTTTTAACAGCGAATATCTACTAAAAAAACCCTTTTACAAGTTTTACACTACACAATATTTAGGGACTGATATTTAGATGATGTGATTTTTTTAATAAGGATTCTTCCTCCCTTTCTCTTATTACACCATCCGGGTTAAGGGAAAGGGTCCCTAAATATCGCGTAGTGTAATAAGGCTTTAACCCCTGCCAATATTTTATGCATTTGAACTATTTATAACTTTAATTTAACTGCCAACTTGGACTGTGTAAATTTTTGGCTGCCTTTCAGACGAATGTAACAAATAAAGACGTAAGTTATTTTTCGACGTAGATTTTAATAACGTAACAAAATAAGTACTGCAGAACTTTAAAAATAATAGTAATAATACCTATCCATAAGCATAATAATTATTATATGGCTTTAACATGTAATCGTGAAAAACAAGCTGAGCTTGAAGTCGTGTAGATTAATAACGAGTAAGAAATAATTACAACGACCAAAATGTGTAGGTAAAATAATTTTAGCAAATCCCGCGAGATTGTGGTAAGATTTGGATTTCTAGGCCTATTGTAGTATTTAATAAAACTTTATGGCACTAATCTATGCGCACTTGAAAGATTAAAGTTTACTAAAGTTTGAGATACGTATGAATCTCGTCCTTTTCTGACTCAGTTTAGTAATCTACCCATGTTATTTTACATTTATGTTTTTTTCGTGATACTTTGATGCATTCGAATGTAATAATTATATTGTTTTCTATGCATTTACACTATTATATTCTTGAATTGTTTTTGTTAATATTAATGTGTGAAGGTGATACCATACCTACTAATTAGAAGCATTGTGATAGCGATATGACTGCTTTGCATGAATACCGATTTTACTATAAAAATAAAGGTAGTGAGTTACAGAAACAAGTTGTTTTTTTACATAATTTATTTACAAAGCTATACAATTCATTTAGGTTTGTAAGTTTTGAACTTACTGAAGCGTTTTGTGTGTATGTTTAGAGCGTCGATGTCGTTGTTTTGTTATCAATATCCGGAGCCCCGAGGGCCGCTGGGACCACCGCTGGGGTAACCTTCTTCTCCATTGCCTCCACCGTTCTGAGATCCTGGGCGTCCTCTGCCGCCGTTCTGTCCACCTCTACCTCCTTGTGGTCCACTCGGGCCTCCACTAGGGTAACCGCCGCCATTACCTCCATTACCCCTAGGGAAACCTGCATTGTTTCCTCCAGGACCACCACTGGGATAGCCTCCGTTGCTTCCTCCCGCACCACCACTGGGGTAACCACCGTTACCACCCTGTGGGCCTCCACTTGGATAGCCATTTCCTTGGCCACCACCGTTCAAATCTTCTGCACCACCTTGGGGTCCGCGGGAGCCTTTACCATTCCTTCCATTACCACCACCATTACCATTACCGCCAGGTCTTCCACTGGGGTAGCCCATGAAGCCTTGACTTCCCGAATCTCCCGCTCCAAAGCCACCTTCTTGGTATTGTCCAGGGCTACCTGACTGATCCTGTCCAGATCCTGGGTAACCGTCATCATCACCAGGACGGCCTTGAGTGTACCCTTGGCTTCCACCTTGTGATCTTCCACCTCCTGCAAAATAGCATATTTGAATTAATATATTATATACCTACAATTAACATAATTATTAAGATTTTATTCTAACTAGGAACCTTTTAGTTTTGAACAAAGTTTATGGGATATTTTCAGAAATTATGAACTTTAAATGCCTCTGCTTATATCATCATATCAATAGAAGTTGTAATAATAATAAGTATTAAACATTACCTCGACCAAAACCGTTCCCTGAGCCTCCATTACCACCACCTGAACAAAAAGAAATATAAATGAAATAAACTGAACACTAATTAAATACAAATTTCAACCAGCAAGTAAAATCAATTACCATCAGCTTTGTTTAGGTAATGCGCAGATTAGTTCACACTAATTTTACAACGAAAATAGCTAATTTGAAACAACAACCATTTTCCTGATAAAGTGGAAGATATTACGAAAATTAAAAGGAGTATTTGTGTATAAAAGTTTCTATTTTGGATCAGGGACAAATCGTTTTTCATTACGATTTCATGACTAAAGCAACTGATTTCTGATAAACTTTTAAAGTCTTGTATATTTTCATGAATGAGAAATCCTGGAATCTTTTTAAATGCATCCTAGCATAAAAGCGATAGGTACACAGGTGTCGTATCGTATCGCCAACCAAGATAATGAACCAACCCTCGTATCGGATCTGAGGCATGTATCCCTGCAGGCCGGCTTCGTACTCGACAACCTGTCTTCTGCCATCGGGCAGCACTACGTTATACTCCCCAGTGGCCAGGTCGCCATCACGCTGCTCAGAATGACCAAATTTAGTACCTGTCTGAGCGTCGTCCACCTCATAGCTAAACTCGTATTTAGCCGGCTCCTGAAAAGCAACAAAAATACGTATATTATTATGCTTATACACAATAAGATATACAACAAGTTCTTACCCTGTCTAAACAAAAGGTTGCATGGCCTTTTTCTAAGAAAGACGTGTATGACAGCAAAGCTCTTTTTTATTTGATGAGAGAATCTTATTTTTTGCCTAAAGTTTAATAGTTGAGTATGCTCAAGAAGTTAAATACTTACATTAGATTGTCCATCATCATAACTTGATCCACCACGACTATTGCCTCTCCCACCCGGACCGCCGGAACCACCGGGACCTCCAGAACCGCCAACAAAACCAGGCGCACCATACGAAGATGATGGCTGACCACCAAGCCCACCGTTGAATCCACCTTGTGACTGAGCAGAGGCTTGAGAACCAGCACTAGGAGTTAGATAACTCGAGTCTGGTGTTTGAGATCCTTGGCGTTGGCTGCCTGACTGTCCACTGCCAGGAGATGAGAACCCACCAGTAGGTGGCGGGCCATATGAACTGTCTGGTCTTTGACCGAATCCTTGACCTGCCCCGTTTGATCCTCCTTGCTGATTTGGTGGACCGTAAGAGGATTGCGGCCGCCCTCCTCTAGCACCTGGACCACCAGAACCACCTCGACCACCAGGTCCCCTTCCATTGCCTCCATTTCCGCTATTACCGCGGCCTGGTGGTCCGTATTGTGAATCGGGTGTGCTTCCTTGATTGAAATTGCCTTGTCCTTGTTGAGAGCCAAAACCTTGAAGACCTTGTCCATTGCCTCTTGATGATGGTGGACCATACTGCGTGTCAACAGATGGGCCTGTTTGTCCGTTAGAATAAGAATCTTGAGGTCCAGAAGGGCTCAAACCACCACCAGGTTGAGATCCTCTCCCTGATCCACCATTACTTCCAGGTGGTCCATACTGCGAAGATGGTCGACCACCAGAGCCAGATGGAGGGAGGTAGCTGTTTACTGGAGGCTCGCATTTGCTTGCCGGCCACGCAAGTGCGCTTAGCAAAAATATGTACTGAAAAATTTGAAAATAATTTGTTTAAAGTGATACTTTTATAATTATAATATAATAATATATAATTTAATTATATTTTTTTTTAATACCCACAATTCGAGGTGATGCTACACTCAGCCAAAAGTGAGATTTTTATGTACGGCGGGCTAGGAGAAAGAAGAAGAGCTTCGTCGTACTTACATAGTTATCGGGAAACTTTATACGCACAAATAAAATGGTGCAAAATAATACTTGAACTGCCTTTATGACACATACGCACATAATTATGACACAACCAATAAGTATGACACATAAATAAATATAAACGAATACTTACTAAAATCATCACTGGGGAGCTTTCATGAAATCTTAAAGTAAACTAAGCTCTGAAGATGTGTTACTTTACAAAGTTTTAGCTTTTGAATACATTAAATTTGAATAGTCGCTGTTTATATAGGAAAGTTAGTACTGGTGAGCGTGATACCGATACGATGCAAGAGCTCACGCGTGAGTTTGCGTCTAGTTTCGTGCATCTGCCGAGCGGCCGTCACCGCGGCGGCCGCGACGCGTCACCGTGGGACTCCCAAGCTGGCGCGGGCGCATGCAACGAGAAATAATGACTCCGTTACGTGATGATTATGTACCTACATACAATTAATATCGACAAAACGCTCCCATTTATTTTAAAGTAAATGTTTGTCTGTCAGCCGTTCTGTCAGTGCAGTATTTATTACCTGAGAAAGAATTTTCAACATTATTGTAAATATCAACTTTTACGGGATTGATTTGTCAGTTCTTTGTTACTTCCAATGTAGTTCTTCTTTGGATGTTTCATGCCACTGAAACATGCCATAGAATTTCTGTCCCGGGCCCTCCAATTCTATTTGCATCCATTCCCTCTACACACAAATTGGACTATCTTGTTCTATGGACATTAACGTGTGTGCTTCAAATTGAATGCTTATAGGAACAATCTCGTGTTGGATGGCAATGAATGGGCTAAGCACGCTATGTAGGTACCTAAATTATAAACTGCACGCAATTTATTCTTGTATTATTTCTTTCTTTCTGTCTTTTTTTTTCTTTCTTTCTATTCTTTCATTCGATTACTTACATAAAATATTTTTTTCTAATGTAGCTGTCACCGAGTTTCACTACTGAATATATTCGTATCTATGTAAGCTATCTAACTATGCAGTTTATGCCTTATGTTTAAAACATAAGACCTTATAGGCAATAATCGCAATCATTTCCAAATCTGATAGTATACATTGCCGTCACGCATCGTCTAGAGAGGTCCTAGCAATACACCACATTTTTCTCTTACGAAGGACACATGAGTGACATCGAGTGACTATCACTAAACTTTAGGCTACGTCTGTACATACGACTCCAGATAATAACATAATAGTTATAAACTGCGTACCTACAACAATATTACAAGCCATAAGACACAAGCGATGATGAGTGAAGATAAACCGTCTTGTCGTCGTTAAAGTGTTATATGTCAGATCTAAGAACCTTTCCGTCACCTTCCAAATATCTCTGTGACGATTATAGCCTTCTGATGATTGGGATTACTGTGATGTGTTTGTGATGAATGATGACAATAGCTGAAGTGTAGTTCCCACAAAATATAAAGACGGCGTGAATCTGCTCAGCTTGTCTTACGAACTAATTTGGAAAAGAAGGATATAGAAGATTGGTAGGCCCTAATATTGGTATAAAGACGTACTTAATTAAAAAGAAGCAAGTGAAGGACGGAAAATGACGATGGTTTTTAGAAAAACCCTTTACTAACAAGTTAAAGGCTATGGAGATGTTAGAGGATGGGTAGATACTAGCTAGATACAAACTTTATTGATCCAGGCAAAGCCAGGCGTTCTGATGTTTATTACTAATATATGCGGTTGTTTATAAATGGAACATTGTATCCGTGATGTCGGGCCGTGCAGTGATCTGTGTCATCCTCGCTAGTTAGCTAGTCGTGAGTGTGCGCGTTGCGACAGAGGCAAGCCGCCCCTTACCTGCGCCCGCGCAGCGACACCGACGCGTTGATAACGTACTGCGAAACTTTACACTTATAATGAGGCTTATGAGTTCACGATTTTTGGAGTCGTTATTATTGTGTCTCGAATCTCATAACAGTGTATTTACGGTTATTACTGTTGTACTCGCACCTATAAATGTCGTGTGCAATTGAGCTTGTTCTACACTCGTATTTCATGAAGCGGTAGTGTACGTTTTGGGGGATTCCTTTTATTATTGAGTATGACCAACAGAAAGTTTCTTTCATTTTTTTCTCTGTTTCTTTCCTACTTTCGTTCTCCATAAAAAAGGGATGATCCTCTCCGAACAGATGGAATAGGTAATGGTCGCAACTTTTATTCTTTACTCTTGCTATCTTAATCTCGGTAGTTGTTGTTGTCGGTTGTTTTTCGTATCCGGTAACATGTGCGTCCAGTTTCTTGACCGTACGAACTCCATTGCATATCATACATTTGATACAATTTTATTTATCTTTCTAGATCTCAGGAGTTCGCATGAATTGTTCGTAAGATCGATTGCCAATTTGGACCTAACTACTCAAGGTATAGTTGCAACGTGTAATGAGTATCGGACCTCGAACTGATATGGGCATTACCTGTTCATTCTCACAAACCAATCTTGACATTAGAGCCGACTTCGATACTTGGAACTAGATGCTAAATATTACAACATGTTGCATGAACAACTGTCATATTCTAGTAAAACATATCTATACTAATATTATAAAGCTGCAGAGTTTGTTTGTTTGTTTGTTTGTTTGAACGCGCTAATCTCTGGAACTGCTGGTCCGATTTGAATGATTCTTTTAGTGTTGGGTAGTCCATTTATCGAGGAAGGCTATAGGCTATATTTTAGGGAAAAAAATTAGGGATCCGTAATAAAATTGCTATTTTGTAACACAAGGTGTAAAATCGAAAACCTATTTTTGCGTGCGCTGCAAAAACTATTGACAATAGAACAAAATGATGTACTACGGGTTTGTAGAGCCCATTAAGACCTACAAAAAAGTCCGCGAGAACATATATCTAGCTATCATAGTTTAATCACAATAACCGATTTTGTGTTCAAAATAATTATTAAATCGTCTGAAGAAAAAAAAACTACGTTAAATATGTATCGTAATATTAATCTTTATCGAAATTAAGCATTATGTTATCAAGAGTATTTATGAAGAAGTAAAATACTTTTTGTTTCATCTCAATCGGATATTTCGTTTAAAAGTTATCACGTGTGTAAGATGTTAAGAGTTGGTACCTATTAAGGAGTTATGGGCCATAGAGTTTTTTATCAACATAAAATCCTGTAATAATCTTTTTCGAAATATATTTGTTGATGATTGTAAGTATAAGATCTTTGAAGAGTATAATAAAAAACCTGAAGAGTTTGTTTGTTTGAACGCGCTAATCTCTGGAACTGCCCAACGGATATGAAAAAATATTTTTGCATTTGACAGCCCAATTCTTGAAGAAGGCTTTACGCTACTTAACATCACGCTATGACCCTTAGGAGCCGAGTAAACAGAAAAAAAGTCAGTAAGATCGCTAACCGAAAACGAAGTGACAGCGCGGGCAGAACATACATTTCACGCGGACGAAGTCGCGGGCAGCAGCTAGTTAGGAATATTCTCCGGCTAATGAAGCCATTACAATAGATTTCAATCCGAGACGATAACATTAATATTCGCGTGGATACATGCTCTATATATATTTAATTAATTCCACGAAACCACAAGACCTGCTTTGGTTCATGTAAGCATTGCCTAATAAATAGCCTAATACGATTCGTGAGTTACTCGCGGACTTACTGAGAATCGATGATCCTCATTGTTCATCATTATCAGCTATTCCTAATGCATAAATCCTACATCGTTATGGCCGAGGCTGGTACAATTGTGTTGCACTCTGTGTCAATACTGGAAAGTGGGTCAGCGAGACAGATTGATGACGTATGCTAGCACATCGCTCCAACCGGCGACCCTTTGTCAATTGTATGTACGTCCCTGCTGTATGTTCACTTAAATAGATTGAATCGTCCTGCCTGGCTCTTTAGAATATCTGCAGCCAGCGTATTTGCAACTTTGATTATTTTGACGACTGTCGTAAAATTACCGTTGGTCTTGCTACATACCCTTGTTTGCTGATGAGCTTAATGCGCTCTTATTAAAAACTGCAAGTCTTATAGTGCTAGAAACTATGTATGTGCAGGACCTCCTTTCAATTCATCATCTACTTTGTCTTTTCCCAAATGAAAAAATTGTTAGAATAAGCTTCCTGACCACAACAATAAATGGTCATAGATCAGAAGGCCAATCCCGTAATTAGAAAAATAGAAATAGAAAATATTTTATTTCTCACCAGCATAGCAACAGGGATTACATATTATATTATTAAAATTAATAATACTAGGTAAGTATGTATACTAATGTCATATGACATTATACAATAATAATCCCACAGCATTTGTGGTGGTAAAGAGAGGTTTATTTAGGGTTTTGACTCTATCTTCTGAACTAGGCGAGGCCTGTATCTCAGAAGATCAAAGCTCAGAAGATAGCACTCAGCTGACAATTCCGTTATTTTATAACCTAAAAACATTGTGTGCTACTGCATTAATTTATTAATATCTAAATAATATTAATAAAAACTAAGTAGTGCATAAAAGTGTGTGTGTGTGCGTGTGTGAACCAAAGAGATTTAAGTATAATGCAATATTTTTATTATACTTTGTTAAAAAAAATCTAGTCCTAATCGTAGATTAAAATGCGAATACGGGAATTGACTCTCTGATATTAAGATAAAGCCGACGGTTGAACGTCTCTTTTTTGTTGAATGATCACCTATCTTCAGATTGACCGCGGTATTGACTTGCAGATCGAGCGATCCGTGCGAAGATCGCGCAGTTTTTAGGGTTCCGTACCAAAATGCTAAAACGGAACCCTTATGGTGAGTCTCAGTTTGTCTGTCTGTCTGTCTGTCACAGCTGGATATCCTACTAATGCTATCAACTTGAAATTTGGAATAGTTTTAGATGACGTTTACCCAACTATTTGCAAATAAAAAAGAAATAAAAATATATGTACATTTTTTGCAACAGGGACTGAAAAGGGGTCTGAAAAATTCGAAGTGGCCTACTAGGGCATGTGGGGTATCTTAAGAAAGAGCGCAGTTTGCACATTCTCAAACTTTTTTTCTGTTTATTTTTAGGCCGCATATTTTCCACTTTTGATGAAAAATGTAAAAAAAATACCCCCCATCTCCGAAGTTTGCAAAGTGAAAAATCTGAAATTATTCTATGTGATAGAAGTTTATGTAAAGATTACAGGAAAAATAAAAATCTCTAAATAGCACACTTTTTCAGAAATCATCAACAAAAGTTACATTAGTTCCACTATCGGTCAAGAGATAGCGCTGACATAAAACTGCAATATTCTACACCGCAGTGCACAGTGTTAAAATTCTCTGACGAATATAAGGCCTCGCTGATGAAAAATTAAAAACATGATGGTACGAAACTGTCGGTGCGCGAGTCCGACTCGCTCTTGACCGGTTTTTGGTAAGGCCACGGCCTTATAGTTTAGCTATGTTTATGTTTGTTATTCAAATGACTACGAAATTAATTGTGTTGTACTTGGATACTTTCTTAAATTGTTAACTGCCAAATCGGACTATTGTCAGTGCCTTAGGTACCTACTTATAGTACCTATAGTTGTTCATTTTCTATAGACTACTACGAGGAGTGCCTCAAACATTTAATTTTGTAAAGTGAAGTGTCATGAAAACCCAGTCGCCGACTGTGACGGACGCTTTTTTCTACAAAATAGATTACGGTAGATTCCTCGAAAATACAAGAAACTAAGGGACCTTGACAATCAATCTCAGTCGAAAGTTTACTTACTTGTAGTTCACATTGAAATAGTAGGCTAAAGGGCAAAGGGTGTACAATAAAAAATATTCGTTTTATAATTCTTTTTAATTCTCATCTACTTACATAATAATTACCTACAACATTTTATTTACAGAAACAACATAATATCCAATTGAGTGTTTTATTTTTCAATATGGCAGATAGATAGGTAGGTATACAATATAACATTATTGAAAACAGTAAGTACCTACAACGCATTTTACACAACCGAATGAAATCCTGACACCAATTATTACTATTGTAGAGTATAATTTACACGTGAAGTCCCAGCCTTCGGAATCCGAAACCGATATAAAGCAAAGTGTTTTTATTCCAATATAATTTCCATCCAAACTTACATTTTTATTTTTATAACAAGATGGGACAGTAAGTAGGTACCAATATGTAAATAACATTGCTTTTGTCGTAACGATTTCTTTTTAGCAGAAAAGTATACTAATATTGAAGACAGGTTTCCCAGAATTCAGAGAAAAAATTCTAAAAACTAATGTTTGTTTAAAAGCTATAAATTTTTTCCATTGCTGAAAGTTGCATAACGGAGACAGCTTCAAATAAACAACTACGGTTCTCGGAGAAAAAACCATTAGTAAGTAGTATACTACACAATGATCGTTTACTGAACAGATTTCTGTCATTTTCAATATTTTTTATCTAATTTTTTTAAATATACGTAATTAAAGTCACACTTCCGCTGCGTGTACAGAAAAATCAAACCAATATTGACGAAGTAGATCTACTACGCTAGACCTTACACATGCGCGACTGTATCCGTGCGTAGATTTGTGATATGACCACGATTTTCTCCCACAATCTAATTTAACAAATAAACAATGTTTTATACATAATATTAAAAATTCAGTGTATGTCTTATGATTTTAACAACCCAATTAGAACATTATTGTTCTAATTGGGTGGTTTGTTTAAACTGTAGGAGTATTTTTAAACAATCAACGTTATAATAAAGTAGAAATTGGACTAAAAATAAATATCTTTAACAAAACATCGTCATACTTATCTACTATGTTATCTTAATCTTAATATCACTATGGTACTTACTTCTTACGGTTACCTCTTCTATCACAGTTCAAATGTGCTATCTACCTACATCTACAGTACTACTTAGAAATTACATTATTCTATTTACATTGTATCAAAATATATAGGAAATAATAATGTTGTAGAGCTTTTCTTAAAAGCTTTTACTTGACCTTTTATTTTGAACTGCAAAGTTAGCTTTCGTGGAAATATCAAGGATCGTTTCTTTTTCTTCGCTCGTTTCGCTATGATTTTAATTATTATTATTAAAAATGTATAACGGGCCTCTGCGAATTGGCTTTGGCCATACGCCTTCTAAAAATCCGGGATCCCAGCAGGATCCCAGGTCATGTCCAAGTAATAAAAATCACATAAATAATAATAACATAAATTAATAAAAGCTTTCTTAAATGTATTAAAAAAATAACTATATTCGGTTCTCAATTAGGTAGGGATTTGCCCCTTTATTCGTAAACGTTGCATAAAGTTAACTAAGTGATAGCGTTTAGCGATTGACGTTTAAACGTCACTTAACTTTAGTTCGTTTTTAAATAAACCCCATAGTTTCGTTTCATTCGTTCGGACCGAAAATGTATTCGTATGATCTGTGCAATTTTTTTACACTACCGATTCGGACCCGAATCGGTTTTGGCAATAGCAATACGCATCAAAGTCAATTGCGAAGCATTTTTCCACAGGCATAACGCTGCGTTCAATGTTTTGTAAAATAATATTCGCTCTCTTTACTGTGCGTACCTACGTTATTAAAACTGTAGGTAATAGAGATTTAGCTACTTATAATAATAAAAATTCAATGGAACCTCTACGCTTATTAAAACTAGGTTTTCATACCTACCCCTGGCTAAACTAACCTACTAATCACAAGTGGCACTAAAATATCTTACATCGTAACGCAATTTAATTTATTTAGTCAAGAACGTCGGGCGATAATTTTATTTATTTAATCCTCAGAATTAGTGAAAATTTAACTAACCCATTTCTTGGGTATTGGGTTATGTATTTATGTCTGTATTTTGATGACAAATAGGTAATTGATAGTTCGGAAAAGTGTTTTTGACTTTACTAAAATAGCGTTTTAGGACAAGTTAAATGGCACTTTATGAAAGTCTTAGGATATCAAATCCTTTGATTAACACTTATTTTAAAAAATTCCATCTCTTAATGAATGACAAACCACTTATTGTTTGATTTCACCGCCTACTTATCTACACATTCCTGACCAAACAAAAAATTGGTTATTCATAATACTTAAACATAGAACCTTAAAACTACAATACTGTTTGCATGTTGATGTTTTCAACTTTCTCCTTTTTGCTTTCTCCGCGGAAGTGCTGCTCGATCTCTGCGAGGGACTTACCTTTGGTCTCGGGCACCATAAACAACACGAAGAAGAAGGCGATGGCACAGAAGCAGGAGTACAACCAAAATGTTCCCGCTGAAGTTAGCACAGCCTGCAAAAAGGAATCACACTAATATTATAAAGGCGAAAGTTTGTGAGGGTGTGTTTATATGTTTTTTACTTCTTCACGCTCAAACGGCTGGACCAATTTTGATAATATTTTGTATGGAGGTAGTTGACACCCTGGATTAACATATAGGCTATTTTTTATCCCGAAATTCCTACGGGATCGACACTTATGCGGGTGAAATCGCGGGGCGCTGCTAGTTCTACATAAAATCACGCCTGTTTCACCGAAAGGTTGGGCAGACAAATTGTAGGTACTCCCATGTATTCATTTTATTTACTTTAATAATAAGGTAATTGCCATCAACCAGGCACAAATCTTGACTACGCGGGCTTCTACTGAGACATTCCTGATCGAAAACTCAATAACACTTTGCCTGACCTGGGAATCGAACCCAGCACGCTCGCGACCACTACGCAAGCTAGACTTAACGAGGCATGGAACATTTTAGTATGTAATTAAGAACTAATGAAAGACATAACCATGTCTAATAAATATGCTGTAAATGACCCACTAAGACAGCAGTAGTTCTGTCTCTTGTACGCAGAACAGTTTTGTCTTGGCAAAACAAAACAGTTTAACTGTACGTTAAAGTATTTGTGTCAGTAAGTCTGTGTCAGTTTTGTTGCAAGTTTGCGCGCTGTCATTGTTTTCATAGAGCGCTATTGTGTTTAGAGACAGGCTTTATTCAGGGTTATGCACAGCCTTGCACTACACAATAAAATAAAGGATTCTCGAAACGTCAAATCCCTTCTACACTGTTCATAACTACTCCGTTAGTAACAGAGTTATGAACAGTTTATAAGCGAAGGGCAAACGCGTAACAGAGTTTTCTAAATGATGGCCAGGAGTTTATGCTGCATCCCGACTGTAGGTATGAATAGGTAGTGCAATCAGTTAATAATTGATAGTTATTAAAATAAATTAAATCACAAAGAATTATTTTTGGTCCTTTTCTTAGAGCGATAAAAAACACTGTTAGAACGATTTAAAGTTTTTTTTTAATACCCAACTCCATTTGCAGATGTAATTCTACTTGGAAGCAAGTCTTATTGCAAACAAACAACCACCATTGACTAATAAATAACAAGAGAATTATTTGAAATAATTATCTTGTTATTATTAGCTTTCATGAATAAACCTTTAGGTAACACTTCAGTCAAAATCACGATGAACAGAAGTGGCACTCAATATACCCTTAAACGTAGATAGGTAGGTACAGTCTATGGCAAAATTCAAAGAATACCGGTTTCGGTTCTTGTAGAATATCGGTTCAATTGTTGAAATGAGTTAAGTATTTTTATTTCACGAAGCGACACGCACTTTACTTGTGGTTACCAAGTGTACAAACACGCTGTAGGTACCTAAATGTGTGAGCCAAGATGAGTAGCGTCAGCACATAACACACACACACACGCACACATAATTCCGACTTCGCCATTGTCTCAGACGGCATCGATACCTCCTACATAACATAATCAGACTATAACGTTCCCACTGCTGGGACACAGGCCTCCTTTCAGTCAGAGGGAGTGGGCTGTAATCCACCACGTGGGCCCAGTGCGGGTTGGTAGATGTCACATGTCTTTGAATTTTTGGTTCTAGGACATACCGGTTTCCTCACGATGTTTTCCTTCACCGTTTTGAGAGCAGTGGTGATGGAATAATTTAGACAAAGTAAAGCGCCTGTCTGGGTTCGAATGTACGACCTACAACTCGTAAGTCGCAGCAGGCTGTTACCACTGGGCCACCACTGCTCTCATGCTTAGCTCATGCGACAGCTCCTGCGCTTACAAAATTCATAGCGTGTTTGTACACTTGGTAACCACAAGTAAAGCGCGCGTTGCTTCCCGAGATAAAAATACTGTAGAATTTAAAAAAGCAGCATCTTCATACTTTCATTAGGTAATGTGCGAAGATAATTATAATATAATTATAATTTTCAATCCCTAATTTAGGAATTCCAAAAAGTGTATTCATATTTAGTGCCCAAGATACAGACTTGCCTAGTTTGGGGCCAATGTAAAATCTCTAGAAGTAATTTTTTTATTTTTTTTTTTTTTTTTTTTTTTTTTGATTACATAATGCATATTTACAATATTAAGCCTTATACTAAAGTGGTAGGTATATAATAATGGGATCTACCTGAACTAGGATAAACCTGTATCTCAGGTAAATCTTTTGAGCAATAAAGTTTATATTATTATTATTGTCTCCCGTAACTGTAAAAACGGTTATGGTTATGTTGTATGTTCAATGCGATCTTCCAAATTACCGTTGTTAAATGTAGCTACAAAATTACATTTTCAATTCATTGCTTGTTGAAGCTACGCGATATTAATTTATTAAACAACAAACCATATGCATATAATAGGTGAAATATGCATGTTGCGAAATTATACAACATTATATTGCCAGCAATTATAGCACAATTATTATTGCAAACAGGTCCTGCTTTCAGTAAGTAATACTAATTATGTTCGCGTTAATAACGAATGCATAGGGAATACAAATTACAGTTTCATTAGGTATTATATGCATGTACATTTTTGGAAGATTAATATGTAAAAATATTGTATGCGACCCAACCACTTATAATATCATTGATGCGACCATCTTTGTGATTATAAATCATAGGTGAAAGCACTCATCGATTTCTTATTTTAAAAAAAATACATTTATTTTTGCTGAATCCTACACGGAGTTTTAATTATTGTTACTGGCCAATTACAGCGACAACACCTCTCAGTTAGAGCCACATCGACTTGTATAACTTCAGCGTGACATTATAATTATATATTCAGCCCATTACCCAGGTCCTAAGTAGCTATCCGTATGTACCGGTAATTTCAGCGGCACCGTTCCGAACGCAACGTTCTTTGAAACGTTATCAAGTAACAAGCCGTGTAGGCGTGTACCCGATGGTATTTCCTATCCCTAAAATGACGAACTACCATAGGTAATAGGTAATATGGACTGGTGCCTGCAACTCCACGTCGATGCGCATATTTTGCGTACGACGAACTACCATGTACAAACATTCAAAATTCCTTCTTTAGTGCTCCACTTTCGTTATTTATGGTACCGTTGTGCAAAATTTTAAGCTAAGCGTTGTCTGTCAGAAAATGAATTTGTGGCGAACCAAACTAATTGTCTGTGGTTCCCACTACTAGACATTACAAAGACAACACTACCAATCTAGAACATGATGTCTATGGTACACAGGTAGTTAGCAAAGACTACAATATGATGCTTAGCTAGTAAGTCGGAATTTGAATCGCAATGTAAAAACCTTCCTACTCCGTTCCATGTAATTAATTAAGACGATTGTTATCATCTTGTGTTTGAGTAAAACGGTATTCCTCCGCTGTCGCGTGTATACCGCGCTGTGACTGTGATGCAAATACACATCTGTTGGGTACAACTGGATCGAGTTTCATTTATATAAACAGGGCGCCCTAACGCGCCTAAAAATTTAAGGTTTTTATTATGTTGATGTTGATCTAATAAGGTTCGTTATATCAGATTTAAATCCAGTCAGACCAGTTATACTTACATCAAGAATATGATAGGACTTGATGACCGAGAACATGGACATCAAATTAACTGCGCTGGCCATCGCGGACAGCTGCGAGCGGTAGTGCGCCGGGAACAGCTCGCCCAGCAGCAGGAACGGCAGCCCGCCGAACCCGAGCGAGAAGCCTAGCATGAACACTACCAGGCTCGCGATGGGGAGGTACCTGGGAGGTTTAATTATATTAGACACAAGCTTCTGCCCGCGACTTTGTTCGCCTGGAAGTCATAAGATACAATTGATACAAAATGCCTTTAACAGCAACAATTTTATAAAACTCCTCGTCGCTATTCATATAATTCGCTTAGCGTTCTTCCTGACTTTTTCTTTTTGCTTGGCTCCCATTGGTCCTAGCGTGACGTTAACGTGATGTAGCAATATTAGCATATAGCAGTTCCTCAAGAATTAAGCTATCAAGTGCCCTTCGCGTTCAAACAAATGAACTCTTCATCTTTATTATTAGTATAGAGATTCATATAAATAGAGTATAATCTGGTTAAGTGGGCCCTGGATATGTGAGAAATCCTTACTACTGTTTTTTTTTTTAAACGTTGCCCCACACTGGGAATTACTCCTGTATCGTGGGTGCGTTTACAAACATTTAAATTCACATACACAAACAGCCAGACCCGGAACAACTACCTGTAGGCAATACAAATATTTGTTCCGTGCGGGAATCGAACTCACTACACGCAGCCGATCACTCAGCCACTGCGCCAACCGTGTCGTAATTACACGGATATCGAATTACAATGAGGTCCCGACACTTTTGCATTGAAATACCTGTTACTGGGAATAATTAAACCAATACCTCTCTGAAGTAAAAACTGTCTGTCTTAAATGAGACAACTATCATTTTAAACCTGACTATTTGGAAAACTGGGTTAATGAAAAGCCTCTGTAGGTGCTAAGTGATACATTATTCTAGGTTCCCTTGAGATCCCACTTATCCGTTACACTGTATTATAGATCCCACTTATCCGTTACACTGTAGGTATTGTAAATGCGAAAGTAACTTTATTAGAGAAATCAACAAGGTTGATGAGGTAGCAAAGAGAGGCAATGAAACATGGAATAGAAACTGATCAAAATGAAGAACATGGCGTAGCTTCAAGAAGTGGTAAACTGCGGAATTTTGTCAGGCGCTCCTGCAATGAAACTACTGACAGCAAGTCCTGCGAGGTAATGGGTTGATGATATAAAAATGGCATCATGGACAAGAAACTGACAAAACCGAGAAATCAGTAAGGTTGATGAGCTAGGAAAGGTAATGAAATATGGACTAGAAATTGATCAAAATGAAAACTAATAGAAAGAAGAAAACTTCGCGTAGTTCAAGGATCGGAAAAAAATCTAAGTATAAGAAAGCGGTTAAGGATAGCTTATCACAGGCTTATGTTATTGAAATGTAGCGATTCTCGGGCGAAAATCAACTATCAGATTAAAAATTGAAAATTCCTTTTGACTCTTGATTGGACTCAAATTACAACTCGTTAACGCTGAGAAAGCTTTGTTCCAATACAAAAACCTTAATTATGACCTCCTTAAATAAATATTTTTATATCATTTACGTAAATCGCGCATCGTCGTCGTGTCGTGGTCGTATTTGCTAGGAACGTAGGTAAATACCATAAATTTCTAATTATTATCTATTTACTGCTTCAAATTGAGTAGGTAGGTAGTTTCATAGTTTCTTACAAAGTTTTCCTTGTAGTACCTAGGTACGAGCATAATTGATTTACCTACACTACAGAAAAATAATATTCCATCTGTTTTTAATCTCGGCACCTAAACGAAACACCTTTTTTTCTCCAGAACTGAACTTTAAAAAATGGTCAAACACTATTTGTATATAACAACTTATATGTACCTAAGTACATAGTAATTGACCATTAAGTTGTCCTGACCAGTGGGCTACAGGCTACAGTGTAGTTGTGATTGCCATTTGGTTCACCTCTTATTTATTCTCATGATCTAACGTTATTGACCAGCCAGCCACTTGACAGTCAGCGCTTGCGAAACCATCCCACCTTTTCTGTGGTCTACCCATAATCAGCCTATAATGTTCCCACAGCTGGGATACAGGCATTTCTCGATGAGAGGGACCTCTGTGGTCGACCCAGGAATCTTTATTTCATCATCTCTTTGTTCCCACTAGGTCCTAACCTAAGTCTTTTGCAATCGCGACTAGAATCAATTCTATTTTATCGTAATTTTTGACGTTGAAAAGTGCCTTTTAAGTGCCTATTTGAAATAAATGCTTTGACTTTGAATCACTCATACTATCCATCCCATACTATCCACAAATTCGAAAGTAACTCTGTCTGTATGTATGTTACCTTTTCACGCCTAAACCACTGAACGGATTTCGATAAAAAGCAAAGCAAAGCAGTGAGATAGATTGCATCCCGGGGAAGGATATAGGATAGTTTTTATCCCGATATTCCCACGGCATCGAAACTTATGCGGGGCGCTGCTAGTTTATAATATGGATTATTTTTCTTTTTTTGTTCTTATCATCATACGTACATACCTAAAACTACGCCTGTAATCCCGAAGGGTTAGGCAGAGGTACCTATAGTACCCACATTTCACCAGTTATGTTAAAGTCCCATGTAATAGGGGATTACCAATTTTTTCAAAATAATATCCTCAATCCTACGTGCCAGTCGCAATGCTGGATGACGAAATATATTTAACAAGTGAAATGTAAGCCTCAAAGGTGGCACATGGCGGGGATACACACTAATGAATTGACAAATGTGTCCAGCAGTGTGACCTGCCACTCTCACAGGCGCTTCAAATTCAACCTTTCACGTAGGTATATATTTATAGATTTATTACGGTCGAATTCGCAACTGCTGAAATGCTGACGTTGTTCAAAAACCTTCTAGTTTGAAAATGATAGGTCAGTTTAGTTTGCGGCATGCATAATAATGAACAATTAATTTCCTTAGAAAAAAATAAGGTTTGTTTTGGCTTGCCAAGGAAAAGTTAACATATAATTATAAGTCAGCATAGTTTGTAATAATTTATGTAAACAACATACTATTTACCTAAAACATGCAATTTACTGATACAGTTTCAATAACGGAATACAGTTACCTACAGAATAGATATTATTTCAAAGCCCTTCTCGAACTATTATAGGATTTGACCTATCTAGGTAATTAAACATAATAATAATATTATAAAGCCTGTATTTCCCAAAACGTCGGGCAGAGCTGTATTTAGTACACCGAGCTACCTTACCGCATCTGGCAAAAGCCAGATGCGGTAAGGTAGCTCGCGGAATTCATTTTTTTTTGCAATTTGCAGGTCAGTTTCAGGTTGTATGTTGATTCCTCACGCGCTCCGCCTCCTCCTTCGCGAGCATTACAGCTTCGCAGAAGGAGGCGACGGCCTCTCATGCACTCTCGCTCCGTACCATGGCCCGGACTAGGGCCGGACGCGGGAGATCAAAGCCGCCGATCGCCGCCGTGAGGACGCCGGGGTGCTCTGCCCAAGCTGGGCAGACCTCCACCGTATGCTCCACCGCATCCTCCGGGCGATCCACACAATGGTGACACCCGGGCGTTTCCTCCCGCCTTATCCGGAACAGGAACCTCCCGAAGCAGCCATGCTCGGTGAGAGGACGCCGTGGCGCCTCTCTAGCCACTCCTCAAAGAGCAACAACAACTCCTTGAGTTAGAATTGGCCTCAAATGTCATGATTTCATGAAATATATAGTCATATAATGGGGTAATATGAACTTAGAAAGTTGCCATGATGATTTTTATCATTATAATTCTATAAATAAATATTTGTTACGGCCGCAGATCACTTGCAAATTGTAATGACGTAAGAAAATTTGAATTTCGCGGGTGACCCTGACGCTTTTGTCTCAAGTCCCACCAAAGAGGGTAATTTGAGCAGAAAACAAGACAATCTTTACTGAAAAATGGAACAAGTTACTATGAAAAAATGTGTCACCCGAGCCACGGCGACTCCTTCAGCTCGAAGTAGAAGGCGGCGCCCATGGCCGCCATGGCGCCGCACATGACGGCGGCCGACAGCAGCAGCAGCGGGCGCCGCCCCGCGCGGTCCACCAGCAGCGTGCTGGCCAGGTTGCTCAGCAGCTGCACCACGCCCACCGTGATGGTCGCCGTCATGGCGTCTAGTGTGCTGCCTGGAATGGATACATATTGTAGCGAAACAAACGAAAAGAAACACTTCTTCGCCACAGAAATACGTACCGTTCATGTAAGGGCAGCAACTACTCTAGTACTTTCTCCAGTTTATTTATTTTGGACATCATTCAGTTAGCTTCAGAACTTTCAGTTTTAAATACTGTTCTTTTTACAAGAAGCACTTTCAATGTTTATTTCCAAAATACTTGATTGTAGCATATGTCATATACATATAGCATACGTATAGTCATGAACCCAAAAATGGAGAGCAAAAAACTCTTACAACACATATCACTAAACACGTTTAGCCCAAACGAATTTAAGACATCGTTCTGTCTCTGTCGATCGTTTAAAAATGACAGAGACAGAATAATACTTTAAATATGTTTGGCGTGAAACGTGTTTAGTAATTTGTGGTATGGTGCAAGTGGGCCTAATTCTATACTTTTGAAATATTACAAAACTCACCAGCACTCCTAAAGATCTCAACAGTGAAGAATATAACAGCATCAATGCCGCTGAACTGCTGGAACAACAGCAGGGCGAACCCGATGATCATGGGCTTCAGGACCACGGGAGAGAACATCACCTTCCGGGTGAACAGGCTAGGAGGACCAGCCGGGTCTTCGGCTTTCCTGTCAACAGTATGTAAGTGATAAAGACGACAGCAGAAATAAGTATTAAACATTTCAAGAGAATACGGAAGGACAAAGTGACAAATTCCATATACTCTTATTTTGATTGAAAGCTTTTGTAGCAAAGTTACTGACACTTCTTTAGAATCAACTGGGGCTACATTCATCATTCTGCCAGTAAGATCAGAGGGTCAAAAGATCAAGGGTGATACATGAGGTGTCCTGCCATATCCAGGACCCTTTAGGTAAAGCTTGGTAACTTCGATGATGGGTGCGATGCAAAACCAATCGTATCTTTTCAATAATAAGTCAATAAGTCAATGTTTCGTATATCAATATTAAAAAAAGAAAATCAGCGTCCATCAGACGCTAAAAATCGGCGTCTGATGGTGACCTTGTGTTGTCATCTGACATTATGCTGAGCTAAGGCCCTTTTGGCGTTAAAAATATTGTTTTTTGTTATATATATTTATAAGGTGTTTTTTTTTTTGCATAAACGCGTTGTAATTTTGCAATTCAAACCAGTAGTTCCTGAGATTAGCGCGTTCAACCAAACAAACAAACAAACTCTTCAGCTTTATAATATTACAGAAACATTTTTTTGATCTAAGTAGGTACCTATAAAATACGAATTTGCAAGCTAACACCGCCTAAGAAAATATCTAAGGCAAGATTTTCTTCATCCCTATTATCTTTGAGAATTTCAAACACGTGCTAACGATTGAGAACACGCCAATACAATTATTTGGGAAGTTGTCACATCATCCCGCAATTACTATAATCTTATTGCAATCGGCCTCAGGATATGTAACGCAACGTGACCGGTAGCAATTACTTGATGTCACCGGTTGCTGCACTGTTGACCTCAAGCAAGGTGAAACTATAACAAGTTGAGGCGTCTTTTATGGAGTGTAGTGGTTGGACATTTGAATCTAATTGCTCTTATGTGCCTTTAACTTATAGCAATGTCGTTTATACTGATTGCCTAGTTGATATTCATGTTGACTGATTAATCCTTCAATAATATTGTCATCGGATCTCGAAAGCAAGAAATTTCCGGACCGGACTTCAAAATCAGAGGGACAATTCTCGTACTTTTACATAAGTCTCAATCTGTCAAAAATAATTCTAATTTCTCAACATTTTTGACATTGATCGTCGCTGAGATGAGATTGCGACTAGATTTTGAACGTTTTTAATTACGGGACTCGGCTTTCAGAACTAGCAACAGGACTTCAATAGTCATATAAACAAATATTATCTAATCAGTATTGTAAAGCAATAAACTTAATTACGGAAAACGACATAATTAAATAATTATCCTTTACATGCAACATGATGATGTAAAAAGGAAATCGATATACTAAGTACCTACACAATAGTAAACTGTCAAGGAAATAGTAAATACTATTTTTACCGACAACAGGATAACCAAAACACGCAACACACGGTGATAGTGTAGTGATACTGATCCAGTTATTCTCACACGTCATGTCGTTATTTTGTAGACTAAAAGCAAGAAATTAACTTAGTTACTGTAACGAAAAGTCTGAGAACGTTTGTTGAATGCAGTACAGATGTAACTATTCAGTAATCTGCAGTGAGTTTACTTTAAAACTCACTGTGCCGTTTTGTGTACTGGTACCTGATATTCAATAGTAAAAAATAAATAGGAGGCGTGTTGTGCATCAGTTGTTTGTTTTAAGTTGACTAATAGTAGTAGACGTACCCAGGAAAGTACGCCCTGTTACCAACCTTGCTAACTATAGCTAATCTTCACATCACGGCATTTCAGTCAAATAAGCTACGTCACTCTTACAGGGGTAAAACCAGTGGGTCAAACATACAGGATGCATCAGGACAGATGGGCCAGGGTCGTCACACATTGTGTGCCTGAAGGCGGACGTCATCACCGAAGCCCAAAACAAGAAACGCTGGCCTGGCGATTTGGATTCGTCCCAGACCGATTGGCCCGAGAAAGCAAAAAAGCGACAAAAAAAAAGTAAATTTTAAAGGTAGGTATGGAGTAAGGTACTTACCTTCGCCCACCAAATGTGGGACAATTGATAAATGATTTTATTTCTGTAAGGTTTGCAAAAACACTTTTACACGTCAATCATATTTTAAAAACTAGATGAGGTCGGCGTTTCTTATCTGACTACTCTGAGAAGAAAGGCCGAAACAAACGCAGAGGTCACAGCCTCTTTTAAAGTCCAGACATAATCTTGGTCAGATCATGTGAAGACCATGTAGATCGATGTCTGAGATGGTCTTTTGAGTGGACGCATTTGTCAGAAATCGTGCAGCTCAACTCAAAACTTAAGGAGCTCAACGATTCGACGAACAATACTAAAGAAAGAAAAAAGAGAAAAATAAAGGACCCACATAGTCACACACATAGGATGCAAGAGCGAGGGAGAACTGGTTTGGCCTAGGCGAAACTAGTTCATCTTAAAATCGGCTTTGGCCGGTAGCATATACTTATAAAAAACTAACTAATGTCAATGGGTATATATAAAAAACCATTCAATATGTAAAAATTGGAAGCAGTTCAATCCCAAGCCTTTTTGTCTTCAATATAATCTTTAACGGCATAAAAGGTTTTCTGGCACAACTTACGTTTAATGAATGATTTGAATTTATTCAGGCTTAGCTTGAACGTGGCTTGGAAATTTATTATAAAAGCGTATAAATTGGCATCTAAACGAGCCACCTATTTTCTTCAGCCTTGTTGTTCCTAGTTTTTATATTATGGGTATCACTGTATTTTTAACCGACTTCCAAAAAGGAGAAAGTTCTCAATTCGAATTTTTATATATTTTTTTTATTATGTTCGGGCATAACTCCCTCATATATGGACGGATTTGCAAAATTCTTTTTTTGTTCGAAAGAGGTTTATTTCGAAATGGTCCCATTTAAATTTCGTAACGATCTGATGATGAGTTTCGGAGACAGAACGGAACTCTTCAATAAATGCCAGCAAATCAAGAGCGATTCCTGCTATCGCATGTATGCATTGTTTAAACAATAACACAACATAACATCACGCCTGTACCCTTTACAAGGGTAGGCAGATGTGTTCAATAGCTTCCTGTCACTGATATTCACATAGCAAGTAGTGTTATATGAATTTGTGTGGGGTAGGTAGGTAAAAGTGAAAAATAAAAACTTTTTTACAAAAGAAAAACAACAGACTTCCAAACACTACAAAGTGAAAAATAACTTTAATTTTGAAAGTCGGTGTCAAAAAACGAAAATGCAGAACCAACGACACCGACTTACGAAATTAAAGTTATTTTTCACTTTGTAGTGTTTTTCTTTGGAAGTGGTTGTTGTTTTTTTTTAAACAATTTTATATTTTTATGGGCATATAATTTTTTTTGAAAAATATACTGAGAAGCAACAGTTATTAAATTAATCTCTTTAAATTTGTCTCTGAGAGAGCGTCTCGGACTTAATTTATAAATTGATCGAACAGCTCGTTTCTGTAAAACAAAGATAATCTGAATATCGGCGGCATTTCCCCACAATACGACATTACACTATGAAAATAGCTAAAGTACACTAAACGAGCTGTCACTCTGTCAGTTAAATTACGAATTTTTCTAACAGCGTATGCTGCGGACTCTAGCTTTTTTGACAATTTATCTCTAGGTGGGCCACTGAAGCGTAGCATCCAAATGTACCGTCTTCAGGATTCAATTTTTCACCCTTTATTAACACATTCGTTTTCATCTGCCTAACGTGAGATAGGCGAAAACTTAATGCATTTGGTTTTTTTCTCGTTTAGAAGTAAATTATTAACATCGAAGCTGTGAACTGCTCTCGAGATCGCGCTATTTACATAAATAAGAAACAAGAAAGGACCAAAAATTGAGCCCTGTGGGACTCCCATTGTTACTGTAGATCCGGGAGATCTTTTTCCAGTAACGTCAATGCTCTGAACAGATCGGACAACAATGGTTAATTAAAAAAAAAAACTTATACATAAAATATGCTGCTGTCATCCACCTCAAACAATTCACACAAACCAGGATAAAGAATAAAATATCACTTACTCTAGATTATCTTCCTTAACGGTGGCAGTAGCTCGGGCAGACAAGTGTAACCACTTGATCGACTCCGAAGCGTCCAGACCCTTAGACTGTAGCCACACTGGAGATTCAGGCAGAGGCAGGAGTACCACGAATAAAGCCACTGGAAACAAAAGAATAGATTGGATATTATTTACCTTTGCAGATACCGAAATGCTTTCGTAAACTGTTAGTAGTTCTCATCAGTAACTGTAGTCATATTGATCGATATACAAGAATGACCATCACCAAAGTTGGGTTTTCAAACAAATGGTGAACAAACAAAAAATGGTTCAAACAGTGTATGAATGGACTAACAATCTCTTTAGGCAATTAAGTTTTAAAATGTGTTCGTATGCGTCTGCAGTGTGCAGTAATTAACGATTTTATCAAAGTTATACACGTATGTTAATAGGTGTAATATTTACCGCAAAACACAGCGGACAGGAAGGCGAGGTATCTCCAGTACAGCCAGTTGCCGGCGACGTATGATATGAGAATCCCAAGAGACATCGACAGGGTCGGCAGCGAACCCAGCCGGCCGCGGATTTCAGGGTCACAGCATTCACTCACCTAAAAATATACTTAGCATAACATCACGCCTGTAATACCAGAAGGGATAGGCCACATTTCGACAGTTAGGTTTATGTCCCACGGCATAAGGGGCCATCAATTAACTGGGCACAAATCCAGACTTCGGGCTGTTATTGAGAAATTCATGATGAAAACCCAATAACACTGCTCGATTTGGGAACAATTGAACCCAGGATATCATGACTAGAAGCGTTTGCTACCAATAGACCAACAAGGCAGTCTAAAAAAATATAAGTCAATTATTTATAATTTCTTTCTTCGTTTCAAGACAATTAATTAACAAGTGATAAAAACGCATAAGTGTGAATAAAATGTGCGAAAATGTTTACACAAAAACCAAATTCAAATTAACGAATATTTCTTTATCATTAACATCAATGCATTTGAGTTAAAAGTCATTCATTATAAAAAATATAAACCATCCAAATGGACCTGTTAAAACAGGTAACAAACTAAAAACGTTCAAAAAAAATCTGTTCACATTCATTCATATCCTTTTTTTTTCTAATAATGACTGAGACGAGAGTATTGGCCGCAAAAATGCACAGCACCAACGTTTCATCAAAACAGAATATTAGCCTGTAAAGATGTCCATTCTGCGGTCAACTAATACGTTTACGAAACAATGCTCCAAACACTACTAAAGGTCAGGTGTACACTGTGAACAGTCTTAAGTCTGTAGATTAAAGACGTATTATATTTGTGCAAATTATATCATGTGTGGCTAGTTATTTGATCCGATGAGTTTGATGTGCAGTTTCTTGTAACGTTACCGCTTTTGTTGTGGATGAGTGAATTAGCGTCATTCGTAATCAGAAAAATGTTAGATAGCATGGATTAGTTATTTGAAATAAGCTCATTATTATGCTTCCTTGCAGCATTATCTTTGTACAGACTGACTATTTTTATTTGTATGCTAGATTTTCATCGTAAATCGCAATACCTGTCAAACTGTCAAGTGTAATACTGATACCATAATTTATTGGCGATCTTCCGAATCAATCTTCTGATATCATAATTCATCGTAGTTTATTTTTTATGACATTAATAAAATAGACAGTCCAATGCAAACTTACGTAAACTTGCGCCGTAGCCAACACAAAGCCGACTCCCACTCCTGTGATCATCCTGCCTACTAGCAACAGCGGGTAATACTTGGCGAAACCCAGGATTAGCCAGGAAGCCACCCAGATGGGTGACGTCAGCTGTAGCGTGCGCTTGCGACCCAAACGCTGCATCAGGGCACCGGATAACATGCTGCCCAGGAAGGCGCCCAGTGGAGGGATGGCACCTGGGTAGTAAAATAAGAGAAATTTTTAAACATATTAATAATAATTATCATAAAACAACGTTTCGTTGATGATAATCCACACTTGTAAAATTTATTTATTTATTTCCATTAATGAATTCATTGATTTCGGCTTCAGTTGCTGTTTGTAAAGATCATTTCGATGAAATAAAACAACCGTTTTTAAATTTACCTTGAAATTAAATACTTATTTCAGCGCAAACATGGAAAAATGAAAATAAAACATAGGTACCTACTTAACTACTCGTTTACCTACTGCATCAAGGTATTGAGAATATTGAGGATAATATTCAAAGTCCTGACTGACTGACTGATATATCAACGCACAGCCTAAACCGCTGGCTGGTCGTAGAGACATGAAATTTGGAGGGTGTGTTCTTTGTGAAGAGTAGGTATCCACTAAGAAAGGGTTTTTCTAAATTCCACCCCTAAGAGGGTGAATGGGGGGAGGGTGAAATTTCACGCGGACGAAGTCGCGGGCGGAAGCTAGTTAATGATAAGCGCCTTTCGTTTGCTGAAAATTAATCTTAATAGTCATTGCCACTGAAGGGCTATTAAGCATTTTATGCATTGTGGCGACCAAACGTGAAGTTTTCGACAACACACATTTTGTTACGCTGATTTTCCGTTAGATACAGTTAAAAAACTGTTCATCAAAGTTATACACACATTCCTAACAACAATAACCACTCTGAATATTTTTTTATAGCTTATCCTACAAGATTATTTATTATTTATTTATTTATTTAAACTTTCAAGATTATCTATGTTTTGGAAGTTCAAAGACCAATATTACCTTATTGGTTTGTAGGGTTTTGCAGCTGAGCGAAGTTCCAGGATTATATGGATAAAACCTCGTAACAAAGTTACATCTCCGGTTTTTGGTAGAAAATATATCGCCCTAAAGGACCCTAAAGCGACTAGTATCCATTAAAGTAAAGTACTGAACCATAAACCGCTAGGATAAAAGGAGAAAGCATTATAACCATAACAACAATGCAAAAAAAAATAGCCGCTGGATTGTGATTGTGTCTAAAATGAAGGTGTCCACCTACAATACTGTCGTCGTGCTCTACTTATAACTCAGTGTTTTACTTCCGTCACTAACCAAACCTACTGGTCCCGATATTAAACTAGGAATTTCTTCTTTCTAACCTAACATAACATAACGCCTGCATACCGGGAAGGAGTAGGAAGAAGTGCTTAGTAGATACACGATATTTCGCCAGTTATATTTAAGTCCCATGTAATATTTAGGGGCCTATTGCCTTCAACTGGGCACAAATCGAGACTACTGCGAAGTTCCTAATAACACTTTGGCCGATCTGCGAACCGAACGAGTGACCCAGCAGTCGACCCTGCGACTACTAGACCAATGAGGCAGAACACAGGCTTGAGGCAGGAGGTTTCTTTATTTAGATTTGAGTTATAATTCGGTCTCTGCTTACCCATAGTACTTAAAATAAAGTCCTCCAGAACGTATTACGGCCACGGCGGCCAATCTCAACGGAGACTAGCCTTCGGCGCGGGAGATATTATAGTGCACAAGTGTGCTCGCAGACACGGATGCCCATAAGCCCAGCTTATACTGGTTTTTTCCACTGACGTGTGGTCTCCACTGACATGAACTAGTGCCTGTTAGACATGCAGAAATGCAGAGTCAAATACGGTTCTCAACTAATCCTTAGGTACACATCGTTACAGGAGACCACACGTCAGTGGAAAAAACCACTATTATGCTGGCCTCTATTGAAAAACCGTACTACGTTAGGTCTGCTAAAGGTCAAAGTGTTACCACTGGCTGTGCTGATTATTACGTTTGATTAAAGTACAAAGAATTCTTCTTCCTTACCTATCCATGATTTCTGTTCGCTGCTTTGTATGATCTCCGGATCTATGGCCTCGATGGACGGGATCGCGGAGGCGGAGTAGCCCCTCACCAGGCCGATGATTAGGAATGATAGGGATGCGCCAAACGTCAGCCATAACTGTAACAAGGATGAATGTGAATGTCTCGATTGATTTAAACCTAGGTCATTCGGTGTTCCTGAATTTTACTTCTGGATATTTCCGCTTTGAACTGACTGTTTCTACGGTTTGCAGAATCATTTTGACCATTTTTGTTCCCGTTTCTTATTTTGTATACCTGTTTATTTTTAAGATGCATCAAGCAGACAAATGTAAAGAGGCGGACTTTATGCCTTATGGCATTAATGCTATAGGCATTTTCTACCAGTCAGCCTTTGGGTGAGGCAGAGACAAAACAGTGGTAGGTGCAATTACGAAAATAAAGGAATAATATCTGTTATTATTTTATGTACGACGTTATGTTCTGTCCATAACACGACTATAAATTACACCGCGGAGATAAGAGCAAAGTAAAAATAAATAATTGACCTTTCATAAGTAAACAACACAGCGTTCTCGAAAGGTAAAAGTTTTACATTGAACTTTGTCTAGGCATCCCACGCAACCGTGCATTGCAACTTTGTACATAATACATGACGTTCGTGGTCAACAGGTGAAATTGGCACATAATAAGTAAACCTACAGAAGACGCACCGCGGACTAAACTAAGTGCCTTACTCTACAGTAAGGCTGGTCGCATATCTGACAGAAGATGCGTCGCGTATCGTCGGTCGGACGCCAGAACGGACAAGCAGATAATAAAACATTCAACCACAAACACTCTACCGATGATGCGTTCCTGTGTCGAGTATTCTAATGAAGTTACGCTAACGCATCTTCCGTCAGATGTGCGACCACCCTAAACATAACCAATATGTTGACGCAAAAATGTGGTATTTGCGTTTTTACCTATATTCAAACAAGCGAAATATTTTCTAAACAAACAAAATATTCGCCATATTTTTGTGAATTTGGCGTGTTCCCCTGCATCCCTACCGGATGTGCAGTTCGGGCTGGATACAGTGTGCACGACGTAAATTAAAAAAAAATATATACCAAGCTAAACTTACTAAACTAAACTCTTAAAAGGGTTTGGAAAAAATATAGTCTCAAAATAAAGAAATATTACCGAAGTAACTGTTTAAATGCTTGGATTATCACACAATTTAGTACCTTTCCTTTAAAGAGGTTCTATTCTCAGGGGGTGCCCCTAGTAATACAATAAGTAGGTCTAGTATATGTACTTACAATTTACAATGATTAATAATTATGATAATGTAACTGAATAGACATTTCAATTGCTATAAAGGTAATAAACCGCTCCCAGGACGCCAGCCGGAGACGTAATACGTCTCGAGTATTTTTCCCAGGTCTAACCAAATGTGATTAAGAGACTTATTACCTACTGTCATGGAAATTCTCTTTAACGATCCTGGGAATGAAACAGTGCCTGTTACTTCTATAACGATTGACGGTGGTGAGACCGATGCCGTCATTGCAGTTATAGGCACAGTTTCCTACGACAAGGGTTGCATCCTACCCCTATGTCACATGGATTATTATAATGTAACTTCTAAAACAATGAACTAAGCTACTACCCAAAAACTGTCATAAATAGAGCTATACAGGGTGGCAGGGACATCAACGCGCAACGTGATACCATGGATTCAGAACATGATTCTGAACCAGGGGGTTCAGAATCATGTACTGAATCCATGGTTCCATACGTCGTTCCCGTTCCATATTTTGACCGCGAAGGTATTGCACTTTTCTATGAAACAGCTGATATTTTTTTCATAACCGACGAAAAATTTCTACGCCTGGAGACTATGCCGGGGGCAGAGAATTAAGTATAGTCATTGGCCGGGAGTCTAGAACCATGACGAATTCATGTTGGTGCGTCGATGTCCGGTCATCCTGTATATGCCTCAATCTCACTTTACAGGAAAAACAAGGTATGCTGTTTCAAAAATAAATGCTGTATTTTCTGAATCCAATATGTAAGACAAAGAATCATAATAAAATATTATATTCTGCTGCTTATTGTCTTATGTTTCACACCGCATCCCCAGTCTGCGAGACTCACGACGGCCACGAGTCAAAATAATGACCGGCAAATTACATAACTTGTTTAATAAATTGATCCATTTGCCATTCATGTCGCTATTTTAGTATTATATACAATTGGGTGCATCTGCCCGTGGCGTGACCGGCGGAAGAGGGCTATCACGCCACGTGATTGCGTTTAAAACGATTCACGTGTACCAGCAGCTGTATCATTCGCGTGACAAACCTTTCACGCTGCACTTTATTTTTAAATATAAAAAAATCCCTTAGTATTCTATATAGGTACCTACATAATTAGTTCCTTTTAGAGTATTAAAACAATGGAGATAAACATTTAAAGTAATGACAGCAAATATTTTATTGAAATCGTCGAATAACTATAGCTGCTATTTGCATTCCAATTAGACGAAAACTAGAACTATCAGACTTTTAGGTTCTACCTAAACGTAGTTAATTATTTATCTAGAACCTTGATTTGATGGGTTGCCGGCATTGATATATAATATAAATCAATAAATCAATTGTTGCCGGCAATTGACATTTCCTTGTTAAAAAAATAGAGCAAGCTGCATTTTGTTTACTGTAGTACCTAGGTACGTACGTGAATGGGTCTCTCTCTGCATTCAAAATCTTAACCGACTGACACACTTGAGATAGCAACTGATAATTAACGCATTGCTCTTCTTCTTTTCCTCTATAAACCTAAGAATAAAAATTATTTTCTGGATTATTGACTATAAACATTGAGCAAGAATTTGTTAAGGATAATTTTAATAATGCTTGGCGGTGTAGGTAACCTTCCTTACCTATGCTGAATATTGCAGCGCTGCAATTGGGTACCTAACGCATTTCGTGGTTCACGTGACGCCCGCCGCCGTGACCAAACATAGGTAGGTAGGTATTCTGAGCAATCACACCCTCAGTTTTTATTGCCGTCGTGTTAGTTATCTCACAATATCGTCCTTCACCTCTCGAGAATACGGAGTTACATTGAAAAATACTTTAAGTAGGTATCACTATACACTTATACAGGGTTATTGGTAAAACAATTAACAACCTCTTAAGAGGTCATTGTAGGTACTCATCATTATGAACAACTTTTACTATGGGACCAAACCAGAAATCGCGAAAAAAAAATCAGCTGTTCCCTACATTTATGTTCGTACTTATAACTCGTCAAAATGTAGGGAATAGCAGATTTTTTTTTTCGCGATATCATATTTGGTCCCATAGTAAAAGTTGTTCATTCATAGTTAAATATTTGGTCAGTGGGTCGTCTTAGGGGTGGATTTTCATTTGTATGTATTATCCCACAATTGGCTTGTTAATAAAAGTGACACGACCGAATTAGATTCATACAATACCTACACCTGGAAACGAAAGAAAACTTATCCTTTAAAAAAAAAGTGAATAATGATCTACTGAACAAAGGCTTCTTTCAAAGGAAGTAATCAGTCTAAGCTATAGGAAATGAATGACAGTTCCTGCACCAATTGCACCAATTTCAAGAAAATGCAGCCACAAATGAAAATTCCTATATAGTTTTACCGAATACTTACAGTACCTGCATTCTAGAATAATTAGGTTTCTTTTTGATAGGCCTACACTACTTTATAAGAAAGTCCGTAGAACTTATTCATGAAGAGTGTCAGCTGCCGTGCGATTTTGTAACTATCTCACCGTGAAAACTTAGGTGAAGTGAGCGTGGAGTGAGCTGTCAATAGTGCCAATTCCTAGCAAAAATAAACTCACTTCACCTAAGTTTTCACGGTGAGATTTTTACAGAATCGACCGGCTGTAGCAGATTTTGTCGTCACTAGCGAAAAAAGATTATCTAATCATGATCATGCTAAAAAACAGGCTTCCTGGCCGGACAACTTCCAAATCAAACAAAGTTGTAACCACACTATCTTTACAAAACACACAAAAGGAGTCAATTGTTCGTCAAACACAACACGGTTGGTCAAGCAAAAACTGTAGCGAATCCTTCCGGACCACGCAAAATCACAACAAGTCATACGTATGTGCAAAAGGTTACTCTGTCACTACTTATGTATTTACTTTTTTACGAAATCTGTAAATTCCAGTTACTTGTTTTCAAGTTAGAACAGCCGTATGTTGTACATTTGATTCTTTTGATTCTCAATCCATATGTTATTATTCAGTTTTTGTTTCTGCTTTACAAGATTAGGATTCTCCACTGTAACATCATAATTATTACATTACCTATATATTTTCTAAAGAGGATAAATGCACTGATGATAGAAAGATAAATAACTTGTTAAAAAATTTAATACTCGTAATTTGTGAAATATAAATTACAAGCTGTGACAGAGATTATAAAAATTAAAGATGGATTATAATAAAAATAATAATTATAAACTTTTATTTGCAGACCTTACAGTCCATAAGGGTCAGTTCACACCGAGACGCGACGCGACGCGCAGTTTTCAATATAGAAATACAATTACGTAGTAGGTAGACACTGAATTGTGTACCTTTTTGTGTAGTAGATAAGGTCTGTAATTGTATTTCTATATTGAAAACTGCGCGTCGCGTCGCGTCTCGGTGTGAACTGACCCTAATGTTAGTATTTACATAAAATTACTTAATTAACTATTGTTAGTTGCCATGCTAATAAAGTCTTGTGTAATTTTTTTTTAACTTTGCCCCACCCTCTAAATTTCTCCTGTATTGTGGGTGCGTTTACAAAGATTTAAACTCACATACACAAACAGCCAAACCCGGAACAACTACTTGTAGGTCATACAAATATTTGTTCTGTGCAGGAATCGAACCCGCGACACGCAGCGCAGCAGCCACTGCGCCAACCGTGCCGTATAATTTATATTGATATCTTCACTTCCATCTAAATATTCTTGTACCAGATACGATTAACCCTAAATATAGGATGATAGATAAGCTTCCTTATAACATTACATAAAATTCTATTTATCCAGCACGTGTTAAACTCCCGATAAGTCATACAAAGTTTCTTACGCAAATATTTTATAACTATGAGCAAATAAATCAATAGGTATAATCTTATTTGCAATCATGACGGCAACCGATATTTCGACAAACTCAGTGATTTTTACCCCACTAAGGCGAAGCAAAAAGAAACCTTATTATACCTACCTGACTACGGCGAAGCAAAAATGAAGGTTATGATTTTGTATGTAGGTATGTTCATCTGTTCCCTCATAACTTCAAAAGTAGGTACTAATAATAATTTGCCAAATGAGGTATCGTTAAAAGCGTCTTAACCGTCCGCTGGTTACATGCTATGTGACGTCAAACTAAATTCAATATGGCGCCCTCTAGAAGACAATATAAAGTAATGAATTCAAAAATAAATAGGTATTTTGGGATGGTGCCTTGTGGGGTATCAAATGAAAGGGCTTAATTAGCACATTTAAAAAAAATAATATTACTGAAATAAGCCCCAAAATAATTAAATAAACAAAAGTTTAAAAACTGGCCAATGGCCCCTTGATCTTTGGTATAGGTACCACTAATAGATTGCAGTCCAGCAACAGATCCCTACCATTTATTAATAGTAAGTACCTATAGATACCCTTTATCATTATTTGCATAAGAAGTAAAGAGCAACAACTTGCAAAACGTCCCTTTGTTATCGCTTATACGCTCTACAGTTTATTTACGTAATGTTTGACTTGTTCCCGAGTGTTACTTAAACATGTTAAACCGGCACGCTAATTGCGTAACACACTATTACTCTCAATTTGAATCATTTTCAAGCATATTGCTAATCCATTGCTCCATAAGTTCGAAAAATGTGTCTGCTCAACAGCGTAAATCACGCAATGAATATTGTTGAACTGTCAAAATGAAGCCAGTATCAGTAGCAATGGCTACTGATAGTGTGTTACACAATTATTCTACTGGTCAATATCCAATAATATAACGAAGTTGCTGACAAATTTTTACAATTCATTGTTGCTTTGTCAATACCAGCGAGAGGAAACGAAGTGTATCCCTACCCCATACTGACGATAACGATGTTGCCTTCTATTAGTTCACAATATAACATCCCACAACAACAATAATTAAATTGATTAACAATTTATTTGATTAATTGGTGAAAAGATTTAAGAAAGGTTGTTATTCAATCATACTTTATATGCAAATAACATTTCGTTTCGGTAACAGTATTCAAAGGAAAGACTCCCTTTTCTGAAAGACATGATTGCTTTTTGGGGCACAGAAAGCAATCATGTCTGTCTGTTTGTATTTCTCTATTTTCTTCTTGTTTCATTTAAGAATGATATGAAGTATAGGTAGTCAAATAAGCAACGAAAATAAAGAATAAAATGTTTAAATATTAAGTAATTTCTTCTCATAACATTCGGCGCTATCCTGAAAGATTATTTTTTTGCCAAAGACTTCCGGTTCGATTTCCGACTTTTGTAAAAGTTAAACTACTTTCGCCCTACAATGACTACTATACAACCTTAAAAGATAAGGTGGGTACCTACTCTAGATCTGCATATTGACATCTCGATCTGATCCAAAATATACCTACCTGTGCACTTTCTATTGAAAGTTGTAGCAGAAATCGAAACAAACCAATCCACCTTTCAAGGAACCGGCTTTGTAGAAAGTATAAACAAAAAGGACTTTTACCATAAATTATATTTAGTAGCTCCTATAATCAGCAAAACAGATTAAATAATATTAAAAAACGCCTGAACAGGAAGTCGGTCCAAACATAAACAATTATCTCATTCACATTTCTCACTTCGTATGGAAACATAATTAAATATTAATTATATAAATACTGATTTACTAAGTTAATAGCGCGAAAAATAAATAATAATTGTCTCGTCATTTAAAATAAAATTAGCGGTATTGGAACATAAACAACTTACTAAATCAGGAGCAACATTAATCTTCTAAACGCTATCAAAAAACCGCATAAATCGTTCAAAATGGTTCTAAATTAAACACGCAAATAAATTAAATTGTAAGCAAGCACTAATCGCTTTCCTTATCTCAACGCTCATTTGAAAAACCCATGACATAGACATAACACTGCAATCAAACTAGCCACGAAATTAACGACTTACCTGTTTCAACAATGCTGGCGATACTTTAGTCATCACGCACCGTTACAACCGTGCTGCTTAGTAAATACGGCTGATTATAGCAACAATACACCTACTATCAAATTGCTAGCACTGTTCATACGCTGCCACTGAAGAGCGCGATGTAGGTAAGTACCTATATATCGCACATATAGCTTCGAACAACGACCGACGACCGACTCCTCTTGGCCGTCAAGAATGACTGTAGTGTACAGATACCAGCCTCCTACCACCTGTTTTGGTTACAATCTGCGCAAACGCCTGATCATGTGAGATGATCCTCCACCACTAGCTTGTTAGCCTCGATGCAATAACCTCGACAAGTTAAAAAAAACCGGTTCAAGAAAATGTGACATTAGGCATATCAAAAAAAAATATGTTTATTTCAATTACAAAGGGCATTTCGATAGGTACAGTCAACAAAGGAGTTAAGTATACAGGAGCGTCGGATATTGTTGAAGTTTACTAAGAAACCGATGGATATTCTCGAATAAAATTTTAGTTTATTAATAGAAAACAAACAGCTCATTTATTAAATTAAATTTCAGTCCAGAACATCCATCGGTTTCTTAGTAAACTTCAACTATATCCGACGCTCCTGTATACTTAACTCCTTTGTTGACTGTACATGTTATTGGAGAGCAAGGAATTGCTTGTGTTAGGAGACTCCGCACTTCCACTTTTCAATATCTTATGCAATTGAAATTAAGACAATGTAAACATGCAAAACTAAAAATAAAAGTAAAATAAAATAAAAGGGTAACTTAAACATATAGCACTGTAAATGAATGCGCTTTATGTATGTATAGCATATCAATTGAAGAACAAATAAATGTCTACGTTATACGCGGCAATTAAAATAAAACTTATTCTGATAGGATGTTCAATATTAAACGCTTTAGTATTGATTGAGTTACTGAAGACTTCTGTTTGTCTACTTATTTTACGCAATGTTGTCTCCCTCCAAAAATATAACATAACGAATTTATTAATAAATTCCAGCAAAAATAAAGATTTAAAACGAATTTATTAATTCTTCAAGACACAATCTGGGTGATACTTAAGACTATTCAAGAGCCTCTTAGTAAAACACACAAGACTCATCAGGGAGGTTCAATCACGGAGCAATATTAGTTGTTTAGGTCCTCCTGCAAATACTATTATACTATAATATTTGTTGAATAAGTAATAAGGTCGATTCTAATTTTATATAACATGTCTCCAGTACGGCCATACATATTAAACAATAGAATGCTCATACTGATTGTACGAGAATATACCTATGCTTAAAAGAAATGCACACGATAAGCTTTGCAAATAATTAAATAATCATAATCTGACGAGGCGGTAAAATAGCTATAGTCGATTTGTCTCTAAATGATAGTTACAAAAGGTAAAAAAATATTTTACCCATGCATTAGCTTATTCAATATGCGTACCTAAGTATATCGTTGCGGTATAATACGAAACAAAACCTCTCCTTTTCTTTACCTGCTCTAATGTGTTCTTTTATTATATCTTTATTATTATTAGAAAACCAGCGTCAGACAGCATCTGCCTGGCATTAGTGCTGAAAAAACCGTAATGGCGCAGCCGTGAGGCACACACTATTGTTGTTTGAAAAATTATTTTTATTTTTTTAATTTTATATTTTGTGTTTCACGAATTACATTAATTTTCTCAGCTAACCAGAAACAAAATTATTGAATACATAGTAGCATTTTTACCTAGTCTAGTGCACTAGTGCTAGACAGCGTGCAGCGCGTCTATTGTTTGTCTGGGACATTTTGTTGTGCCTACGTTGGGCATTCATCGTATTTAATTTACGAACCCTATTTACAATTTTTCTAAATAAAATATTGAAACAACGGCATTCAGTAGTACACCCAAACACCGAGCATTATTCCTGAGAATTTTTTTATAATAAAAGGCACGCTTTCGACTGTCGAGTGCAGCCAAGAAGTACTTATTAGGTAAACCAAATGTTACAAAATACACCACATTTAGTAGTAATTGTTGTGGTTTCTGTCTACATAATTATATTTCCGAAAACTCGTCGTTTTGCATAATATATTTATTCTAATGAGTAATTTCAGGCGCCTTGGATCGTTTAAGAATCTTATAGTTTACCGACTCTGACCTCACTAATTGAGTAAATATAATGAAGACACAATCAAAATACTGATTTTTTTATAGAGAAACCATATGATTGGTTCTGATCTTTTGATCCAGTAGGCTCATCTCGATACAATGCTCACATGACGGTCTGTGCACGTGATTTTGTATGCAACAGCAGATGTTAATCTAAGCAGGTGCATAGATACACGTTATCAGATTTTGTTCATATTGGCCAAGTCTTTTTTCATTCACAGGATAACATCTAATCAGCATAAGCAGATAAATATCGACCATCCTGTGGCGTCATCTTGCCCATTTGTCAATAGAAATAGAGAAAACGAAACAAGAAAGTTAAGAAATTTCGGTTCTCCTAATTAGGATTCCGTATATAAATATAAAAAAGAAATAAAGACATCCGAGAAATATCTAGCAAGAGCGATCTTTAAAAAGTGCAGTTTTTTATTTTTACATAAACACTGCATGGTTTTTATAGGTAGATAAGCCATTCTTGGTGGCAATGTGATCTTGATTTAAAATCTACACTTCAAAAAGTACAACAGCAAAGATGTCTACCCACTTATCTAGTCTACCAATCTCAAGAGTTCCTTATTTAACGAAAGTAGGATTTTGGAAAATTCATCCCCTAAAAGGTTGATAAGCGGATAAAAGTTTGTATGGAAGTTCGTTATGCGTACACGGCTTACCTATAAGTAAATAATTAAAAGCACATCAATAAATCAAAAAATCAAGTCACAACAGAAAGGAAGATCGCATTATGAAAGGTACTCTGCAGGAAGTAAAATAAACAAGGAAGTCAAAGAAGATGAACGAGCTCTATTAAGGATTCTTCGAAAGATATTTTCAATAGCACCACATAGCCTGTGAACTTCTAAGTGCAGCACCCTAATTGCGTAACATAGTATTACTATCAATTTGAATCACTTTGAAGCAGATTGCTAATCTATTGCTTCATATGTTCGAAAAATGTGTTTGCTTAACAACGTAAATAACGCAATGGCTGTCGTTCAACTGTCAAAATGAAACCCATTGCTACGGATAGTGTGTAATGCAATTACCCTGCGGGTCCTCGATGCTATAAATACAAATTGACATTGATAACGTGCAGCATTGTAGCGATCACTTTGGCAATTGAAAGTGAAAAAGAGCATCCAGGTCATCAACGTTTGCTTTACACGATACACCTGCATCATGCATGTCACACGGGAATTCTAAAACTGGTCTTAACAAAAGAAATATCTTTTCAGTAATAACTGACAATTAGCTACTTTGTTCTTTGCAAACAAACATTCAAAAATACTTATAGTAGCACGTGATTTTAAACTCACAAGTTGATATTTTGTGGCATTTAGCTCATATTCAGTGATGACGAACGATTTGGTGAAATTGTAAGTGATTCAAAATAAAACGCTTTTAGTTAAATCTGCCTAACCTTTTCCTAACTACGTTAGGGTCAGCTTCCAATCTGACCGGATGCAGCTGTGTCCTGTGTGTTGTATCATCGCGCTTCTCTTTCTTTTCTATGCAGTCCGGCAGTGACAGTGCTTTAGGTCATGTAAGCCCCTTAACACACTTTCTTTCACAATCCGAAGGATTTTGAGAGAAATTCCTAATCTTGTGATTTATACAAAGACGTGATTAGGTTATCACTTTAAATAGTACAGCGGTAAGAAAATGCTTACGTAAAGATAAGCTAATCACTAATTGATTAGGTATATCATATTGATTCACTTTCAGTATATTGTATACTTCAGTATCATGATGTGGTTTTATTTAATTTTAATGTTAACCTTATCAAGTGGATATGTCGTTGGTAAGTTTCAGTTTGTGATTCAAATCAAGGTTTCCATTATAACATGCTAGTTTAACAAATAAACACTCTAATGAACAAATAGAGAGGCAATTCAAACATCATCGGGGATACCATAGCCTGATAAAAATTCGATAATTTGTCTGAGTTTTCTTCTAAGAGAGAGCAAGTATTGCGCTAGGAACCATTCTAAGAGCGAGCTCTTAGAATGGTTCCTCGCGCAAAACTTGCTAGTACTAATAGATTTTCAAAATTGACAACAAAATTATTTGCAACATATTTTGGCTGGCATTGACCCACTTTGGGCATGGGATCTTTTAGCGATATAATCTCCATAAACAATCTAATAATAAACATACATAATTCAATAATCTAGTAATAATTGTTGTAGGTCAATTTGGGACATTCAAACAAGACTTCGGATATGTGACTGTGAGGGGCGGTGCTCATATGTTCTACTGGCTGTTCTATACCACTGCTGAAGTAGAAAATTACACTGATAGACCCCTAGTGGTATGGCTACAGGGTGGTCCTGGGGGATCTTCTACGGCCACCGGAAATTTTGAGATTCTAGGACCTTTGGACTTGTCTTTGCAAGAGAGAAACACCACTTGGGTAAGAAGTCCATATAAATGTAAAATTTTATATCATAAAAATTGCAATAAAGATACCATAATTATGCAGATAAGATTAATGATTCAGTTACAAATATTTTACAGGTAAAGAACTTCAATGTGCTCTTTGTAGACAACCCAGTGGGCACTGGTTTTAGTTATGTCGATGAATTAAGATTCTTGACAACTACTAACGATGAAATAGGTAAGTTGTGTCTATATCACTAAGTACGCTAATTCGTGGTTAAACCAGCTTTCAATAAGGTTGTTATTTAAAAAGTTAATTATTTCTACAGCCCTAGACTTTGTTCAGCTCATGCGTGGATTCTACAACGATCATTCGGAATTCAATGGGGTACCGCTATACATTTACGGTCAATCGTACGGCGGAAAAATGGCGATTGACATGGGCATACGTATGCATGAGGTAAGCTTTACCTATTTCTTTTTTATTTATGGATATCATGTGACATGGGTTATTAGTGTTAACTGAGTAGTTACTTGCCCAAAAGCATGTGATACACTGACCCATATTATACAAGCGTACTTGTTTACTAAAGGTCAGTGATGTGATACAATTACTTAATATAAAACAAAACTAATACGAATATGCTAAAAAGTACGTGTTTGCACTTTATCAGTACTAATTATTGTTTATGTTTAGGCGGAGCAAGCAGGAACAATTGGTTCTAATTTGAAGGGAATTGCGATGGGCAATGCATGGATATCTCCAGTAGATGCAACCCTCACATGGGGCCCGCTGCTACTGGCGGCTGGACTTGTGGAGAAAGCAGGACATGATGAAATTCAGGTGGCTGCCAGAGAGGCTGAACGCCTTTTTAACGCAGGCAATTATACTGAATCGACGACACAATGGAGTAACACTCAGATGGTAGTGCTACGTCGTACAGACAACGTTGATTTTTATAATATACTCACAAAAAAAGTGAGTTCTACACCTATTGACACACTAAGCGCTTTTGGTAGGTAAACTAGAACTAGGAATGATAGAACAGAATTGTACAATTTTCTTAATGATATTCAATTTGTTTACAGAATATTCAAGAGAAATGATGATCCGGAATGCTGCACCAGAATCACCTTCAGAATCAAGACAAACCGAATATAATCTTAACACCTTGATGAACACACTGGTTAAACCAGCTCTAAACATCCCTGCGCATGTAACGTGGGGCTCGCAATCTAACTCGGTATTTAACTATTTGAGGGGAGACTTCATGAAACCTGTCACCGACGGCAGTTAGTATACCTACTCTCGATAACGTTTTTTATACGACATTTCCTTAAAGCAGTGTCCTAAATTTAAATAGGTCCTAACTTCCTTGTCCGGCCATAATGCTTAAAATGAAAACTCATCGAGATATTTGTTTTTAATTATAAAGTTTTTGATAAAATTTCAGTTGAGAAGTTGCTGAATGAAACGGATATTATTTTGACGAAATATAATGGAAATCTCGATTTGATTTGTGATACTCCAGGTAAAATATTTAATTAAGTTCAGATTCAAACTCAGTTTTTCTTAGACAATTTAATTAGATTTCTTATTTCACTAGAAGTCTACCATGAACCCTCTATTATGTCTACCTTGAAATATTTATAGTATAAAAGTATATAGCTACAATTCGCAGTAATAAAATTAAAAACCATTATAACTACATGATGTTGAGATAAGGTTAAAATGAATACTATGATTTCAGGACAAATATTGTGGGTAGATCGCCTGAAATGGCTCGGTGCTGAAGGGTATAAGAATGCACATCGTCACCCTATCTGGGAAAACGATAAGTTAGAAGGTTACTACAAGTCTTACGGAAACTTCCGGTTCTTCTGGATAAATGATGCTGGACATAGTGTGAGTACGAGTAGAACATATGTAAAGTATCTAAATAATAATAGATAGATTGAGACTTGAATATTTCTAATGACCCATGTTTTTACATGGATCACTGGGAATCCGTTCGGAAATCCGTCCATGGACGCTAAATATATTTTTCTACGGTATTTTTTTATTGATTGTTGATTCTTGTTCTGATTTAGAAATGTGTTATCATTTTTCACAGGTACCAAGAGACAATCCAGCTGGAACCAATGCATTTCTTCGCGACATGACATCTTTTGGTTAACATTGTATTAATTTATACTTCAAATAATAAATTGGTCTACTTATGTAACTGTGTACATGTGACTGGGCCTAGTCATGTGTATATTTCTACAGCCTAAAACCTTCGGAGTCGAAATAAAAACCTGTAGGAGGTATTCTGGAGTTACTGGTCCACTGACTGAAATTATTATTTTAAAATAGGTTTATACTACTTTAATTTACTTTATATTTCCCAAACTTGAGAATCCAGAGACAGAGTACCCACGGCATCTACTAATCTAATATATAAAATAAACCTAATAATAAAGAATATATAAAATTCAAAGTCCTGACTGACTGACTGATATATCAACGCACAGCCTAAACCGCCTGATCCTAGAGACATGAAATTAGGAGGGTGTGTTCTTTGTGAAGAATATGTATCCATTAAGAAAGTGTTTTTCGAAATTGCACCCCTTTGAGGGGGTGAATGGGGGTAGGGTGAAATTTCACGCGGACGAAGTCGCAGGCAGAAGCTAGTACCCAATATGAAGGCACCTTAAAATAAAAAAGACCAACTGATGAAAATGAAATGAAATTCTATGCGAACCTTCGCATAGAATTTAAGTAGATTTGGACAGTGTAGATTAAAAAACCTACCTGCTTAATACATATACAGTGGCCTACAAAAGTTGGTTGTCATTTTTCCACTTCAGCTTTTACACACCACAAATTATGATTTAAAATCCTAGTGATACAAATTTTTGAAATGCTATATATAACGTTTTTGTTGACTAATTAGACTACTTTTGAATTATCATAAAAAAATAGGAGTACCTGATTATTTTTTTTATTTTAAGTCATAATGAGGCATCACAGCTGAAGTGGAAAAATGTCAACTACCTTTAGGAGGCCCCTGTATTTAGATACCTACTCATTATTCTATGTAGATGTAATCAGATTTTTCATGCGTCATTGCTGGACCTAAAAGTATTTACATTTTACAGTAAAATAAGAAAAAACTCCTGAAATATTTTTTGAGCTTAAAGTTTAAATACAGGTACTTACGGACATAGATCTGTAATGTAACGACGGAGTATTCGGTTGACAAAAAAAAAACCGACGCGCGTCGGTTTAATAAAGTGCTCTTTAAGGCAAACTGACCGCGATAAATAAAGCTTAGTACTTAAAGCTTTGTAGATAGTAGCTTAGCTTATAAGTTTATGTCATAGTTAAATTTTATCATTGCAAATCATGCTTAATTTAAGGAATGCCATAAGCATGATTTGATATGTTAAGCAATGGCTTAACACTATCAGAACAAGATAACTAATCAATGTATGGTGCAAATCATTAGGTATTATCTTAATAATAAAAAGGGGGCAGTCATTACCTATCATTAGATAAAGGCTATTGATTAAGGAGAATGTTTTAGTTAATATACATACTTAAGCTAGTCTAGTTTGTTCCGGACGTATTTGAAAGTTTAAAATGGTGAAGAGGAGTGTTATAGTCGGAAGTGGTATCGTGGCAGTAGTTGTTCTTGCAGGAGCGGTCTGGCATTCATGCTGAGATGAACCTTTTTGGCGCAGCCGTGAGGCACACACTATTGTTGTTGTAACATAGTTTTTTATATTTTGTTAATTTTGTATTTTTGTGTTTCACGAACTGTGTCAAATAAACTTTTTTCTTTCTTTTCTTTCTTTCACTAACATGGTGGCTAGTTACTCGAGAGACGGATGCAGGCAAGCCAGAAAATGAAACAACAACATATCCTTTCACTGTCAAAAGTAAGTACGTTTTTCTTCATGTAAGTAGATATAACAACCGCCAGACGAAAACTTTATAATCAGGTAGGTATGTCATTATAATGATAGACAAAGCTAATCAAACATAATTATCACAATTAGGTAAAATTCGAAGGAAATACTATGTCACAAAATAATAGACACCATATTAAGCACTAGGCTTAAAAAGTGCCTGTTAATGTCCCCTTTGTGAACGTGTACAATTATTGTTACAATGTTGATGACCGCCTTCCGCATTATTATCATCTCTGTGATAATCATTGTATGAAGATGTCAAATTAAGTAGCTATTCATTTACTACATGCATCTTGATGTGTAGGTACCTAAGTACTCACGTACGCATTATAGGTAATCTATTTTTCAACACACTTGCTCGTAAAGTGGCTCTTATTGAACCGCTTTTAGGTCCACAATGGAGTGTATTACGAACGCGTGCTTTTTCTTTACTTTAATCCACATGTTCTGTAATACCACAGATAACTATTTACTAGTCGGAGACGCGCGCTTTTTTAATCTCATCAAACCCTGCGTTCCGAATTGGGAAATAATCGATGTGTTCCGAATTGGGAAATAACCGAATTAGCGTGAGCGCGATAACGATAACGATGTCCCGTGAATCGTCATAGATGACGTCATGACATTCGCCATCTTGCGATAATGCCGACCATGCCCTAGAATAATATCACCGTGAGCGCTGTCAAAAATGACAGTGTGTGTATGAGGTTGTGTCAGTGTGTGTTTTGTTTTGAGTTGCATCATCTTTAAATTAAACTAACGTGGCATTTTTGAAATTGTGCTTCTGGCTGACAGTCGCCACCTAACCAAAGAAGAAGAACTGAAGAAGAAATGTGGTGTTTATACAAAGAAATACTGTAATAATATCTTTTTTACATTGTGTAAGCACTGTGAGCGCGTTCACGAGAGTTCGAATTGTTGCCAGCTCTCAGCAGTCATAATCGTAATATCTAAATCGGAACGCATGTGAGATGATGTAAGCGCTGTGATATGAGCGATTATAGCTAATTCATGGCTAATTCGGAAAGCGCCCAAAGAGACTTCATGCCAAAAGAAAAAAATCCGCGGGCTATATTTCAATTTTTTTTAAATAGTCTGTATTGTCCTTGGTCGCAAAATGAACTCGCAGGGGACCACAGACAATTTAAGGTGAATGCGCAGTGGTAGACCGCGAAATTCTTAGGTTTTTTGCAATTTTTAGGTTTATGTTTATTATATTTTTTCTATAGGCTGTTAAGCGGTTTTGTCTGTGCCATAGATTAATATATTTAAAATGAGTCAATGTTGCGCGCGCATCGCTAGTGCTGGCTGGCACGGCGCGCGGGAAAACAAAACCAGCGCGCCATGTTCCATACAAGTTAATATTTAACAATACAAGTCTGTTTTTTTTCCTCGCAAGTGTGTTGAAAAACGTCGTATGAAACGCGTGTGCATTAATCAATATACACATGTATCATAATGTACTATTATTTTAAACACCCATGTTTCGTTTTTATTTGAGTGATCTTAATTCAAATTACTTACCTAACCTACTCGTATTATCGTTTTCAGTATTGGAAGGTGAAGGCATTGGCGATTTGGACTATACCGCAGCTTTCACCCAGATACTAACTGTCGGAGATATATTCTGGTGGTTCTATCCTACGATCGCAGTTGGTAATCCCCATAACCGGCCCATAATACTGTGGTTAGATGGTGTGACAGGCGTCCCACCTAGCCTGTTGGCCAATTTAGGAATGTTTGGCCCTTATGACATTAATTTCAACAGAAGACAAAACTCTTGGGTAATAATTAATCTTTCGTTAGTCGATGATAGCTCCGATGTGGTAGGTAGGTACCTATACACTTATCCTACGTTTTTGTACTTCCAGATCAACAGATACAATTTGTTGTTCATCGATGCACCTCTGGGTACAGGTTTCAGTACTCCCCTAAATAATAATCAAATCCCGAAGACAGTTGATGAAAACGGTAAGATTTACCAACATTATATCGAGTCTAATACAGGGGGCCTAAAAAGGCCACTTTGGCAGAATCATAAAAGGATAACATAATGGACAGTTAATCGTTAAGTTAATCGTATCAAATCCCATTGGTGAAGCATTTTTCAGTAATTTTTTTTGTCTGTGCTAAAATACCAATCAATCCGATCCAAATCCAATCCCAATCTCTTTGAATACCTAATCAAAGAGATTGGGATTGGATTTGGATCGGATTGCTTTGCTTTTTTTCGCTGCACTACGTAGGTATACACCTACGTAGTGCAGCGAAAAAAGAAAAACACGGACTGTCTTCGCCTTATTACGATTCATAATGTTATCCTTTTAAGATTCTCCAAAGTGGCATTTTTAGGCCCCCTGTTGTTGTTACCTACTTGATCGAAGATTAAACGAAATTTTCAGTAGCATATTAATTTCCTAAGAATCGACAAAGAAATCATGGGCGGAAAAATAATTTAATGATGTTATGATTGTAAATAGTACCTACCTATTATGTTATTTTACAGCTGAACACTTAGCCCTTACTTTGGAATCGTTCTACACCGTACATGAAGCTTATAGAAATACTTCACTGTACATTTTCGGGCAGGCATATGGAGCACAATTGGCCTTAGCACTGGCAGCCAAGCTGCATCAAGTGAGTTATTTTATTTTATTGCTTCTACTAAATCAATCAACTCTCAAGTTTATTTAAAAACGATGGTTAAAAGGTTCAATTTATTTTATAATAAACTGTATTGCAGAACCAGCATGAAACAAATTTCAACCTTCGTGGTGTAGTATTAGGTAACGGTATAATTTCGCCAACCCTAGCAATGACGAAACTTGGCTTTTACCTCGAAGAGCTCGGATACATTGATGGCAATGGCCGCGACGCCATAGAAACTTTATCCGAAGAGACTACGCAGTTGGTACAAGAAGATTTAGAAAATGCATTCGACAAGTTTATTTCTTTGGGCCAGTTTGTTAATGATAATGCTGGTGCCGTGGCTGTTAATGTTGGAAACATCGTTGAAAAACTAACTAGGGAGCCATCAGCACAAGGTAAGTCATTAATTATTCGCAAGAACTTCAGAAAAGTGTACCTACTACCAAAATATTTCAGTGTAGAGTGCGTTTGCCTTTAGAGATATTGCATGTGTGTTTTTATATAATTATTTCCTTTATAATAATTTCCAGATATTTTCGGTCAGCGAGAATACTTGAGAAGTGTATTCAAAAACGCAGATGTTGATGTCATGAACAGCGCAGTAGCACCAGCTTTGGGAATACCTTCAACCGTAACTTACGATTCAGGTCATGAGGCCGTCATTGAGGCTTTTAGGAAGTCTTTTATGACCCCAGCTACGGACAAAGGTATTATGGATGCAGTTTTATTTAATGTTTATGCTTACGCTAGGTAATTCGTATTCCATGTACCTACCTACTCCGTAGTACCTACCGTGATAGATCCGGATCTATCCCGGTACAGTTAAATATCCGGTCCGAGAGAAAAGGTAAAGAAATTTCCCTTTAAAAACTAACGACATATTATTATTATCAAAATATAGTATTTTGGTAGAAGTTGGAATGTAACTAGTCCCTTTAAAAACTAACGACATAATTATTATCAAAATATAGTATTCTGGTAGAAGTTGGAATGTAACTGGCACTTACTTGTTTCTTAATTCAGCTGAATCGGTGATTAGAGCAACTTTTTAAGTGTGCAACATAAGGTTTTTTTCCGGAACTTAGTGGTAGAATCTTAACAGGTCTAAAAAACAGGCGATAATAGTTAGTGGGGTGCAAAAACAACGCAGAAAAAATAAAATATCGGACATAACATAAGTCCGATATTTATTTCTTGTGCCATTAGGTACCGACCTAGAGTTCGGTTCATTTGAGCAAACTTTACCTACAGTTCACGTCAAATAACTTTGCCGCTCTGAAGCTAGGCTCTTTCTTAGCCGCGCCAAGCCGCGCCATGCGCGCTGCTGTTGTATTCATAGGATTAACTACTGCACTGACTTGTTGCCTACTTCAGAGCGGCAAAGTTGCAAACCCGTCTGCCTTCAAAGCAAGAGTGAACAGGCATCTTCTGGGCACGCTCGTTTCATCATAGACCTCATCTATCGCTTACCATCAGGCGTGATCGGGGTCAAGAGCGGGCCTTAGTAAAAAAAAAAAAAAAAAAAAAAGTTAGGTATTTGACGCGAACTATACTTGGGGTTGGGGTTTTATGACATTGCTTATTTACTTAATTTACGACATTAAATTACCCGCCACGCCACCTTTTTTCCGTGTTAAATAAAGGTTAGTTACTATGGACTAATAATGACATGAGGATAGGCAGAGTCAGAGGTTCTTCGACACCATTAGGTACAATGATTTCAAAAGTTAATATACATAATGCACCATTACCATCCATCGGGCACAATAAAAAACATAGGTACCTAATTATATCAGTAAAAAACCCATTGAAAATATGCAGTGCTGTAACCCACGAGGATGTCCAGTCTCCGTTAAAATGAAAAGTTCATTAGCAAACAATATGTCCATGTAGGTACTTAGATTATACGCTAACTTTTTTTTTCAAAATTATAAAAGTAGGTACCTACCTAATTACATTTTGTTATTACAGTTGAATATATTCTCCAAAACACGGAACTTACCGTTGCTATCTATAATGGAAATTTGGATGCAGTATCAAACACGCCAGGTAACGAACCACAGCATTTTATTGTAGTCTTTGTAACGAACTACTTAACTATTACCTATCAAATTATCAATAAACTCGGAAGGCAAAAAACAAATGAATTTTTATTTGATTGTATCAAATTAAAATTCATTTGTTTTTTGCCGCTATTTTCAACACTTAGACATTGGGCATAGAGAATGAAACAATTTTTTAAAATTAATAATGGCGATTTTTGGCCGTCAGACCATTAGCAGTGTTTTTAGCGGGAAGGATTTTTATGCTACCCAAGAAACATTTTCTGAGTACCTAGTTAGCACAATTCTCTCAACTGGTCCTGTCTGGTTATAGGAGATCCCTATAATCTTTATGTCAAAGTCCTTTTTTTATTTTATTTTAATTGGGTTTGTTATACGGTGCTTTTAATTAGCTACAGTAAAATGACAGAATAAGTGTTACCTACCTACTTCTTAAATGACTGAAATGGCGTCTTTTTGTTTTTTCGCGGCCATCAACCAAATCTTGTTTTTCTGTAACAAACAAAACTTATTTCACATGCATATCTCTAAACTCAGTCCGAAATGAGTTATTAAGAAGTGTCATTTTACTGAAGCTAAATAATAAAAGTCGGATTAAAGTTCAGAGGTGATAGAGACAAAGTCCTACGAGAAAACCGCCTGCTCCCATGCTAGCATGCTACGGACGAGTCATTTTGCGGTAGGCCATACCGCGCTTTAGAAAAACATGCACTTTCTCAAATGCTACTCTCATACTTTCAGGGCAACTAGAATGGGTGGACAATCTTGAATGGTCTGGACAAAGTGACTTCCTAGCCGCACCCAGACAATCTCTAGTTGTTGACGGATTTGTTGAAGGCTATTTCCGAAATGGGACGAGACTTCAATTCTTTTGGGTAAACGCCGCAGGACAATCGGTAATTATTGAATTATTGCTTGTTTTTTATCTTAGGAAAAACTATCAAGTAGTTACCTTCTTTTAAACTTCGCCTGTAGATTTTACCTAAGCTCAGGCCTCTCTCTCTCTCTCTTGTGATTCCCGTCAACCAAGTTCTTTAAAAATCTACGATACATCTACCTATGTTAATGATGGAATAAGGGGCTACCTCGAAAATCAAAAATTCTCGAAAAGCGAGCGAAAGTGATGCAATTACTTTTGAAACGCAAAAGAAGAGTGATGGCTATAGTGTGCGTGCATTCGGAATATAACAACGTATTGCCAAAACTAGTTTACTCCTTTTTTAACAAAATAAATGAATTAAATTTAAAACTAAGTACTTTAAGTAAACTTCGATATGATAATTCTCTAAGTTTTAAAGTGTTACGCCGCGCCGTGATGTCGAAAAGCGATAAGCGTTAAGCGATTGACTGCGCGATATTTGTATAATCTACACGTAGTTGTTCCGGGTCTGGCTGTTTGTGTATGTGAGTTTAAATGTTTGTAAACGCACCCACAATACAGGAGAAATTCCTAGTGTGGGGCAACGTTTTTCTTCAAAAAAAATTTTAAATAAAAGTAAAAAAATAGGTAGATCTAACTTTACAATTTTTTTGTATCAAGAAAAAATCATTGAATCGTGTATTCCTTTTACATGATACTAGACCAAAGGGTCAAAAAACATATACCTACCAAGATTGTAAATCCCTATTATATATAAAAACCACATTTTTTTAAAAACAATTATTAAAAATATTAAGTAAGTAGGTACAGACGCCAGCACATCAAGCTACTACAAACTTAATAGATTTTCATCTTTATCGCTAAAGTTCGGTTCAAAGTTGATTGGGAAAATTTGTCAGTTTCGGGTAGCTTGATGTGTGTCTGTCCATACATACACCTATATAGCATAATTGTGTTTCCCTTTGTTTTTTGCAGGCTCCTCTGGAAAACCCGGCAGCACTGACTTCTATTTTGAATAGAGTTGTTTTATAATAACGACCAAGACAAATAAAAGTTCAAAATATTTGTAATAATAATTATATTCGTTCACGTACGAGTATGTTCATATTCCTTAGTACTTGTACATACTTAATATCTTCCTGCCTTCCTAGATGCAACCAGATTCAAATAGAATGTTTATTACCTGGGATGAGCGTTCATAAGATACCTCGAACTTTGGAAACAAACGGTCATACAGACAGGTCGGTAGCTTCATACAAGCCCAAAAAGCCCGACTTGCTTGAGAGTGGAATCGCTGCGTGTGTACACACGGTGACAGCTCATCTATACATTTCCAGTTGTAACTGACCTCGTATTGTCTAAGTTCTTCGTACAATGAGAAATCAGCTACCGGAACCTTACCTAAGCTTGATGTGTCACCGCGCGCACCCAGCTTGGATAAATAAGTAATAATAAAATTATAACATGCTTTTATTAAAAAATTAATAAAAAATATGAAATATCACATTGTACTGGGATCGATCCATCATCACTGACAGGACTATTGTTGCCAATAAGCCTGATGATGTAGTGGTGATGGATCGATTAGAGCGGCGCGCCTCCTCGTGAAATCCGAGAAAGATAAACAAATCACTTGGCTCGCGAGGTTGTCGACATGTGGGATGTTAACTCAACAATTATTGTGCCGATAATCGTGACAGCCAATGGGCTAATAGCCAAGAGCCTCGACCAACACCGGAAGAGGCTCTCGTTGGGCCGCTGGATCAAGGGCTTGATTCAGAAAGCAGTCTGTACTTCTGGACACGGCTCGCATTATCAGGAGGTTCCTCTCTCTCTGGAGCTCTGACCGCGCGCCGCCGCCGCGCCGGTAGCTTGGACCCTGGTCTCGATATCGGTGGGCTACTATTTTTTTATATTATTAAATGTTTTTGTTTATATTCTAATAGCTATTTAAAAATATAATTTAACTATGTATTTATTTAAATAAAGGATAATTAATAATAATTATTCTTAATTTCACCTAAAACGCAGCGCAGCGACTTAGAACACTGGCTAGGCAACGGTGATTTAAATGTAGTTCACTAGCAGTCCGCAGGCAAACGGGAACGTTTTCGATTCGATTCGGAAATTTGCGCTTGTTGGAAAAATATAAACTGTCTGCCCCATCGTACCTATTTACCTTGGCCAAATCAATATCGTCAGTAGTAAGAACTAAGAACTATAAAACCGAGTTTCCCCATAAGCCCGGTTTACACGGTGCGATTTAATTGCCTGTAGCCAGCCATACACCATAAGTTTAACAGACATTTTCGATACGATAGCTTGTCGAATGCTCCCGTATTATTAATATACTCTTTGGTCGAATGGTTGTGAGAAGCTATGCTGGGATCTTTAAAGTTTGGTGTACTTGCTAGTGTACCTTAAAATCATAAACAATTGGTCATTCAATCGTTCATTCAAAAATCCTTTAGTATTTTATCTATAAAAGCATTATATTGTAGTCTTTGGTAGTCTGTGTATATCAGGGTTGCCAGATGTACGAGAAATCTCGTAACGTTACGAGATTCAGCAGTCTCCGTACGAGAAACGAGAAAAAAAAAATCTCGTAAACTTTTTTACGAGATTTTAACAATTTTGCTAATACGGTTAAAATTTCCATTATGGTCCATCGATTTATGAAATCGTCTTATTACAGATACAGTAAATGGTACATATTTAGCTGCAGAACGTGCAAAAGGCCCACCTTTTGCACGTTCTGTAGCTAAAAATGTACCATTTCCTTTGCGATCCCCAGAAATTGTGTAAATTTTGAACCATCTCAGGAAATGTATTCCAGAATGACAGCTGAAGAACTATAGAATAGAAACGAAGAGGATTTTACCAATACTCCTGACACTACATATCACTAACAAAGAAAACCTTAATAATAATCATGTACTAGTGGCAAGGACAAAATATATTCCAAAAGTTAATACTTTAATTTGTATTATTTTTTACACCTTACATTTTGGTAAAATTATTAAAAAAATATTTTTCATTTGGCGGTCTTAAACATAAGGAATATAGCTACCCCAGGCTAGCTAGTAATAGTACATAATGTAAATTAATGTATATGAGATTTTTTTATATTTATACTTTTACGAGATTATGTTTTGAAAGTACGAGATATTTGGCAGAATAGTACGAGAAAAAAAATTCGGCATCTGGCAACCCTGGTGTATATAAGTGTCAATGTCATTTGGGTTTTGGCTTGCTGTCAAACAGAAAATAAATCGAAAAAATATTTTATGTTTATTTCCATGTAATTGTAAAGAATTTAGGTGCCAAGGGTATTTTTTATTAATAAAATACGTACAAGAACTAGTATATCCATATTAGTGTTTACGAAATAAATGTGATTACTGGGTTTGGAAGCCCTCATTTTTGTTCCTTGTAAAAAGTGCCAAAGCCTAATTAGGCCGAGTTTAACTTAATTAACATTAAGTAAAATGGCTGATATACTTGATATATTAGAGCTAGAGCAACCAGCGTCTGAGATCAGTAGAGATAGTATCATACATGGAGACAAAGTGAAGAAGAAGTATGTGACTGCTAAGGCAGTGAAGCGGCCTGAGGGAATGCACAGGGAGGTGTTTGCATTGCTCTACAATGACAACAAAGATCTACCACCGCTGTTACCAACTGATACAGGTGAGTTATTATAAAAAAAGTAAAAACTGCTTATATTTTTTTATTAATGGCATTGCAGTTTAACCTAGAATGATGTTGGCTGCTTAACCGGGCTTGCCTGTGGGTACCTCAATAATTAAGGCATCCAGACTGAATAATTTAAGGGCTCCGAACTGCTTATTTCTTAACCTTGCTTACATCCTAAATAACTCTAAACTAAGCTTATGGGTGGATCAATGTACAAACAAACCTATAACCTCTATATACCCGATTTACAATAATAAATATAATTCTTACTTTTTACCTTTCACAACTTTTATATTAACAGGAAAAGCCTACAAACAGACTAAAGCCAAGCTTGGCATGAGAAAAGTAAGAAAATGGGTATGGGCACCATTCACAAACCCTGCCCGCACTGACAATGCCGTTTTTCATCACTGGAAACGAGCTGCCGATGAGGCCAAGGAGTATCCATTTGCACAGTTTAATAAGGTAAGATACTGCATAATTAGTATTAAATTTTCTTTTTCAAAACAGTCTCAGAAAAACTGCCTTATTTATTATCTTATTATTTTATAATATTAATGTAATAAAATAAACTTTAGATTACATCCTAAAAAACATTTATTTTTCTCTTCAGCAAGTGTCAATTCCATCATACTCGGAATCTGAGTACAATCAGTATTTGAAATCAGAAGACTGGAGTCAAGCAGAAACTGACCACCTCATGGACTTGTGCCAAAGATTTGACCTGCGTTTCATAGTCATACATGACCGGTGGGACAGAGCTGCTTTCAGGGACCGAAGCGTGGAGGACTTGAAAGAACGCTACTACGGGATCTGTGCTACATTGAGCAAAGTATGTTTGTTTTTACTATGTTAAAGCATACTTTGATTTGGTGTCGCTAGTCAGGTCCTGGGCATTAACAGAAGTCATCTACAAATAGCTACATATATAGCAATGACTCTGATGCAGGTTGTGGGCACATGAACAAGTTCTTTTTCAACCAATATGCTGGGTGCTTGGTATACAAAGTGTGAAAATGTAGTGCATGTGAGACACCAAATATAGTACTTATTTCTTGTTTATTGTATAGTACAAAAACAACTGCATCCTATGATTAACTAACTTGTTATTACTTTCAAGCTCATTTCAAATATCCTGTTTATTTTTCAGGTAAAAACAAATCCTTGGTCAAATACTGTAACAATGGTGAATGGTGAGAAACGCATTTACCATTATGATGCTGAGCATGAGAGAAAGAGAAAAGAGCAATTAAGGAGACTATTTGATAGGACACAAGAACAGGTAAATATTCAACAAAACAAATTACGTAATCCACCTATATGTGGCACATTAACACCACCACTTACCACCACCCACCACACCCCTGGTGGTGGTAGTGGTGGTTTTTTTGTTATTATTTGTGGCGTTTTTTTTGTTGTTGTATCTATGGGTATTTGTTACCTGAAAATGAATGATTTATTATTTATTATTATTAATATGAAAATAATAGGATCGCATCATCGATTTAGTCAAAATAATGTCATAGGGTTGCAATAGTCGACGGCTGACGGCTTGAACTCTTTGGTGGGCGTGGGTAACATTGTATATTATTAACTATGTAGTTAATTTATTCAATTATTAAGTTTTATTTATTTAGCGAAATAGACGATGATTTAAAACGAAAACGAGCATGTAAAATTTCATTATCAGACTTTGGGTGTATGAAAAAACTATTAGATCCATACGATAAATACGCGCATTGATTGGCGTGGAGTTGCGGACGCCAGCCTGTATTACCTACCTAACTGCTAGATGTATTGATTCAAAATAAAGTTATTTAAATTCTTTAATAAATTATCTATCCCTGTATGGTAACAATTTTGCCATTTTCATTCTCCGGGAGTTATTGCTTTACGCCCAAAGATGCGTTTAAATTAGTGTTGAAATATGGAAGTTTCGACGCTCATAACTTTCAAACCAATATTGTGTTTTGGATTCTGTACCCTTACAGGGCTAGATAATGACAAGTAGATATCATTTTTAATGAACAAACTCGCATCAAGCTACTACAATATGTCAAATTTCTTTAAAAGATTTTCAACTTTATCGCTAAAGCATAAGGTTCAAAGTTGATTGGAAACATTTTACAATTTCGGGTAGCGTGATGTGCTGGCGTCTGTACACTGTCAAATAGTGGAGTGAACTTCATACAATGACTGACTAGTGTAACCTTACATAAAGGTAGGTACTCCACAGAAAGCAATAACATAAAAAGACTGGCCTTTAAAAAAAAACTGGCCAAGTGCGAGTCGGACTCGTACCACAAGGCAAAAACAACGAAAAAAAACACGTTTGTTGTATGGGAGCCCCCCTTAAATATTTATTTTATTTGTTGTTATAGCGGCAACAGAAATACATAATTTGTAAACATTTCAACTGTCTAGCTATCGCGGTTCTTGAGATACAGCCTGGTGACAGACAGACGGACGGACGGACAGACAGCGAAGTCTTAGTAATAGGGTCCCGTTTTTACCCTTTGGGTATGGATCCCTAAAAACCCTTGACATTATGTCTATTTGAAAAAAAACATGTATTTTTACAGATTGACGAGGAACAAATGCTGCTCACTGAATTGAAGAAGATCGAAGCCAGGAAGCGAGAAAGAGAAAGAAAAACTCAGGATTTACAGAAACTGATATCTAGAGCTGACAGCGGCAACTTGCCGCCAATAAGCCAAGTTAATAATAATAACGAGGGTACCAGTACTCCGTCGAACACTGCTTCTAGTATAGCCAGGCGCCATGACAGGAAACTACATAAGAAGAAACTTACTGCTCAACAAAGACCTGTGCGGGCTGTGGAAAGTGTTGTAAGTACTATGACCCAGCGTCCTAACCGAAAGCGACCGTCTCGCGAATATGCGATCGACGCGATCGTTTGTATGAATTTTAGAAGAAAAGAAGTAATAAAAATACGTTTATTGCGGTGAACACGACGCAAAGAAAAAACACAAAAAAGGTCAAGTCAGGGGATACCTAATATGCGTCACGTCCACGCAAAACGGTCATCGCTCGGGATAATTCTACGATCTTATGCGAGACAAAGCCCAGACAGCGATGGTTTTCAGCGACAGTCGGCGTTGACGTGATGACAACAAGCGGTGCAGCATACCATGAGATAAAAATAACAAAATAAATATAAAATAAATACACACTAAGACGTAGATACAATTGCTTGATCGCGCGAGTACGTCATATTCATAAAAAGAGGGTGACGATCGCGTACTCGCGCGAGTACCACTTTCGGTTATGACGAGGCGCGACTTTATGATAAAACTGTGGAATTAGAAATGGTACTATAAAAATAAAAAGTAATTTAAAAAAATTAAACCGACTTCAAAAAGAAATCAACTCAAAATTATGAAATAACTTTAATTTCGGAAGTCGGTGTCTTGGGATCTGTATTTTAGTTTTTTGCCACCGACTTCCGAAATTAAAGTTATTTCATAATTTTGAGTTGATTTCTTTTTGAAGTCGGTTTAATTTTTTTAAATTACTTTTTATTTCGTAATTTTTAGTTTCTGCACTAGAATTTGACCAAGGTTTTGAGATGTTTTCCCTTTGACACTACACCCGTAGCTCGTATCAATACGCCAGGCCGTCACACTTACACGTATTAGTCCATATCTTGAAAATTACTGAACCGATTTTGATGAAACTTGCACTGTTCCCTAAGTTGAAGTAAATGTAAGCTAATACAAAAAAAATGGTCACGATCCGATTAATAGTTGCTGAGAAATGCGTGGACAAACATACATACATACATACGTCTATGAAATTTTGTATATTTGTTTGGAAGCCTTATGTGAATATAATGCAATTCCAATAATATTACATACATACGTATCGAATTGATAACCTCCTTTTTTTTGAAGTCGGTAATAAAAACAATATTATTATAAAGACGCTGATACTTCTTAGTATCAAATAAAAGATTGAGAGTAGATGATCGTTTGCAGTTTTAAGAGGCTTATGAATCTTGCTATGTTTTTTTTTTTTCACTAGAGTGCGTACCTGCAGAATATGTTTTTTTTAATTCACAATATCAATAAAATCATTCTTTATTCATTACAGACTGTTGAATGGTCGGGTATCAAGTTCCCCGAAGCACGCGGCACTGGCGTCTGGTTGCGTTCACAACGCATGAAGCTACCTCCCGGAGTAGGACAGAGGAAGACTAAGGCTATAGAGCAGGAGTTGAGACTTATGAATATCGGTACTTATGTTTATTGTTTCATTTTATCTAAAGAGGCGATGATCTTTCGGCTGAATGATGATTAATTTATTCTAAAAAAGTTTTCTATGTCCTTTAAAGTTGATGTATCACTTTGTTTTATATACATTGACCCACTGCTGCGCACTCTCTCCCATACTCTTCCATCTTTGTCTACTGCTTTTTTTAAGAAACGATGCCGCGACCTAGACCCGTTCTTCACTGATTGGTCAGAAAAGGCAGATGTATCACTTTAGCTCAATCAACTCAGCCTATCGCAGTCCACTGCTGGACATAGGCCTCTCCCAGACTGCGCCACAGCACCCTGTCCTCCGCCTTCCGCATCCAGTCTACCCCAGCCACCTTCTTTAGGTCGTCCGTCCATCTAGCTGGGGGGCGTCCCACACTACGCTTGCCGATACGCGGTCTCCACTCCAGGACTCGTCTGCTCCACCGGCCATCGGTCCTTCGACAGACATGGCCAGCCCACTGCCACTTCAGTTTGCTTACTCTGCAAGCTATGTCGGTAACTCCGGTTCTTTTCCGGATAATTTCATTCCTGATTTTATCCTTCAAAGAGACTCCGAGCATAGCTCGCTCCATAGCGCGCTGAGCGACCTTGAATTTGTGGACCAGCCCGACCGTCAGTGTCCACGTTTCAGCACCGTATGTCATGACGGGCAGGACGCACTGGTTGAAGACCTTAGTCTTCAAACACTGCGGGATAGGCGACGAGAAGACTTGACGAAGTTTTCCAAATGCTGCCCAACCCAACTGGATCCTCCTGTCGGCCTCTTTCTCAAAGTTGTGTCTACCGAGCTGGATGACTTGGCCTAGGTAGACATAATCCTTCACAACTTCGAGAAGCGACCCTTCGATATGGATTGGACTCGGCAAGACGTGGGAATTGTACATGACTTTTGTCTTGTCCAAATTCATGCCGAGGCCAACCCGCCGGGAGGCTCCATTTAGGCTGCGCAACATTCGGTCTAGCTGTTCCAGCGTCTCTGCCATTATGACGATGTCATCGGCAAACCGAAGATGTGAGATATACTCGCCGTTCACGTTGATACCCTGTCCAGTCCAGTCCAGCGTCTTGAAGACGTCTTCCAAGGCGTTGGTAAACAATTTAGGGGATATTACATCCCCCTGTCTCACCCCCCTGAGCAGTTGGATAGGGCTGGTTTTCTGATCCTGGATCTGGACAGTCATCGTTGCAGCGTCATACAAACATCTCAACACTTCGATGTAACGCCAGTCAATTCGACATCGTTGCAGAGAGGCCAGAACTGCCCATATTTCGATGGAGTCGAAGGCTTTCTCGTAGTCCACAAATGCCATACACAGCGGCTGATTGTACTCCTCGGTCTTCTGTACAATTTGTCGAACAGTATGAATGTGGTCTACGGTACTGAAGCCTTTTCGAAAACCGGCTTGTTCTGGCGGCTGGAACTCGTCAAGTCTCCTGGCGAGACGGTTCGTGACGACCCTCGAGAACAGCTTGTATACGTGGCTCAGAAGTGAGATGGGTCTATAGTTCCTCAGCAAGGATTTATCACCTTTTTTGAAGAACAGAACCACCGCACCTCTGCTCCACGCCCCGGGCGTTGTACCCTCTTGGATAACGGAATTAAAGAGACTCGCTAGCTCTTTCAGGACTGGAGCCCCGCCCGCTTTAAGGAGCTCTGTCGTTATTCCGTCATCCCCAGGTGCCTTGTTGTTCTTTAGCTGCTCGAGAGCCGCCCTAATCTCGCATTGGTCGATATCCGGGATGTCCTCCGTGTAGTGGCGTGTTAATTCGGCTCGATGGTCATCTGCACTAGGCCCCGCTGGTTTCGTCGCCCGTGTTGAGTATAGGTGCCCATAAAAATCCTCGACTTCCTCGAGAATCTCGGACTTCGAAGTCATGATTCTGCCATCCGCAGTTCTTAGTTTCGTCAGATGGGACCTCCCTAATTGCTGAGCGAACACTTTCGACCCTCGGTTTTGCTCAATCGCGTCCTTAATGTCGCGGGTGTTGGAGCACCGAAGGTCGCGTCGCGTCAGCTTCCTAATTTTTAGGTTTAAGGCCCTCTTATCTGACGAAGACGGCTGCATAGTAGGCAACTCTCGCCTTTCCCTCATAAGTCCGAGAGTTTCCGAGGAAAGTTTGGACACCTTACTTTTTCGCCGCGGCGGGAAAAGTCTGCGGGACACGTCGCGTAGTGCTTTGACCACTTCGTCAGCTTTCTCGTCAATATTACCTATGGTTTCCAACAGGGTGAATCGATTTTGAAGTTCCAGTTGGAACTTTTCGGATCCTAGAGCGACTTGGAGCTGCGTAGGTCGGAGTGTAGGCCTCATCATGTGGAGTCTCTCAGCTCTGAAATTAATATTTAAAGTGCCTCGGACAAGCCTGTGATCGCTTCCGGTATTAAACCTACTAATCACGGAGACATCTCTAAATATATGCTTTCTATCCGTCATGATGAAGTCTATCTCGTTCCTTGTCACGTTATCGGGGCTTTGCCAGGTCCACTTCCTTTGGGGTTTCTTTTCGAAAAATGAATTCATTAAGAAGAGCCCCTGCGACTCCAAAAAGTTGACCAGCATTTGCCCCCTGTGATTCCTGCGCCCCAAACCGAACGGTCCGACTTTCGATTCACCGCGTTCTTGTACTCCCACTTTGGCATTGAAGTCCCCCATAACAACGTTGTAGTGGGCCTTTGTTGTACTGTGCATTGCCTTGGCAATATCCTCGTACATGGCCTCGGCTGTCTCGTCAGAGCATGTCGAAGTCGGCGCATATACCTGTATCACTTTCAGGTAGTACCTGTCAGTGAGTTTCAGTACAAGGTACGCTACCCGCGTCGACACACTACTGATTTCCACAACGTTGCTAGTGAGTTCTTTGTTGACTAGAAAGCCGACCCCGCCTTGGGAGAGGTGATCACCTTCACGGAAGTAGAATAGGTGGCCTGACTCCAGGGTTATCGTGTCCTCCCCCTGTCTTCGGACTTCAGATAGCCCCAGTATATGCCAGTTAATGCGACCTAACTCTACCTCAAGTTCGGCAAGGTGATGGTCCAGCCTCATCGAACGTCCATTATACGTAGCCATATATAATCGTCGTTGGTAGCCTGCCGTAACCCGGGGATTCTTCGCACCCCCCGTCCCGCCGTTACCGTGACCGCTACCTTGACCAGGAATAGCGGGACCGCCGGGAACTGGGGGCCGTTGTTTTGGCACTTTTTTCATGTGGGAGGTTTAATGCCCGTAGTCACCACGCTGGGCATGCGGGTTGGTGACTTTAGCTCACAAATACTATTTTTACATCAGTCATAAAAATTACAAAACAATCTGTCCAGTCTCAACTTAAAATTTTCTTTCTGACCTATTTATTTGTTTATTTACAGATGTTGCTCCTACGCCGACTGAAGCTATCTGCAAACATTTCAATGAGTTGCGGTCTGATCTTGCCCTTGCTTTGGACTTGAAGAATGCCCTTGCTTCGTGTGAATTTGAACTACAAGCTTTGAGACACCAATATGAAGCTCTCAATCCTGGGAAGGTGTGTATTATATAGGATACTTTATTAAGTCAGGCCTAAAAAACACTTGGATTGACCAGAGAAGGCACAACATAAAGAAAATTGGACAAAAAGTATAGGGGAGACTTTTTCTCAGCAGTGCAGTGGGACTACATAAGTTAATAAAATAAACAAATGAAGCGAATAAAAAACCGGGCAAGAGCGAGTCGGACTCGCGCACCGAGGGTTCCATACCATCATATGTTTTTAAATTTTCATCGCCGAGGCCTGTATTCGTCAGAGAATTTTAACATTGTGCACTCAGTGTAGAATATTGCAGTTTTATGTCAGCGCCATCTCTTGCCCGATAGTGGAACTAATGTGATTTTTATTGATGATTTCTGAAAAAGAGTGCTATTTAGAGATTTCGTTTTATTTTTCCTGTAATCTTTACATAAACTTCTATCACATAGAATTATTTCAGATTTTTCACTTTGCAAACTTCGGAGATAAAGGGGGAATGGTATTTTTTTTTTTAATTTTTCATCAAAAGTAGAAAACTGCGGCCTAAAAAAAAAAGAAAAAAATTTTTCAGAATGTGCAAACCGCTCTTTCATATGATACCCCACATGCCCTAGTAGCCCCACTTCGAATTTTTCAGACCCCCTTTCAGTCCCTGTTGCAAAAAATATACATATATTTTTATTTCTTTCTTATTTGCAAAATAGTTGGGCAAACATCATCTAAAACTATTTCAAGTTGGTAGCATTAGTAGTTCTTGAGATATCCAGCTGTGACAGACAGACAAACAGACTGAGTCTCACCATAAGGGGCCATCTCCACGAGCGAGAGAATCGCGGCGATATTATCGTCGTGCCACGTATTTCTATACACTCTCTTAGAACGTGTCTCCACACGGCGATATGATATTATTATCGTGGCAAAAATTTGATGGCACGGCGGCGCTCAATACTCAATACTTTATTTGCAATTTTGCTCTCGCGGCTCTCGCTCGTGGAGACGGCGCCTAAGGGTTCCGTTTTACCATTTTGGTACGGAACCCTAAAAAGCGTGTTAAAAATGATATTATGTGGCCAGATAATGTTTTAACAAAAATATTGGTAGAGTTAGCAAATTATAGTGATTGACCATTTTTATTGAAATATCAAACAGCAACTCCATTATACAAGTAGCAGTACAAGTAAACAATGCTGAGATTTTATCTGGACTGGGCGAAAGGCGCAGGATTGAGTGAGGTGATGTATCTTGAGAGACCTTATATCTAGAAAAGCAAAAGGATAATGTCTCTTTATATCTACTTTCCTATCACAGGTATGCTGGAAGATATCTTTAGAAATTTGCATCACCTCTGTACATAATATGTATTTCTGTTCTTTCCTTCATGTCTGTTTTTATTTTTTCTGGGCACGCTCGTTCCATCATAGACCTCATCTATCGCTTACCATCAGGAGTGATCGGGGTCAAGAGCAGGCCCATTTAGTAATAAAAAAAATATGTGTGGTGGTCAAATAAGTAAATATGTATAATAACTAAAATCTTTGTTACAGACACTGACTATTCCACCATCAATATGCAATATGGTGGCTGACAATGAAACCAAGCCAGTTGGTGAAATAATTGATGTTGTTGGATCTCCTAGTGCACACAACACAACTATCTAGTATTACATAGTACCTATACACATAAAGGACTTGAGGCCGCTGTGATCTTAATTCCTTTTGTGAAGGCATAAAAATAAGACTATGCTACTAATGTTTTAATTAAATGTTAACTGTATACATTTCATGGAAAGTAGACTGTGGTATTAACTCTCCATAACATGTTATTCATACATAAACCATTGATGTTGTTGTGGCACACCTGATATCCTAATAGAAAGTATTTTGTTCAACTATCAAAAGTTCACATAAAAGACAGACTACCAACCGTCTGTTACCGAAGGATTCTCTGTTACTTTGGTCACATTGCCCGTCGGGAACCAGATAATCTGGAAAAGTTGATGGTGATGAGCAAGGTAGATGGGAAAAGACCTCACGGACGAGCACCTAACCGCTGGTCAGATCAAATAACCGCCCTCACTGGTCTCTCTGTTACGAACGCCCCGAGAGAAGCTGAGAACCGAACAAAGTGGAAGAACATCATGCATAAAGCCACGAAGGCCTTTCAGGGACACGACCTTCAGTAATGAAGTACGCGACCAAGAAGAAGATTGAAAGTTCATGCAAATTGCTTTCTATTAGGAGAGCTCCTCATCCTCTATGCTAACTATTAAAAAAGTGTAATGTTGTTTCTTTTCAATCATAGCATAAATAGTATTAATAGCTGGTCTAGTACCCAATAGGATAGGATATATAGATATATGTTTATTATGTAATAAAATTAAACAAGGAATTTGAACTTGTATTTCATTTTAATTCTTATTACCTTAACACTAAATAGCACCTTTGGGTGCTCCGTAAGCATCAGGCATCCTCTCAATTGTGTATTTGTGTTCAGCAACATACATGATGGGAACTCCTGGTATTTTCCTTATTCTCCTTTTCAAATCCTTGTCATTAGTTGCCACTATGTAACACTTGTGCTGTGTTACCCTCTGCACAATACAGTCGTCAGCATATGTTCCTTTGTGCAAACACGTAATCCTTTCAAAGCGGGGGTCTTTAATTATTCTTAAAGCTACACGGTATTTTCGGCCAAGCTTCTCTAACTCTGCCAATACACAGTCTGTTATGTATGGTATACATTTGGCATATAAACAATCCATCATACTCTGTACTATGTCTAATTTGTTTTTGATTGAGAAATTGATAAAATTGGTGTCAACGAGAATATGGTAAGGCGGGCCTAGCTGCGTGTTATATTGAAAGAACAACGCTGAGCTCGCTTGCGGGGCTTCACGTACTTTTAACTCGTGTGGATCAATTTTTTTCTTCTTAGGTTCAACTCTTTCCGTGGGTTTAATCCTGCTATCACTGAGACTAATGAGCTTTTTCATTTTAGCGAATTTCCGTTCCACAATTTTTCTAGTTTTCCTTTGTTTTCCCTAAAATTAAATTTGATTATTACAATATTACCTTAGCCACAGGCGTTTTTTATTTAAGTTATTGTATGTTTACTAAACAAAACTTACCATATTCGTAGATTTGGGTAATACGCTTATTCTTATCTAGGCTTTGCTATTCCAGATCAGCCTTTCATAAAGTTATAAATATTGTAAATACATTAGTAAAAACAAAATAACCTCTAACAATTTTCAATGAGGTTTTGACAGTTTTAACCTATGAATGATGACACTGATGACAGCGGAATGATGGTAGAATGACGGAATGACGCGCGGTATTACACGGTAAGTCAGACTGACGATCAGTCTAACCGAAAACTTCTACGCGATAACACGCTTATGCATTTGGTATGGATTTTAACAAGAAAAATAATATGCTCCCGTTGCCTTCGTAGACAGGGCTAATATTATTATATATATATTAGTAGAAAAAGAAAGCGGTGGTATAAAAAGTGGCTAATGAAAAGACCATAAATTCACTTAAATTTACTGAATGAGATATGAGACGGATAAAGATAAAGATATATTTATTGCATAACTGTGTACATAAAGTTCTTATACATATTTTTTTGTTTGTTTCAACAGTCTACCCGAGTCGGATATGCAATAGTAATAAGAAATTGGGTACCTACTTACAAATTCTATTTTTTATCAAAAAAAACTCATGCAGATTAGGGATGTGAAAAAATAATCGATTATAGAACAAATCGATTAATAATTAATTTTTTTTCTATAAAAATCGATTTACATATTACAATAAATCGATTAATAAAAAATCGATTTCTTATTCACTGCCGATTATTTTTTCACCTAGAATTTAGAACGGCCGCGCAACACAGCTTTTTAGTCAGGAGCGCGAAGCCGCAAAGTACCGCGAAGTGTACCACTAACTAATAATAATAATAATAATAATAATATTCCACAACTATCACACAACGCCGTCTAGTCTCAAGCTAAGCAGAGCTTGTGTTATGAGTACTAGACAACTGATAAATGAATGACGCTAAAGGGCGCTCCACACGGCTAAGATACTATAATATTTTATCTTTGTAATCCTTTTGTAATCCCCATAAATATGAAATAAATAATATTATCTTCGTCCGGTGTAATGGTCCATTGAATTGTATGGCGAGCGATATTGTATCTTAAGGGGGAAGCGCTAAGGTGGCCTGCGAAATTCAAATTTTCTTACGTTTTTTACAATTTGCTGGTCGGTATTAAGTTGTACGTTGATTAAAATATGATTCGCGGTCGTAACAAATATGTATTTACAGAATTATAATCATTACAATCAGTAATACAACTTGTTAAGTTAGTATAATCCCCAAATGTCAAGATTTCATGAAATAGTCATTCTTGGGGATTACATGGTCTTAGAGAGTTGTGTTGATGACTTTAATGATTATAATAATTTTATTCTGTAAATACATATTTGTTACGGGCGCGCAAAACTTTAACTTAGAAAGATGTATTAATGATTCTTAGGATTAAAATTCTCTAAATATGTACCTGTTATTGTCGCGAATAATATTTTGATCAAGATACAACCTGACACTGACCTGCAAATTGCAAAAAACTTAAGAAAATTTGAATTTCGCGGTCTACTACTATCCATTCACCCTAAGAAATTTCTTCCTGCGAAAGGAGAAATTAAAAAAAAAACCTTTTTTGTGTAAAATGAATGTTTCGCTTGTTGATATTATTATTATTAACCCTTCGCATGTCGCGTGTACAGGGTATGTACAGATAACAATAGAATTTCATGCGACGGGTTAATAAAACTGAGTGCTGTGATAGTGATTATCGTTATTTCAGGCGTTTAATTTAATCTATCAAAAAAAAAGGAAAAAATCGATTATTTTTTAATCGATTTTATTACTAGGCAAAATAATCGATTAATTAATAATCGATTTTTTATGTATACTGTCACATCTCTAATGCAGATTATAAAATACCTTATCAATTAACATTTTCTTCAATTTATTTTTAAACATATTTCCATTTAATTCTTTAATTGCTGGCGGTAACTGATTGTACATACACCCGAATAGCAGTAACATAGGTACTTTTATATTACATCATATTGTTAATAACTGGAAATTAATGTCATATTTATAATGTTTCCGAATATTTAGACACAGGAGAAGAAGATGACTATGCTGATTATTATCGAATTAAAGAATCTAATTTAATTTTTTTTTATTCCAAAGAATAGGTAACATTTCTAATGTAAGAATAAATTCTTTCTCCGGGGCTAATGGTAGAGATGGGGACGTCGGGAGCGGCGAGGGAGTCGCCGCAGGCGGCGACATGTCGTGCGACTCCATCGCTGTCTAAGACCAGACTGACAAAAATTATTAAAATATTTAAATAATCATCATTCTGGACCATCATTCCATCAGTCTACGTGTTATACAATCAGTTTCCCGTCATTCTGACGTAAATCATAGACTGAACTGACATCAGAATGAACGTGTAACCTCCGTCTAACAATTTTCAATGAGGTTTTGACAGTTTTAACCTATGAAAGTATGAATGATGACACTGATGACAGCGTCTCTAGCATAGAGTAAAGTAATATACATAGAATATAAAGTAATATATCGGGGATGGTTTCTAGTCACCTTAGAGCATGGACGTAATATATAGAATTAACATTACGTCCATGCCTTAGAGTAAGAAAGCTATAGAGAAACGGGGTAGCTTGGCCACACTGGCCACACATGAGACAAAAAACTAACATAACCATAATGTATATAGAACTCAGTGAGTACCTTTACCCAGAATCAGGGAGATTGAAGTACCACGCAGTTCCAACCCGTAGCGGAGCACAGATTCGGAATAGAACTTGGCATGGCGCGATAAAATAATAATAAGTATATAAATGATATTAAATACGATTGTGATATATGAAAATAAATATTCTTCTACGTAGTTATCAAGCTGGGTAGTTAAAAGGCTCGTTATACGATCGGATAACAAGATCGATGGTTAATTTATATCAATGGTTCATTATATATTATCAAAAGCTTAAAATTTTAGTTCCTCGAAGGCTACAAATCAAGGGTCCAAAAATAAAAACATTACCTGAATCTATCCTGAATATTCTATACAAGACAAAGTATAATGATTACAAAATATTAAGAATAAGATAATAATAATAATATATTGATAAGATTGTGATTATTATATTGATAAATAAATAATATAATGATAAGATTGTGACGGACAAATGGGAAATTGCGCGACCCGATACTAGCAACACTGCATTTTAGGTTATTATATAAACATTAGTAGGGTCAGTTCACACCGAGACGCGACGCGACGCGCAGTTTTCAAGATAGAAATACAATTACAGACCTTATCTACTACACTAAAAGGTACACAATTCAGTGTCTACCTACTACGTCGAGCTACGCAGCGCGGCGCCGCCGCCGCGCGGCATAGCTCACTGAATCGTGTACCTTTTTGTGTAGTAGATAAGGTCTGTAATTGTATTTCTATCTTGAAAACTGCGCATCGCGTCGCGTCTCGGTGTGAACTGAACCTTACTTTGAATCGCGATTTTAAGTCTTCTAACCACTCATAGTATGACAAAAACTGGGGGCTTACCATCACCTCTTAAAGCAGGGCAGAAGTTGAACTGCACTACTTTTTTGTACATACTAAGACGTCTTCTGCACAGCTTCACGCATCTTTAATAATATTCCGGGGCCCATCAGAATAATTACGGAAATTAAAAAATTTAAAAAGTAGACAAGTGCTACTACCAGGGACGGTTACCGTTACCAAAAAAATACCGGTAAAATTACCAAAACGTTTCGTTCTGTTACGTTAAATATTTAACGTTAAAAATAACGTTATAACACAGGATTTACCGGTATTAAAATAGCGTTACTAATACCGTTATTTCGCGAATTTCTCATTTTAATGTTATGCTGTAAAGGGCAATTTTGATCTACATGAAATGCACAACTTATCTAATGTATTTAATTGGATATGGAATAATACTGTATTGTTTAAAATAAATTTTTATAAATATGATAATAATCCTTATCCAAATAAATACTTTATTCTTCACAAGTATTTAATTTTGAACAAAATTGCCCTTTTCATCATTTGATTTCAATGAATATCTTAGGAGATACAAAATACGGAGCCCTCGGTGCGCGAGTCCGACTCGCACTTAATCGGTTTTTTTTAAGTATATATCGCAGGACGCAGCACAGAAACAATATTTATTGTATACACGCTGAAGCTAGTCGTACTTAACACCAAAATATGCTAGACACCGTCATTGATAGAAAGAGATAGGCGTATAAATTACCGGTATAACAAATTGTAATATTTACCGGTACTAATCCTATTAGATAACGTTAACTGACTGATGGGTATCGTTATAAATATCGTTACTTTTTTATCGTTATCATAACGGTAATTGGTAACGATACCAAAAAAATAACGGTAATTCGGTCCCTGGCTACTACTCTATAAAAGACTTCCTATCAGACAAATCACTGCTCCAATTACAGTGTCCCTCAGTCATGATGCGTTCAGTGGCCCACTGTATCTGTACCTACTCTAATTTATTCCGTTTTATTTTTATATTTTTCCTAATAATTTGAATAATAATGTAAGTAAATTTAATTTAATTTATTATATACCTAACTATTGTATGCCCTAAGGGCGGGACATAATTATTTAAGACCTGTATTATATACGTACCTAGAGTCTGTCTATTGAAAGCTGAGAGTGAAAATGAGCGGCAAATTTAAAAAAAATAGGTCGTTTATCCCCGGATCAATTAGGAAAAAACATATTTGATACTTGAATATCTTAAAATTTCTTGAATATTAAAATTTCCATCAAATATGTTTTTTCCTAGTTGATCCGGGGATACACGACCTGTTTTTTTTAAATTTGCCGCTCATTTTTACTCTTAGCTTTCAATAGACAGACTCTACCTATGATCCACAATAAAGATATTGATTGATTGATTGATACAAAAAAGTAGTGCAGTTCAACTTCTGCCCTGCTTTAAGAGGTGATGGTAAGCCCCCAGATACTGTCACTTAATTAAAACAGTTAACAGTTAACACACAGTACATTGTTCTATTAACCGAAACAAGAGCGGGGCCCATTTAGTTATAAATAAATAAATAAACATTTATGAAAACTTGAAACTTGGCAAATACCAGGATTGTCCTTTCACACGTAGTGAAAGGACAATCCTGGTAGGTATTTGCCGCTCACTATCGGTTTTACAGTTAAGTACACTACACCGCATTATATTATAGATTAATCTCGGCTTTAAAACAATATACACAAGCAAATACACACATCAAAAGTGTCTAGGGATCAACATATATTTTTGCAATAACTTTTCTCCTGATTGATATTAATTAAAATTTTCTTTAAGGATTCATCAAATAAAGTGTTTTCGTTTGTCACAGTAACGATAAACCAAGTCACCTTTGCATTAATAAAGAAATTTGCCATTTTCCTAATAAAGGGATTTTTGACATTTGAACCACTAACACAAAAGTTCGAAAAAAAGACTGAAATAATTCTTTAAAATTTTATTGGGTAACTTAAACAATTAATAATCCGTGTTTCTACCGCGAACACTAACAACACAAGAACATCGGTTTGGCATACTCAAAATGAGTTCATCCAAATCACGCTGTGGAATGGCCGCCCATGTTCGTTGCAACAACAAAAAAAGGTCTTCTTGCGACTGGATACCCTCCATATTCGGCAGAGCTCTTCTCTGTAGCATATCCCATGCATGCTCAATCGGGTTCAAGTCTGGCGACTGAGCAGGCCAGGGCAGGACATTGATGTTAGCTGCGGCGAGAGTCTGTCTTACAACTCTTGCGGTGTGCGGTCGTGCATTATCATGCATTAACTGAAATAATGGACCGATTTGCACTTGTAGAGGAACGATGACGTCTGATACAATCGTCTCAGCATAAATTTGAGCGTTGAGGTTGCCTCTGATCCAAATCAACTCAGTTCTTCCGCCGATTCAAATACCCGCCCATACCATGATGGTTCCACCACTATAAGGATGGACTTCCTGGCAGGATTTTAATCGCTGTTGGCGTCCAGGGGTTCTCCAGTGTCGTATACGTCTTGTATCCGGTCTCATACCAAAACGAGACTCATCAGTAAAGCACACGAAACGCCATTGTTCTTCTGCCCAATTTCTGTGTTCAAGAGCCCATTGATATCGAATCCTACGATTGTGCATTGCTATAGGTGGTACCCGTAGCGGTCTTCGGGAATGAAGGTTCACTTCATGCAAGCGGTTTCTGACTTTTTGGTCGCTAATTAAGTTCCCTGAAGAGTGATGAAGCCTCACGGCTAACATCATGGCGGTTATTGTTGGAGCTCTTCGAGTTAAGATTTGAATGTATCGGTCTTGTCTCCGTGTGGTGCAGCGATACCGTCCTCCATGGCGCTCAGCCACGGTACCAGTGCTTCGGTAACGTGTCCAAAGTCGACTGATAACACTCTGACTTGTATTCAGAGCTAAAGCCACAGTACGTTGCCGGGAACCAGCTTCTATCATTCCCACGGCTCTGAGCATTTCTTCCCTGCTTAAATGACGTCGCCACTCCATAATAACGTTGGTTTTAATCAGTAGTAGGGAAACAGTAGCACTAATAATGTCTTCAATGCGTTGTATGTTTTTATAGGGAAAATATTGACAGCTGATTTTCATCTTTTACTCGAATTTGATTCACAGTTCCTGATTCAAATTATGAAATGCACCAAAAAGGATCCATATAAATTTATAAAATCATAAATTTATTACAAAGCCACATCTCAATCTCAAGAAATCCGCATAAAAATGCTTGATCCCTAGACACTTTTGATGTGTGTATATTAGTAAATTATATACGGTGTACCATAATAATTCTATAAAAAAAAAAGTTTTTGGTTGACTTGTTTGACTGTCAAACAAGTCAACCAAAAACTTTTTTTTTTGTCAAACTTTGACAATGACATTAAAGAACTGCTGTCAGAGTCAAGTTTATTCATTAATTCATTTATGGAAATGAACGTATTGTATTCTTTAGCATTTTAGATAACCTACGGGTATAACCAGAGTGGTTATAAGACGTTTTCCTAAAATAAAGCTGTAAATCACTAACTGATTTACACACACGACGTAGGTAAAACGAGTGTTGTTTGGTGTCTGACCGAGTCTATTTTTCTCCAGTCAAAATGGCTACACCTGCCTCACATTTATCGGCCCATGAACTGCTGAAATTAGGAAATACAGGGAGAGATACTCCTTTATTGAATAAGTGCTGGTCGGAAGTTCTCGGAACTTTTTTCGGAGTAGGCTCGGGCATATTCCTCAACTTCCAAACTAGACGCCCCATCTTCAGTGGTAAGTCTAAATTACATAACAGTAACAGCGAAAACAACATGCACATTATATTAGCACCACAACAATAGTTAAGCCTGTTCTTAACGATAACCACGAGACTTATTTATATTTAATATTGTGGGATGAATAGGAAGAGTTCTGGAAATGAGGTTATAAATGATTGTAAACTGTTGATAAACATTGCCATTTTTTTTTTCAGGGATCCAAAAGCATGTGCTCCTAACTGCTGGATTTATTGGTGTCTTTACTTATATACAGAAACAACGAGATAGTTATTTAGCAGAGAAGGATGCTGTGTACAGACATTACATTGAATTACACCCTGACGACTTCCCAATCCCAGGTAAGAAAAAGGTCCAAAAATGCCTGTTATCACGCTTTCCAAGGATATAAAAAGGAATGCTGGTATTTTGATCGATCCTAGAGTAGTATGTTCATTTAACCAATTTTCTAACTGCCACAAACTGGATTATTCCACTCTGCCCCACCCACCCACACACCCACAGTTGTCCCGATCAGTGGGTCAAAGTGGAATGATTAAAATAGTAATGTCCACTATGTCCCACTAATAAATATTGGCGCCGATTCCCTTGTTCACAAACTGAACTAAATTTAAGTTCAGTGCATCTTTTTCTTTATATTTCATTAAGAAAAGTACAGAAGATAAATATAAGTGTAGTCCTGTCAAATTAAGATACTCCATAGCAAGTTCAGAGGTGATTAGAAACATGGCTACTAAAAATATGTCAATTAATTTAGGCCCTGTCTAATTTGACAGGACATATAAAAGGCTTTATGAAATTTTAACTACACCCAAATCATTTGTTCACCCCTCGTTCTGTGTCTAGTTTACGATAGGAGTCAGGGTGAAGAAAAGTCAAATTAAACAAAAGATATAATGGTTATTGAAAGTGCTGCAATCACGATTTTTGAGGTACCAAATTAATTTGAAATGCCTAAAACTTAAAAATGTTTATGAATTGTACTAATCATAGATTATCAAAATAAAAGTTATTAGTTGTGGAACGAGGGGTGAACAATTGGGAAGATAATGTTGTGTTCTTCAAAACTGTTAATGAGTGGAACAAAATATTTGTTAACGACAGGGTATTAACGAGCAGGAACAACCAAATAAAACAAGGAATTTTTTCTTTCCAGAACGTAAGAAGATTGCTGACATCCTTGAACCCTGGGTTCCAGTGCGTTAAATTGTATAGATATTGCTTATTTAGTGTTGTTATTAGATTATGTGAGTAAAACATATTATTTCATTGAATAAATAATTTATTCCTGAATAACATTGTTATTACAGCTGTTGTTATGTACTTGGGAAACATCTCAAGTTTTATTTTTCAAATCAAATCAATGTATTTTTGGCCGTGTAATAAGTAGAATACTATTCATTACTCTACAATGATGTTTATTACAACCTTATCCTTTGCTTCTTCATCAACTCATACCCTCCCATGGGGGTAGCTCAACACGATACGAATTACGATTAAACGATTTAATTACGATTTTGAATGTTGATTTGGAATCAACATTCAAAATCGTGGTCCTGCTGAACAATTGCGAGAAAGTTATCATCGTTGATTTCTCGGTAAATACAAATGTTAGAGTTCTGTTTTTTTTAAGAAGCCTCAAACCTACATAAAAAATTAGTACTCTGCAAGATAAAATTAGTACCCAAAATTCAAAACTAGTACTCCAGTAGTTTACGAGATATACCATGCCATTGGTGGGGTGGCGCCAAATTTTCATTTCAAGATTTCCCTATTAAAACCTCGGTGATTTCTTCCCAACTTTATACAAAAATTAGTACCCATAAAGAAGTTATAGCAACCAAAAATTCAGATTCCTAAGTGTTGTATTTTAAGAGAAATTAGCTTTCATTACTTTTCCATACTAAATCTCCGCGTATAACCCGACCAAATTAAGTTGTGCTTGTGAACAAGGGAATCGGCGCCATTACCATTGACTTCCGTTTTTTACGAAATAAATCATATTTATGGGTATTAATTATTTGTATACTTAGAATAGCTGTAGCGTGCCCCCATTTTCGGCGCTCATGGTGGTCCTGCTGAAGGGAGCGTGACTACCGCCGGACCACCTTCAAAGTCGATTTTCTCGAAAACTCCTAAGGTACCAATTTTGTGGTTCGAGTACTATTTAGTACCAATTGAGTACTAATTATTTACCAAATATGGAAGAGATTGGCGTTGGTGGGGCGGCGGTAGTCACGGACATTTTCGAAAGCCAAATTACTGACGACTGAAAGAGAGAAATCGGTGTGTAACTATTCATCTGATATAATACGTTTATTAGTAAGGGGGTACATGTATAGCTGTAGGCTACTGTGTTAGCCCATAGCTTTTTGACTGAACAGTATCATGGTCCTTATGGCGATGTAGGTAATGTTGGGCTAAAGCAGTCACATATTCAAATCCTTCACCACAAATAGCACAGTCGTGAACTTCAAACACTTTGTTGGGATACTGGTGGAACATATCCTTAACACTTTTCTGTTCAAAGGGTAACAGTGCCGGGTTGTTTTCTGGAATAACTGGCAAGTTTTGCTGTGGTTTCTCATTAATCAGATGCGGTATGAGATGACTGACATCTTTCATTGGCATCGGTGGGTCTTTCCCAACATCTATTCCTATTATATCTATATTACCACTGTTATTGAAGCCTTCATTTTGAACTTTAGAATTCTGAGGGGCTATTTGATGCTTCTTCAGTTTGTGCAGTTTCTGCAACAAGTACATAGGTACAACAATAAGTAAATACACAACATTATTTAAGCTTATTTTTTTATTAGCCATTAATGTCTCACTGCTGGGCAAAGGCCTCCCTACTCTCATTCCACCTATCTCTGTTTTTTAATTAAGAGGGAGATTAATTAAGCTTATTGCGAATAATAAAAGATTGACTACATTTTGAGAAATGTAGCAAGACCTTATTGGCCTTTATATTTGGGCTGGAATTGATATCAAAACTTACCAGGTCTCTAGAGTGTACGTAAGCCGCTCCACATAAATCACATTTAAAATTCTTAACACCTCTATGTTTACTCATGTGTCGAGTAAGTTCGCTTGAAGTTATGAATGTCTTGTTGCATAGAGTACATACCTGAAATAGCAAGACAAATATTTAGATCCAGGGGAAAAATGGCTTAAAAAAATTACAACCTGCTACAATAATAATTATTATATTTATTTTTGGGTATTCAGTGATTGATATGCAAAAGAAACTATTTCAGAAGCTGGTGGTACCTATTGTAGTTATGTGTTGAACTATAAAAAAAAAATAAACTCACGTGATCCCTTTGCCCAGTGTGGATCTTGAGATGAGCATGAAGATTCCCTTGTGCTGAGAATCTTTTGCTGTAAAGTATACAAAGAAAAATTTAGTCATTGCCTCAACTAGAAAAGGTCCTACTTGGGCTTGATAATTATTGATTGCCCTTTGGCTCTTAAGGGCGTTTGTCCACCGCAGCCGTCACCGAGAAACGAACCGAACGTGGCGTCCCGATAACAGCGATCGCGACCGAACTCGGCCACGGGGCATCTTAGTGGCCAGTATATAGACAAAACAAAAACCGGACGGGCAAGATCAAACGTATTTTATATTGTCGGCACAATCTCGGGCCGAATACTAGCGGTTGCGCCGAACTACTTGGATTTTCGGCGGCCGGGATGACTGCGCTCGGGTGACGGACTTGCAGTGGACACGCGACCATAGTAAATGTACGTACAGTTCGCGTCAAATAACTTTGCCGCTCTGAAGTAGGCAACGAATCACTGCGCAGTAGTTAATCCTATGAATACAACAGCTGCGCGCATGGCACGGATTGGCGCGGCTAGGAAAGAGCCTAGCTTCAGAGCGGCAAAGTTATTTGACGCGAACTGTAATATGTATCTTTATTACGGTGCCGTCATCTCGTTCTCGGTGACGTCCCGGTGACGGTAGTGGTGGACAAACGCTCTAAAGACGAAATGATTTCATCCAGAACTATCAGAAAAGACAGTTGTGACATGTCGGTGGAAACACAGTATAACTGCGTATTATACTAATTCACGTAACTCACCATGCATTTGAAATTACCTGCATACTTCACACTGGAATGGTTTTTCGCCGGTATGAATTCGGAGATGTATAGTAAGGTTGTGCTTCTGTGTAAAACGTCTTGGGCAGTACATGCACACAAATGGTTTGTCTCCAGTGTGGGTCCTGGAAAATATTTAGTTAAGAATATGAAAAAAAAGAATCTGGTAGCGCAACATGCAGAAAATGCCTATACATAGCAACAGACTGCATTAGGCTGAATTGAAGCTGAAAATAATAACTGCATGTTGATTATAACAACCATGCCTCATCATAGTAGTAGTGGTGAAAATGGTGGCTTCGAAATCACTGTTACCATGCATTCAGCACATGATTCTAGACCCCTAGCATAGATTTTTATTGATGGTTATCAAAGAAAAATATCAGCAGTTTTATACCCATGCTGTCAAAATGAAGTGTTTTTTTTATGGACAAACAATTTCAATGCAGGTTGTTTCAGAATCATGTACTTACTTCCTTGGTAACAGGTTGTGCGTCGATGTCCGTGCCACCCTGTATAGCTTGTCAAATCACTGAGCCAGCATTTCACATAGTGGAAACCCACACATTAGATATAAGATAAAACTATTTTTTTTTTCTCTACTATCTCGTTAAGTTAATAAAGATTGGTCCATGGCAGCTCTGGATAGAGAGAGGTGGAAAGAGAGTAGGGAGGCCTTTGCCCAGCAACAGGACATTAATGGCTACTCATAAAATACATTCTATTAGATCAGGGCTGCATACATTTTTGTTCCATCCATCCAGAGCAGAAGTTGAAAAGTTCACAAGTGATACATTTAAGGACTAGATGAGGGCTTACCTAACATGCATTTCTAATTGTGCCTGGCATCTGAACTGCTTATCACACTGGTAACATGCGTGATCTTGTTTAGGCTTCGGCTCTACTCATAAAATACATTCTATTAGATTAGGGCTGCATACATTTTTGTTCCATCCATCCAGAGCAAAGTTGAAAAGTTCACAAGTGATATATTTAAGGACTAGATGAGGGCTTACCTAACATGCATTTCTAATTGTGCCTGGCATCTGAACTGCTTATCACACTGGTAACATGCGTGATCTTGTTTAGGCTTCGGCTTAGGACCTCGCTTCTGCTTCTCTGATTCTGATTTCTTTTTGTAGTTAGTATGTCTTTTAGGTTCTGGTTGCTTACATTTACTGTAATGAAATGTTAAGTTATTAATTTAAAGTAACAAGGCTGCAAATGTTACTGAAGAATAATGTGTTAATTAACTTACCATTTCTTAATTATTGTTGCATGTGTTGGCACCTGAAATTAAACATTAATTTAAAAAAAGAGCATGTTGTTATTATATATACCTTTTAACCGCTTAAAATATGCGACACATATTTCCGTGCCCATACCGCTCGTGTCGTATTTCTGCGACAGAGAACATGCATGATTTTTTCGTTCTATTCAATGATTGCTCTACCTTATTTATTGTAGGTATTATTTTATAGATTTTCAGCCGCGCGCTAGGAGCACAGCAATTGATATTTAGCCAAGCGTTTAAAAGGAAAGGTGACCATATTTCTGTTTTTACAGATAGTGCTCAAGCGAAGTGAGTTTTACTAACATAGTTTTAAGTTTATACACTAACACACATTGTATTATTATAATATATATGTTAGTCTGTAAGGTCAAAGGCCAAAGCAGCCTGAAAATAAAGATTTTATTATTATTTTATTTATTAACCCGTGTTATTTAACCGGTTGAATGATGAAATTACGGAAACAATTAAAAAGCCATTGTCTCGCATATCCCCGTTCTGGTAAAGAACACATTAAACACATAATGCAAAAGACAAAATGATTTGGGAATACTTACAAATGGATCAGTTGCTACACAGGCATCATTGTATCTGTAAAAAGAAATTGTTACACTTATTATTGCCTTCAAAGCAAAGAGGTCTAAATACAGGTGACTTACAACTTCCCAAAACATTGAGATTTCTTTATTATACAGGGTAGCTGACCTGGCGAACTTCGTACTGCCTCAGAATTTTTCCCATGATTAATAGTTACTCTGCTATTTGTGGCGGAGACAAGTCCAACAAATCAAATATCATAAAAATCAGTCCAGCCATTCTAGAGTTATAAATGGTGTCACTAACCCGACTTTGTTGTATTTATATAAGTTGAGTTTATTTATAAATTTATTTCACACATAAACCTTCTCGAATAAATTATCTAAATGATGGTGAAAGCCGCATCAAAATTGTTTGCAGAGTTTAGAAGAACAATGCGTTCACACACACACGCACATGGTCCACTGAAGGACTAAGTGCGGAAACCAAACCCATAACATAGAACATAGATGCATTCACACAGGACACTGTATGTTTGATAAAGATAATCCTGATATTTTCTAACATAATTGTGGTAATTATTGTAGAACAGGTGACAACAGAGGGTTCATACAATGTAGTGTTTGTTTATTACTTACTTGCTAGGGATTCTTAGTCCTAAATATTGTCTCAGTCTTATATCTGCGCTTTCACAGGTTTGTTTGAAATGATATGCTATACCCAGCTTATAAATGCAGTTACTGCACATTTGCTCTGGCAAACCATCGCCTTTACTAATCTGGAAATGTGTTTTTATTAAAGGCGGTAAGTACACGAATGTTATTTTATTTATTGCTGGGCACTATAATTTCTTACCTTTATATTGCAGCAATATTCTACCATATCACATAGCGATATATTATAGTTTTTAGTAAACACAGATGAAAGTACGCCTTCTTCTAGACATATTCTGCATATTTTATTCATGTTGTTTTGCTCGCTTTTTCGCGGTCTGAGCGAATCAGCAACAAACGATCAATCAAAGGAATACATACAAAATACAAAATTGTAAATAAAACCGACGAGGGACGATTGGCTTGATGGTAGTGATAGTCCGTCATCTGTCTGTCAACTGTCATGTCAAGGGCTGTGTTCCTGTCATATATGTCATTGTCAAAATTGTCATTGTGTGAATCAACCCTAAAGTGCCTGTGCCAAATCACAGACTAACGAAATTCATCTTTTGAATCATAACTTTCGGTCACATCGTCGCTCACATGACTAAAAGTCCTATCCCATTTTTCACATTTTTTAGCTGATCTGAGTCAGGAACTACACTCTTCTATTCGTGATTCTTTACACTTTTCACTAACCGTCGCGCGTCGTACCTCTCTTATTTGGATCTCAAAATTATCCATTTTGAAAGGCCACAAAATGTAAAGAATCACGACTAGAAAAATGTACCCGTCCGAATCCAAATCAGCAAGAAAATGAGATAGGACTTTTAGTCATGCGAGCGACGATAAAAAATGATAGATGAATTTTTGTAACATCTTTGTTTTTAATTGTGATATTTTATTAACACAAATAAAACACACAAAAATAAACTATAAATTTAAACCCATAAAATCATTCGAGCTGCAGGGCAGCCCGCGAAATTCAATTTTTTTTTACGTTTTTTTCAATTTGCTGGTCAGTTTTAAGTTGTACGTTGATTAAAATAAGATTCGCGGCCGTAACAAATATGTATTTACAGAATTATAATCATTAAAGTCATCAACACAACTCTCTAAGAGCAAGTAATCCCCAAGAATGACTATTTCAGGAAATCTTGACATTTGAGGATTATAATAACTTAACAAGTTGTTTTACTGATTGATTGAGTATTAAAAGGTTACTTCCGATCTATCTGTAAAAAGCTCACTGTAAACTTTCAGTATAGGGTACTGGCACCAATAAATGAACGATTAAGCGTTTATGACAACTTTAAATAGCTATAACTCAGTTATTTCACGACATTGATGCATGCTTATTTTTTTTTATTAATCCTATAACCCTTAGGATTTAACGGATTAAAAAAAGTACCGTCTAGATCTACAATGTTTTTTTTAAAGTTACTATTTGTAAAAATATTTGGGTTTTACCCCAATAGTTGAACACTGAGCCCTAATTATGAATATTTTGCACCCAATAGTTGAACTAACACATTCAATTCGTTCATTATTTGGAATAAGGAACCAGAAAATGAACGAATAAAATTCACTTCAGGTTCAATTTAAGGCAAGATACCCAAAATATGAACGAATAAAATGTGAACATATTTCTTAGTTCAAATTTTGGGCGTAAATCCTAAAGCTGAACAGTGCAAGATTTCATACTAAAATAAAGCCTTAAAAATAATCAAAAACTAAAATCATGTGTTCAACTTTTGGTAACTAAGTTCATACATTTATTAAAATTCATTTGAGTGTTTTGTTTTGGTCTTTAAGCGTCAGTTTATAAGTAATGATAGCTATAAAAATAAGCCTTTTCTCCAGTAGTTGAACGCCGTTCATCTATTGGATCAAGCGAACAAAATTGAATCCATTACTTGAACAGTAAATTACTCTAAAAATACGGTAAATAATGTATAAATGTATCAATATAAACAAAGCCGAATATAACAAGATTTTATTCTAATCAAATCCACTGAAATCTATTAATAATTCTTTCTATAAGCTGATAAAATTCTTAAATTCGGAGGGTACTTTCCTTAAGTAAGTTTCCCTAGAAAACAGATTTTTGACGGGAAACGCTCACACAACGGCTGGCTGCGAGCGCGTCTGAGTCGTCACTGTCAAAATTTTTATGGATCCCGGAAGAAAAAATGTTGTCCTATGCGGGAAAAAATATTGCACACATGTAAGTAGCGCGGTCTTTTATATTTTTTTATTTTTCGCTCGATCGTTCATCTATTGGGGGTCGTTCATCTTTTGGTGCCACTACCCTACTATAATGTAGGTACTCTGTGCTGTAAACACTTAGGTGAAGTGAGCATAAGTGGTGTGATTATTCTTATATTATGTCTTTTACTAGTTATAATCCTTATTCATCATCATTTATTAGTTATAATACGTAAAAATAATTTTAATTTTTAGTTTTTACAATTCGTAATATATATAATGCCTACAATAAATATTTTGTTGACATGGTAAAATTTTCAAGTATGACTATAATAAGTAAACGCAACTTTATTAAAAATGTAACATTGCAAAATCATAATAGTACCTACATGGTTGTAAAAATGTCTTACGATGATGCAAAGAAATAGCGTTATTTCTGTCTATTAGAACATAACCATAATTTATAGTAGATAAATTATTTACTATTTGCTTAAAGAATTTTAGATACTTAATACTTAGGTATGTATAAGCACTTGAGTGAGATACCTGAGACACAGGTTTATTCCTAGTTCTAGTAGTATACCTAATCCAATTATTTTTACCTACTTACATCTAGTTTATGGCCCTATTTTGTAATTATTTATGTAAATCAATTATTTCAATAAACAAACAATATATGCTATCAATAGTGTCAATCCCTACCATCAGGTGGGATGAGCAATGAATGAGCAACAGCAACACCAATATCTAGTAAAGGTGGAAAAAATATTAAGATAAATAAAACCCAGTCTCTACTATAATATTTTTAATATACTTAGGTACTATAAAGATTACAATAAAATATAATATCAGCCACTTATTAATTGTAAAATAAAATGTTTCATAAAGCTTAATAATAATTATAAAGACAATAACACTGAAAAATGCATAACAAAAACACAATAATATAATGATTAGATAGTAGATAATTTTAATTAACAACGTAATTGAAATACAGTACGTACAATCAGTACCTACCTTCACTTACAGTTTATTGGTGAATGTTTTTTTATTTATCATTTAGGTCGTGTCGTTTATATTATGGATTATTTACATTTTATTTCAATGATTGTTTTATTTTTTTCTTTGTACCTACTTAAGATAACAATAATAATGGTTTAAATATGTTACGTAAATTAAAGTATTTTTTCATAATAAAGGCACAGATGGTGGGTCGCTACATACAATACAATAATCAGAAGACTTTATGGAAGGAAGATTACTACATTATTTTATTTTATTTGAAAAATAAATGCAAAGTTTATATTTTACATAACACAACCGTTTTAAACGTTAGCAACAGCCGGAAGCAGAGAAACGTAAATATCAATGCCTTTCAAGAATATATCGACTTTAAGGAACTCGTCATGATCGTGAAGAAGAACGGGGGTGTTATTCATCGGAGAGAAGCCCAATGCTGGTATTCCGACATCACGCACGTACCTGCTATCGGTTCCACCAGGGAAAATCCTGCAGTCCAACTTGAGTTTCCTGACAAAAAATGTAATTAACATAACCAACTTGCGTTAATAGGTATTATTACCTACACAACTCTGCTTAAATGATGCATTAGACAACATAATTTGTATAAGCATCTAGTTACTCGCTAAATAACTGAGTTAAATAAAATTGGTCAGTACCCAAGCAATTTACTTACAACTAGGGCTTGTAATTCGAATATTCGAATAATGCGAATATTCGATCATTTTTGTTATTCGAATATTGACTGATGTTAAATTCGAATAATTTTTAGTTAAGTTTGAAAATACGAACTACAGTCTGTCTTACAAGTTGTTACCTTTAGTTACTGTTAGTTGTTTTACTGATTGTAATTCTGTAAATACATATTTGTTACGACCGCGAATCATATTTTAATCAATGTACAACTTAATACTGACCAGCAAATTGCAAAAAACGTAAGAACATTTTAATTTCGCGGGCTACTTTAGCGCGACCCCTTAATATTTTTGATTTGTTTTTTTTTTTCATTATAATGTCAAACTATGTTGCCTATAGGTGATTCAATTTTATATAATAAAAATACTCAACTCAAACTTGTGTATTAATTGTTTTGCATGTTGTCCTTTCTAGGTTTTAACTTGGTTTCAAAGGAAAAAGCTAATATTCGAATAATTCGAATACTGCCTGTAAAAACATCGAATATTCGAATATTTAAAAACTTCGAATATTTACAAGCCCTACTTACAACTCATCGGCTGCGGCTTTGAATGCCACCCAGAATGGATTGCTTGCATCCAGTTTTGTAATTTCTACGCATGGATTTTTCTGCTCGAAATCGAAAGAAACTCCATCACCTGCTTCTTTGCACCATTTATTGAGCTGAAAAAAATAAAAAATATTTTTTAGATTAAAGGTAAAATTTTTGGTAAACATGGCTGATGTTTATATGTAATGCTACAACTTATTATTATTAATATCAGCAGTTTGTGTCCCACTGCAGGGCAAGGACCTAATACCTTCCCTCATTCCACTTATTAGTTGATTAGTTGGAGTATTATTATTGAGGTAGGTACTATGTTTTTATTATAGGTAAATACCTATTGGGGTATCATTATAAAAATAATGTGGATTCTAAAACCCATTAGCCATTATGAAACAGTACATATGACATTATTTTACACTAGCATCGCTTAATACGTAAAACTAATTCAGGCACCAATTAGATTGAATGGAATAAAATAGCAAATCGGTTCTTCCAATTCTACTGAGAATTAAATTAAAATAATGATTGAGCTTTACCATTTTCTCAAACTCTACGTGGTTGACAGTAACAGCCAATCTTATATCAAAAACTGCAGTTAACTTTTCCGGGACAACATTAGATTGCACTCCACCCTGTAAAAAGTAAAAGATTCTTTTTATGATTATTGGAAAACTTTACGTCAAGCATGTAAAATATGTTAGTAGATACAATCAAAACTAATTTTGTTTCGTTTGAAATATCATCTTTGTGTTGTTTTCATATTCCTATTTTGGATTAACATTCTAGTCCACTTACCAATTGTATCGTATTTAGTGGACAGCTTGAAAATAAAATAAGGCGAAATAAATAAAAAAATATAGGTACATAATGTAAATAGGTATGATTTTTTAAAAGAGGTAGGTATTAGAACATAATAAAAAAAAGTTGATAGACTTAATACACATAGGAGTGGTCACTTCACTGTGAATCTGTGAATACATTAAATTTCCGCAAACTTACGTATACTTGAGTCAAATTGATAGTTGTAACGTCACCAATAGTTAGCTTCGGATTGCTATCCAATATTTTTTTTTGTTCAGCTCTCATGTCCATGAACTTGTCAATTATTGTACGTAGCTAGAAAATAAAAGGTAAATTCATCAGCCATGAGCGTGTTTAAAAAATATATAGGTACCTACTAGCTATTACTCGCGGCTTCGCCCGCGTGGAGATCGGAAATTATTCACAGAACATTCAACCTCCCATTGCACCCTATTAGGGGTGGAATTTCGAAAGACTTTTTCTTAGTGGATACCTACTCTTCAGAAAGAACACACCTTCCAATTTTCATGTCTCTAGGACCAGCGGTTTAGGCTGCGCGTTATTAGATCAGTCAGTCAGGACTTTGAATTTTTATGTATATAGTTAAAGATAATGTCGAAAAAGATAATAATCAATTATCAAACCGGATGATGTATGCAACCATTTCACAGCAATAGTAAAATATGGATTTTCAAAATACCTATGCTTGTTTAAGTGTGCCAGCTGGTAATGAAAGTTAACACACTCAGAGGGCAAGTAGGAGGGTACAATGATTTAGAAAACTAACCTTTTCACCAGCAGTGTTTGGAAACAATAATGATCCATGACCAGGCTGTCCTGTACAGTGGACATGTATCTCTGAAAGCAAAATTGTGGACATAAAAATTATCATCTTTACAACTATCTGGTATTCATTTTAATTCAGTTTGGGTTAAGTACTAATCACTTACGCCAAATGCTCCTTTCGCCATTAAACAAGACGAAGTCTTCATTTGGACTGGCCATTCCCTCATCTAACGCAAACGCTACGTTCAAATCCTTGAAATCTTTCGTATGGACGAATTTTTCCATACCATCGTGACCACCGATTTCTTCATCTAAAAATAAAACAATATTAGAAGAATAAGAGAGAATCAAAGAAGATGAGGACGGATGGAAAAATAAGCTAATGTTTTATTACCAGGTACAAAACAGACGTGTAGAGTTCTTTTCAATTGCACCCCGGCCGCCTTCAGCTTCCTTATAGCCTCAAGGTATTGGATACCGACACATTTCATGTCTTGTGAGCCACGAGCGAAGATCTTTCCATCGTTATCAATGTGTCCGCTAAATGGAGGATGTGTCCAACTGTTCTGTAATTCCATCAAATCAGGTTAATGTTAGTTCTTCTTCCTACTAGAGCTGTAGAGGAGCTGTATCTCTAGCCATGTGCTATAGATGTAAACCTTAACCCATCGGAATCGAACCCAAGCTATGGAAGCTCGGAATTGTTCATGCTGTGCATATCTCCCCTAGTCGCGTAGTTGACGATAAACATTAAACAATCATTTGACATTAGTTATTTTTACCGTAGGTACTTATACAAATACAATTTACGGAGATGTTCATCTCTGTTATCTGTATTTATTTATCTCGACATGATAAGTAATCTGAACTAGGTATTTATTTAAGCTGTTTTATCTTTCGATGAAGTACTACTTACTTCAAAAACAGGAACGACGTCCATGTGAGAGTTTAGCAAGATTGAACCGAGCGATTGGTCCTTTCCAGGCCATGTTATAATCACTATAGGTTTGCGTGGAACCAATTCATAAATTTTCATGGCAAGGCTAAGTCCACTAGCTTGTTTTTTCAGGAATGCTACACAATCATCTGTAATAATAAAGCTATATTGCATGGCACGTTTAAAGAGAACGAAGTTCAACGTATGACCTTAGCATTTTAATGAATGGGTGGATATTATATAGTAAAAAACAGTTTCGTAGAAAGTCTTCTTTTGTTGTTAATGCGAAAATAAAAAAAAGGAAGCGAGAAAAAATATTAGTTCTCTCACTGTAAGGCGATAACTAAGTACATCAAGCTCCTTCAAGCATCCTTGAAAGCGATAACTAAGTACATCAAGCTGCTTGATGGAAGACTAATGCAGTTCGGCAGTCCCCCACCGGCAATCATCCATTTCGTACTTGAGTACATAGGTTGATGTTTCATATTATTCAATTCCACCGGCTAGGCGTAGACTCAATTGCGAGTTCCAGATACGTCAATGATACAATCCGTTGTATCCCGTTTGAACATTAGATGAATTGATCGAGTTAGCTAAATAAAAACTTTATATGCCGCAGTAGGTATAGGTAGGCATACTAAGTTTAAATTTTTTAAATCTATGGCAAAATCATCAGCTGTTTTAGCGATTTGCTTAGTCACCTTATACCTACAGATATAAATTATATTATCTGATAATATGCTGAATTTTTGCCACAAGATTATATTGTAGGTTCACCAAACTCTTGAATTTTTCATTTGGCGAACATTAAATGCTTTCAGCTGAAGGTCGTCGGTGCATATACGGATACCTACCCAGCTGTGTACAATGCGCAACGGTACATAGAATATAGACCTACTTCTAAGTAACTACCAAAGGAAGAAATAGTTGTAAAGGAAAAATTATACACTGATAGGCAGGTAAAACCTGAAAACCAATTATTACAGGAAGAAGCAATTTTTTTTATGCATTTAACATACAAAATATTTTATTAACGGATGTAAAGATACCTACTCTTTAAACAACAGGTGCTAAGATTATAAATTTTATTTTAAGTAATTCAAATTATACAAATTAATAATGTATTGAGGACTTACCATAGTTGATATCGGGCTGTACACTTGGAATTTGTAAATACTCGACGAAATTCGCCACAGCGGGATTGTTTTTGTTAGCAGCCATGGTACGTTTCGCAGCAAACACTGCAGTGGTAATGATCGTTCACATCGGACGGTGAGCGTAGCCGTACCCGTATGATAACAGCCTTCAAGTAAATATAATACTTATGCGAACCTACAACGTGCAAATAATGTATTAATGGATTACTTTTGTAGCAGAACTATTGTTCTTTAATTAATTGATTTTGTTTGAATAAGAATAATAAAATGTGTTTATCTTTTGTGTCTATGAGTACCTACCATGTAAAATGAGAATAACTATACTTAATGCAACAAGTATTATGTGATTATGAGGTGAATATTAACATGTGCATCAATACATTGTCTATAATTTGCGTAAATAAACCTCTTGGATCGAATGAATTTTCGGTTTTTATTTCCCGCCAAAATAAAAACGACCTTGAACTTGTTCGTTCATTCAACGATCTCGTTGCAGCAGCGATAGGGTTAGTTTAATAATATTTATTTCAGTCAGTTGCACGTTGCACAATGTGAATGTCATTCATTCATAGTATGCGTGATCACAGAGCATGTAACCTTTTATGCGTGATGAGAATATTTTGTCGGTCAATGTATGTACCACCGACCGAAAAAGTACATACAGGTAGGTACATACAACAAATGTTTAAAATATGTTATTTTATCTCCTTGTTTAACCGCTGAATTGCCTATTATGTCATAGGTTCATGGCACATCTAAAAACATTTTTCCCGCTCACTTAAAAAACAGATTCCACAACAAGTTAGTTATAGGTACCTAGGTTAAAGGTTTGGCCACGGCACTGCTACGTTTGTGTACAGAGATACTGAATCAAAATTGATCAATTTACCTACCACTACTTTAATCACAGATTTTGGTAATAGACGTCAGAAGTTTATTTAACTAAGATACGAAATAATATCAACTGAAGACCTTATTAGTAAGATACATTCAGTCTATTTATTTTTGTGCTGCTATTAATCTAACCACAGTGTAGTATGCATGGCGCGCCACAATCAGCTGATGTGTCAAAAGAAATAATATAGGTCATTAGAAATCGATAACACAATTTGATATGAGTAAGACTGAAAATTCTTCTAAACATCATTAAATAATGTTAAAAATAAATGTATTACTGGTAAACATTATTTTTAATGTTTTGCTATTCGATTATTCCGTTTTAGTCGATTTTTAAAAGATTTATTGTATCACTAGCATAGTCTATGGACGAAAAGGAGGGATTAAAGTGACAAATTGTTTTAGTTGTCAAAATTGTAATGTCAACAATGTCAATGTCATAAAAATTGGAAAGAAACGTTACTCGTCGAATATATTTAAAACTTTTAAAGCAATCAATTCTGAGTCTAGTTGGTTTTATTTATTCAGGTTCAATAAAATGGATGATAATTATTACGAAGTCACTGCGGAGTTGGATGCCAGAGAGATATTGAGGTATCTCAACAATCTAGGCATTCATAATATAAGTGGAGAAGTCCTTAAGTATTTCATTACAGGTTTGTTTATTTTATTATTGTTTGTTTGTGTATTTTAATCGAATTTCAATTTACGGTACTAAAAGTCGATTCAAATAAGTTCGTTTCATTTGCTACTTTACACAACATTACGTTACGTACGGCTTCCGTTAAAAGTTTTTTCATGTATGATCCTCAGTCATACTTATATCGTTCAAAACGGTAAAACTATGATTAAAGTTATTGAACCTGTTTAAATCAGTTATCACAAAACTTGAACAAGTATCAGTTTTGCGCTTTGAATCAAGTCCCATACAATAAAAACATTTTCAGATTTAAAGAAGTTAATAAAATATGACCTTCAACAAAAGAGTCAATCTAGGTCCAACATTCAAGAAAACTATGAGGTGCCAGGTCTTGAGAGGCTGCACAGTGCCAGCACATTCTGTTCCCGCAGCAGGTCCAAAAACCAAGATCCTAAGTACTTAAAATGCACTAGAGAATGTCAGAAACCCAGGAAAGGGCTAAATGTGAGGAATGTTCACTCTGCACCTAACCTGGGGCTGCCAAAAACAGAAGAGAAGCCTCTTAGAAGAGCCTGTTCGTGTGTTAGAGTTGAGAAGAAACCTGAAACAGTGAAAGAAAAGAGTACCTCTTGTACCCCTAGTAAAAATTGTAAGTATTGAATTTAATTAACACATTTGAGGTAGTTGGTAAAAATAATTTACTTCAAATTATAAGTAACCTAAATTATTTTAAACATAAGTACTTACACTAATGTTTTTAGGAGAGGAGATAGGTGTACAATCCCTATCCAAACTTTCACACCTCCACCCTCTAATCTAGCAGAGGCTCTCTGTTCGCAACCTTCCCTAATTAAATGTTCTGCCATTATTTTATACATACTCTAATTATTTGTAGAGCAGTTCTCTCTTATACAATAAATAACTGTACGTATGTATGGCTACATGCATAATGTGACCATTAATTTTTTTTGTCAGAGCGGGAAGCTTGCCGAAATAAACAAAATAAAAAATTTTTTTACTATGCATTTATTAAAAAGAGAAAAGGACATGAAAAATAATATATTAGCTAAGTATATGTATTTTTAACATTACATTGCGTTTGAAGACGCATTTGTATTGAATTTTTTGGTGAAGCAAATTAGTTTTAAAATGTCGGGTCGATGTTAGTCTTTGTAATTAAAATTTATCGACTACTTATGTTTTATGTTTTGTGCTGTCTTCTATTCGATATTCGGATACAATTTAATTTGTTCATAAATAAATTGAATTGAATATTGTTTGGTCCCTTTGTAAAAGCGGGACATTTTTGATCTGGTTGGGGACAATGGGACAAACGGCCTGAAAGCGGGGCTCTTCCGCCCAAAGCGGGACGAATGGTCATTTTATACATGCAATCTTCTGATTGGTGTGCACAGCATGTTGTATTCTTGCAAGAAAAATTCTTTTGTCACAATAACTTGTTAGGAAAACAATTTTATATGAGTTCAGTTATTAACAATAAATATTATTCTTTTTTTTCAGTAATAAAAGTTCCTATAATGCCAGCAAAGAAGAAATGTGACCCCGTAACTCTGTATCACTATTATACTGCTTTGTGGGACAAGTATAAGACTAATGTGCCAGGTGAAAATGACTGGTCAGATCTAAGATGGAGCATCAGACAGAAAATGGCTGGCAATATTGTGAAACAGACATCATCACATAAGGTGAAATTTATTTTTGTTGCTAACATTATATAAGTTCGTTTCAAGTTAGTAATAATAGTCACATGTATGGAGGTACATTAGAGAGGCTACACAAGGCATTAAACTCACACACTAAAGTAATTGTTAAAATTTTAGTAAAATCATCTATTTTACAATATGTGAGTAACTTTCCAAGGGAAAGGCCGGTCGGGCCGATGGGGCCGAAAGGTTCTGGAGTGAAAAGAGGAGGTGCTTGGGGGAGGCTATGTCCAGCAGTGGACGTCTTTCGGCTGAAATGATGATGATGATGGAGTAACTTTCACATAATTAATTTACCTGACAGTGCTTTATTTTTAATTTCTTTTTACCTATTGTGGTATAGTAATTTTATTCTAGGTGCATAGTCTTCATTCACATAGAAATATATACAAAATATTGTAAAACATTTTTAAAAGAGTAACGGTTGAGTTTATTGCCCATTCTTCTCCATAAGAAACTACCTTTTGAAAGGGCTGACTAGAATTAAGTTATTTTGGCCTTCAAAAGTGCATTTTTGAAATACATGATCTGACTTTGATTTTCTGCCAGCCAACATTGTCATACAATTCTCGGTTTAAAAGTGTAGTGAGAATACAGCCACCGCTGTTTGTCTCTGCATCACCCAAAGGTTGGCTGGTAGAAAATGCCTATGCCAATTAAGTCCACCTCTGTATATTTGTGTGCTTGAAGTATTAAAAAAAAAACCGGCCAAGTGCGTGTCAGGCCACGCACAGTGTAGGGTTCCGTAGTAAACCGTTATATCTCCTAAACTAAGACCCAATTAAATCTGTGATTCCGACTAATTGGCGACAAAATACAGGAGAAAACAGATCTTCGTTAGGTGCCCTAGTTGTTGAGATAAATGTGGCCCTGCTGGGGAGACTCTCCAGATCGGCCACCTATAAACCCTTATATCTTTTGAACCAGTGACCGACAAATTCTGATATTTGGCGACACATTTCGACTAATTAGCGACAAATTTTTTGTGTAAAATTAAAATCCCTGATGGTCGCTCTGCCAGTCAGTGACACATGGCAGGACTGTATTTAAACATTAGAATATTCCTCACTCCAAAATAGATTCATAGTTTTGTTCCACTATTACATAAAAACCTTTAATTTTATGCTTGCAGATTCCTGAGTCACACAGGGACAAAGAACGGGGATCAACCAGATCCTGACAATGATATTGGATTATTATCACTTCTTCTCCTCAATCAACTTATTGTGTGATCCTTATTTGTATAGGCATGATTATAAGTAAAATAACAAGTGTTTTATCTTTGTTTTCTATATTTTCTACACTACTACTAAGTATACAATAACATAATCAATATCTTCTGTTCTAAAATCAGCAACACTCAAGTATTTTAACCTTTTAGATGCTAAAATGAATATTGAAAGGCAATTTAATCATGCAAATTCAATGGAAATGAATTAAAATGGATGGCCAATTCTCAATAATAATAAGAAGTCTTTCAAGTTTATTGAAGTTGGTAATTACTAGTTTATGAAGAAAACTAGCAGCGCCCGCGGTTTCACATCCCACGGGAATATCGGAATAAAAAGTATACTATGTGTATAAGCTACATTGCTGCAAAGTTTCATCAAAATCCGTTCAGTAGTTTTTGCGTAAAAAAACATCCATCCATCCACCCTCACAAATTTTCGCATTTATAATAATATTAGTAGGATACTTCTTTCTGCCTGTATGAAACATAGGTCCTTTCGTATATTATTAGAACATGTTTTATTCAGTAAGTGTTTCGCCGTAAGACATTACATACAAACTTTCAAGCCCTTGTTTTTCGCAATGGAACTGATTTTAATGAAACTTCATACGCATAAGCACGATACAAAGGTCTAAAAAGTTACATAAGAACATTTTCGAAAAATAGTGTTATAGCCAAATAAGACCGATTTTAAATTTTCTATAGAAACAGAGAAATCCAGTTGTCTTTTTTTAAGACATTTCGAAAATGTTTTTAAGTAACTTTTTAGACCTCTGTACCCTGCTTATCGTCGTTGATAGTCCAATACCGCGTAACTAACATTATTCAAAACCGCGAATCTACAAAAAAATCAAAAATGAGATTTCGCGGCTGTAGGTAACTGATTGTGATTGGCGTCGACCCGTATGACAATTTTTTGAATCGCCCAAAAGGAAGACGAGTATTTCAAAAATAACAATACCGCGGATCTTTCGACGAACAAGTTACGACACGAAAACCGCGTATCCGGGCCAATTTCTATTTGTTTGTGCAGTGTCTAAGTGACGCTCCGGGTAAAAATTGTTTTTTTAAAGTAATTACTGGATTATTTTTAAAGTAAGTATGTCACACGTATTTTATACTTTATATAGATAAAATTGGGATGTAGACTACTGTAGGAAACGATTACCACAATCTCGAAACTGGTGCTACTAAAAATGAGATTGACTTCATTATGTCGACGAAGAAGCAAGTATTCAATGATGTCTCTGTGATCAATGCGGTAAAAACCGGAAGTGTTCACCGCATGGTAAGAGGCACATTGAACTTAAATATCAAGCTGGAAAGATGACTGATGAAGTCTACGCTTCGCCCAGCACCGATCCAGGTCCAAAACCCCATGAGCTTTCAGCTCGAACTTCAGAATCGTTTCGAATGCCTAGGGAGCTCCGTGGACGATTATAACGATGGGTTCGTGGAAACTGTCCATACGGTCGGTTCTAAGATCTTCAAGATACGTCTTACGAATACAAAAAAAAAGCTCTCTGATCCTACTTTACGGCTCATGAAGGAGAGGCGCGAGATGATCCTGCAGTCTTCAGATGATGCGCTCAATTACCGGCAGCTCAATAGACGGATTTCTAAGTCCTTGAAAAGCGATCTTCGTCCCTTTAATGCAGACCGTATTAAGGACGCGATAGAGGGAAATAAAGGGTCAAAGGTCGTTGATAGAGATCTGTCTATTGGGCAGAGCCAGCTTACGAAATTGAAGACCGATGATGGCAGGATCGTATCCGCCAAACCTGAGCTGTTGAGAGAGATCGAGAGGTTCTATGGACAGTTATAAACATCAACAAGTAACCCCGTTACGAATCTGGCAAACGACCCAAGAGCTAGATTGACCCGACACTATACCGAAGACATCCCGGACGTCAGCCTGTACCTACGAGATTAGGATGGCTCTGAAGCAACGCAAAAACTACAGAAGAGCGGTGATACTTTTCTTTAAGAAGGGCGACAATGGCCTTCTTAAGAATTATAGGCCCATCTCACTTCTGAGCCATGTCTACAAGCTGTTTTCGAGAGTCATCACGAACCGTCTTGCGCGCAGGTTAGACGACTTCCAGCCACCCGAACAAGCCAGATTCCGTAAAGGCTTTAGCACCGTAGACCACATACATACGCTGCGACAGGTTAAACAGAAGACCGAAGAGTATAACCTGCCTCTCTGCTTAGCGTTTGTGGACTACGAGAAAGCCTTTGATTCGATCGAGACATGGGCTGTACTGCAATCTTTTCAACGGTGCCAGATCGACTATCGGTACATCAAGGTGCTGAAGTGTCTGTACGAAAACTACTATGTCTAACCAAACCACTATGTCAGTCCGACTCCAGGGTCAGACCTCGAAACCTATACTTCTGCAACGAGGTGTGAGACAGGGAAACGTTACGAGTACCTCTCCGAAACTGTTCACCGCTGCACTGAGGACGTCTTCAAGGTTCTGGACGGGAAAGGGGCTGGCATTAACATCAATGGCGAGTACATAACTCACCTTCGGTTTGCCGACGATATCGTAGTCATGGCTGAGACTATGGAAGACCTGCTCGATGACCTCAGTAGAGCCTCCGAAAGAGTGGGTCTTAAAATGAACATGGACAAAACGGGATATCTTGTATTCTTTCATACCTTCATACCCATTATTAATGACTAAAAGTCATTTAAACACTTAATATTATTAAATACATGATTGATTGAGGTTTTGGCATTATTTTATTTCATTTACAATTTCGCGTAAGTACTGTATATGAACCACAATCGTTCGAAACTAAACAGCGTAAGTGATTTTGTAAGTACACTATTGGGAATATTCACTTTAAAAATAGTATATTGGATTAAGGAGAACGAAACGGTCCTATATTCAAGTTCGTTCAAAATTCGGCTTATTAGTCTTTTAGAAAATCAGTTTTTTAACCCTCCTGTAAAATTAGCAGAAGTGTACATACGCGGTATTTAACAATGTTAGTTACGCGGAATTGGACTATCAACGACGTTATGCATAATTATGCAGTTTCATTAACATTGGTTCATTCATTTCGAAAAAAAAAAAAAAAAACGAAAGTTTGTATGAAATGCTGTATGGCATAAACGCTCTTAACATTCATTGCAGACTATATTGGTTGTTTTAGTATATTCATAACTGCCAAAATCATTTTTAAACAGAAATATGGCCACATACCAAAGGATAACATTACACTTGATTAAGTTTGAATACTTGTGACTGTGTTCTAGTGTTAGTATGAAGCCAGTGTAGTATCCTTTCTTCAATTCTCTCAGCAGCTGATAGAGTTAGAACTAGGGTATCATGTTTCAACATAGAGTAGACATTGAGCCCGTATACTGGCATTATGTTGATGTGGGCTAGGTTGTCTGTTGCTGCAGTTATGTTCCTTGGTGCATAGTCGGTGCTGGAAATAAAAAGTTGATCTTTTTAGTTATGGTTCAGTGTTAAAACTGAGGCACTTTGAAGAACAATTTTATTTGACTTTGGAAGGGTAGATTTTCAAAATAGCATTTTTTGCTGTTCTTCCACAATAAGGCTTAAATATCCATTAAGCATTGCGTAAAATTTACTTCAGTTTATAATTTGTATTTTTTTTTGTAACTAGTAATAAATAAAATCATAATATAAGTATGATAAAATATTTAAACTTACAAAAAACTATCCTGGAAATCATTTACCTCTCCGTTATTTTCTACACTACATTTATTGATCTCATGAATACTCAAAGTTCTTGCCTAAATTTTGTTTAATTTCACCCCATATGTAAAAATTATAGTGTATACTGAACAATTACTATATTAGTTACATCGGAATTTACCCCTTATGTTATTATTTAACCATTTAAAATTTTGTCACAAAGATTTCATCATTAACTTCGGCGATTTTTGTTTGATAAATTTTGACGATCAAAAGAACTAAATTCAAGTATCCGAACGCATTCCGGGGGCCTTACCCCGCGCGGCCCCTCAGTCGTCGTTGATTTGTCCACCAAGCTAATAAAAAATAATAAAATTTCTCACAAAAATTGTCAAAATAAATCATAAAATGAAAATCTACCCGGAAACAGATTTCAATGGCTTCCTAAAGATTAGAGGATTGATGGTGGTCATGACTCGCAATATAAAAAAAATATACCAAATAGATTCAATTGGTCTGCTTGAAATAGAATAACAGTAAAGTACACACACACGCTGACTAAAGAAGGCTTATTACATTTTGTCAATGTCTTCTATTGGTGAAAATTGCTATACTTACTCATCAATAATCAGCACTGAAGGTCCCCAGTTCCTCTTCTCAATAAGTTCAGATAAATATTCAGGCTCATCTGTTGGCAGCTCCAAGTCCTTAACAATATGTAAGTCATCTTGAGCTAGTTTTGACGATAAGGTTGTTGTTAGGCCATGTATCCTGACGTGGAAGGGCAGCATAAAGAAGTGAGATTTGCCGGAGCGAGGGCCGTGCGCTATACCACCGCCGCGCCATAGTGGTGAACGAATCGATCCATGACGAGAGCGACCCGAACCCTTCTGAGGCCAGGGCTTTCTGCCACCGCCTCGCACTTCGGCTCTAGTCTTCGTATTTGCCCACGACACATACCTAATCTTTCGCTGCCATACAACATTTTGGTTTATAATATCTAACCGAGGAGGCGCGGCGTACACTGAAGGATGCAATTCAAATAACCCCAATTTCTGCTCTTCTATCGTATCTAAGTTCTCAATCCATACTTCACGGGGCTTAGTGTACTGAGGCTGGAAGGCCCACTCCTTTTTTGTGATAGATAAATTGTTTGAGGCTGCAGAAGTAACAGCAGCGACATTTGAAGAATATACTCTTATTTGAGGTGTCACGGAAATGTGCAATCTTCTGATAGCACTTATTAATGCAGAGGTCATGATAGTAATATTTTGCGATAAAGTTTTCAACTAGAAATACACATAAAAATGAAACTCGATGTTAACCTTTTAGGTGAAAATCAAATCAAAACATCTGTAATCTGTCACTTTTGTTAGGTTATGTTGTTTTCTTTTGACAGCATTCGTGGACAACGGAATTTCTTCCATTCTGCCAGAGGTTAATATATTATTATTATAAAAATAATTATTTGAAATAAAATTAGATCTTATAAAAGGGAGGTGTTTTCTTCACAATATCTGTCAGTCAAACGGCACGGTTGGCGCAGTGTTTAAGCGATTGACTGCTGCGCTGCGTGTCGCGGGTTCGATGAACAAATGTTTGTATGACCTACAAGTAGTTGTTCCGGGTCTGGCTGTTTGTGTATGTGAGTTTAAATGTTTGTAAACGCACCCACAATACAGGAGAAATTCCTAGTGTGGGGCAACGTTTTTTTCAAAAAAAAAAAAAAAACTCAACTCAAACTCAAAGCATTTATTTCAAACTAGCTGCGTCCCGCGGTTTCACCCACGTAAATGTCGATCCCGTGGGAATATCGGGATAAAAAGTAGCCTATATAATGTTAATCCAGGGTGTCAGCTAACTCCATACAAAATTTTATCAAAATTGGTCCAGCCGTTTGAGTGTGAAGAAGTAACAAACATATAAACACAGACACACACAAACTTTCGCCTTTATAATATTAGTGTGATAAACCAATTACAGGAACTTTTGAATTAGGTAGTCAAGAGGTCAGGTCGGTCAGTCAGAAAGATGAAGCTAGTTACAGTAGTTGCCCATTCCAAAGCGTATTAGTAGGTAGGACCTATGGAGAAGAACGGGCGAGAAACTCCACCTCCACGGTCATTCATAGATATCCTAGAAGTGTTAGAAAATTTTGGTTAAATCATTCATGTAGTAGGTACATGAGCATCATATTGTAGTCTTTGGTCATATGACTGTAACGATGTAGGTAGACCTATTTGATTCAAACGCACAAAACTTTCGGGTTTTGGATTTGCTGTGAACAGTCCATAAAAAACTCTTGATCGATTGCGCACGGAAGCGTATCATATGTAACGTATCCATTGATTGTGAATAGCTATGCAGACCTTGTTTTAACGACTTTTTATGTGTTGTTGAAAATCGGCACTTAGAACCCCGGCCTCCCCTAAGTAGGTACACTACTACCTACCTATTATTACAATACACCATAAACCTATGCATGTAGAACAAATCCTGAAACACTAAGCTACCACGATATCACCCGCCCAACATTAGGTAAGTATCTCAGACGCCAGCACATCAAACTACTACAATCTGTCAGATTTCTTTAATATATTTTCATAAATCATAAGGTTCAAAGTTGATTGGGTTTGACAGTTTCGGATAGCTTGATGTGAGCTGGCGTCTGCAGTACCCTACCTACTTAAGCAATGGCACAAATTGAAAGTGCAGATTTGTGGCAATTTTCTCTTGGCGGGGCAATAATTACGCTACAGATCTGACGAGAGCAAGGAGCTCGTTCGGTTCACTATTAGGTAGGTATAGGACCATTACACAGCCCAATCTCAATTTCAATTTCATTTCGCCGATTTGGCTCTGAATTAGGGACGATTTATTTTCATTCGAAACATTCTCCCGCGTCGTTGTGAAAGGTAAATGTTAAGGCTTGCACGGATTTATTGCCTTTCATGTGAAACTTGACATATTATTCATTGTTTCAATAGACGGGAGCATTAGTCTTTCAAACTAGACTTCTAATCTTGCAGCGCTCCGTCTTTGAATTTTTTAACGGTCTCTGAAGTCGGCGCGGGAAAAGAACTCACGCGGGTTGTGTAGGTACCTACGGTCATCCTGTATGAACAAAGCTTGGCTTGTTTTGACGTTCTCGGGGCTCTGGGAGTTTCTCGCATGATACTACGTCAGGCAGTCAGCTTGTAAGTATTGAAACAGGGTTATCTATTGGAAAAACACCGACAACCTCTTAAGAGGTCATTGTACAGTCACGAGTATGTATACACTTGGCTTTATTCAATGGCGATTTTCTCCCTCATTTTTGAATGAAATTTTATATTATTATATGAACATAGTATTTTCGAACCAATAGGTTTATGTTGTGTTGTATTTCAACGTTGCATTCGTTATTTCGTGGAAAAATCGCAATTGAAAGTTGGAAGACTGTAGGTAGGTACTCATCATTATTGAACAACTTTTAATATGTGACCAAACCTGAAATCGCAAAAAAAAAACAGCGGTTCCCTACATTTATGGTCGTATAACTCGTCAAAATGTAGGAAACCGCTGATATCCTTGATCAGACTGATACCTACTTTTGGAGCAGACTATAAGTTCTCGCAAATTATATCAAGATAACAGATGAGTTAAGGGACTATGTAGGTACAAGTCCGGAATTCGTCGAATCACTCACTGCTAAACGTCTCTCTGCGAAAGATGTCAGGTTCCCCGTTCGCTGAGCAAGGCTCGGGCTAAATTTCCGGCGCAACGAGATAACTCGATACATTGATGAGCGGTATACTGACACTATGACATGTTTAATAATGTACTCGTAGCAAGGAATGTCTACTCTACGATATTATAATTTTATTACATAACTTCACGTCTGTATTTACAGAAGGTATAAATGCAGAGTTGTAATAGTAAGAACACCCTCATTTCGTCAGTTATGTTCAAGCCCCATACCTACATCGACTACGGGGTGAGTCCAGCCACAAAGGTAGAATCCGGGCTGCTGCAAAGAAATCCTTAAATGGTAGGTAAACCTGATAACGCTTTGCCCGACCTCGTAATCAAACATAAGACCTCAGCAGTCGTGCTTGCGACCACTAGACACTAGGCAAACATGTTGTTAATATTACCTCATTTCGAAACTAGTTATAAGACCCGCACCATTGCGTAACATACTATTAATCAAAATCTGAATAAATTTGAAGGATATTGCTAGTCCATTGCTTGATATGTTCGAAAGATTTGTCTGCTCAACAACTTAAATAAGGCAATGAATGTTGTTCAACTGTCAAAATGAAAGCTATTGCGATGTTAGTGTGTTACGCAATTACCACGCCGTTATTTGCGCCAATTTCCAAATTATCAACTATACTCCATAAGTTTAGATAGTAAACTAAAAAACCAATTTAGCATCGTTATTAACGATTATAACGTTGCTAAATTGAAGAGTAGGTACAACTGTGACGTAGCATGACAACTGAATAGACTGGTATTATGTTTAGTCGGTTAACCACATCACGTGGTTTTTCTGTTTACCATTTTACTACCTAAACTTGGAGTATAGGTATACTAGAAAGTCTTTATTTCAGCGGTTATGATAATAGTATACAATCTACGTATGCATTCAAATATTCATCCTCATATTTTACATAATTCCACGTACCTATGTAGGTAAGTATTGTATACGTACCTACTCTGAAGTTTAATTAAAAGCCTGGGGGCGTTACTGTTAATTTCGGATTTCTCCCATGTTTTCGCCGTAGCTTCCATTTTGTTTCTATCGAACGTGATTAGTTTTGCCGATGGGCGATGCGAATTCCAGGACGGAGTTTGGCTAGTCGTGTTTTGTGAAAATAAGTTCGGTATCAAAAAGTCTAAATTTACTGTCTACGTCGAGTCGGAAATGTCAAAAGTTTATAATGTAGGCACCAGATAGGATAACCTAACGTTTACGCGTGACTTCCGACTAAAGAGATAAATAGCAACGTTTTGTAATTAGACGGTAACAAAGCTGGTTGTTACGAGCCATGTCTAATTATATCTACTTAATTAGACTTATATGTAGGGGAGAACAGGGTAATTGGAGCCTAGTAAGGGAAAAATTTCATAACAACCACATTTGTTAACATTCTTATGATGTTTATTTAGGAACTCTTACATTCATTATTAGAGTATATTTTAAACACAGTTATAATCAATCACAGTCTTGTATTAAGGTACAATAACGATTTTACAAAAAAAAACTCGCTCCCATTACCCGACACATGCGGGTAATGAGAGCCCGCTTAACGCCCATATGGGAAATGGGAGCCATAATTTACTCTTTCCCGAAAATTGAACTAGACATACTTTAAAATATGTGATCTTAGTAATTAATACAAAGAACTATTTGTAAGACAAATAAAAAAATCAACTTAGTAAAGAAAAAAAGATAAAGATAATATAAATATACCATTACCCGCCGACTACCATTTTGAAAAGTAATAACATAAATATGTAATTCTACTTTCAATCTCAATTTAACCAATTGGGCTTGTTAGTGCATGAATCTGGGGATATAATAAGCATAAACATAATAAAATAAGAACATAACTTCATGCTTATCTTGGCGCTGGCAATCAGCATTTTTTTTTACATAATCGTCTCTCGTGATTTAATGCATGGCACTAACGGCTCGTGTTCGTTTGGCGAAGTTTTTCGATGGTTGACAAAAGCGGCCGAGTGTGTACGATCGCGTAAATGTACCTACTTTCCGTTCAATCACCATGGCTCCCACTACCCGTTGGCTCTCATTACCCTGTTCTCCCCTATGTGTAGTTTAAGTCTAAGTTACTTTACTCCTTATAACATCAGCTATCTGCCAGTGAAAGTCCCGTCAAAATCGGTACAGCCGTTTCGAAGATTAGCCGGAACAAACAGACAATTTTTTTTTTATAGTTTTTTTTAAAATTATGTACCGTAGGTATATAAATACTTTCCTAAGCATTCAGTAAAAAGCTGTTATTTTGACATTACAAACATATCTAAACTTTAATTTTAGTATTGTATGCATAGAGACCCGCCCCTGCGTCGTACGGTTTTTACGACTTGACAAAATATAGTTTTGTTTTTTTTTAGAAGAACAACGCGGTCACACAGACAGACACGAAACGCAACTTTAATATTTATAATATCTATGCATAGATACATACATCATCATCATTTGTCTAGCCTTTTGCCAACTATGTCGGGGTCGGCTTCCAGTCTAACCGGATGCAGCTGAATACCAGTATTTTACAAGGAGCGACTGCCTATCTGACCTCAACAACCCAGTTAAGTACTGGGTAATACGATATCCGTTGGTACGACTGGTTGTCAGACTTTCGGGCTTCTGACGACCCGCCATGAATGACAGCCGGGGCCAATTCCGAGGCACGGAGGGGTCTTGGTATGTGAAGATGGTCACACATCCACGGACCAACCGCGGCAAGCGTACCTATGCATAGATACATGTCTTACCTAAATGAAGTGCCGGATAATGACTACTTGATGCCCTAAGCAATCCACGCCCGTAGGGGCCTCCTATCCACTAGTCGCCTCGTATTTTTCCAAAACATCGACGAGCGATAATTGTAAAGATTGGCGCACATCTTTAGAGTGACTTTTGGGTCTTGTAATATCTTGCTGATAAACAGCCTTGCCTTTCATGTGCTAGCAAATACTTTTTCAGTGCTGTTTCTGCCTTATGGTGCCCCTCGAGACGTGATGCCCTAAGCAATTGCTTAATTTGCTTAGGGGCTAATTTGACACTGCCTAAATGTATTTTCCATGTATTTTTCATTGCAGGGTTAAAGTACTACAGGATCAAAAAATATAGTACCCTTACATACTTACTTGGTATTCCTAGGTTTGTTATTTCAATGTTCTTATATTTTTTCTGTTCGTAGTCAGTTTTTCCAATAGATTGGTACAACGCGTAGAACTTTGTCTCAAGGGTGTCTGAAGCCTCGTTCGAGACACATTTTAAAATTGCACTGCTGTATTTCAGAATCTGGCTTTTACATGATTTGAAAACGCAATAACCTACGTACTTTTTCATAAATTAAAAAGAGTTGTTTTAAAGTATTTTAAAGATTACTGTTTCTGTTTATCCCAGTCTACCAAAAAATCAGTTAAAAAAAATCGCTCAAAATCGACCCTGCAAAAATGGTTAGAAAGTAAAACCGTACTTAACGAGGCGGTACGAACTTCGTACCGCCTCAGATTTTTGACGTGACAACGTCTTAAATTAGGTTGCGGCTGGGAGTCACTTATGAAAAAGTGTAACGCTCGGTAACGTTACGTTCTTATTTTCATTTAATTCCTTGTTCCTATTGTGCAATTTAATTATATTCATATCAATAAATATTCTACCGAGAAAAAGACGTTGTCACGTAAAATCTTCGCCCGTAAAACCGACTTTACAGGCAACCATTTTTTTTGTTATTTATCCCATGTTTTAATAATTAGGAACCCTCACGGGCGTCCCCAGAACACCCTACCAAAGTTTCATCACAACCTGACCAATGGTTTCGGAACGCATAGAGGACAAACATACAAATATTGATTTTTATTTATATAGATGGTGCCTAGGTAAAAGTAACTTTTTATTGACCGATATCACTCACTCGCTCTACAATACTCTATATATTTTCCAGAAAGCATAGATAATATTTGTAAATGAACGGAAAAAGCACTGTGTGCAAATACTCTGAACCAATATTGAAAAAAAATAACCTAAAAGCTATGTTTGGTTAGTCCACAGAGTACTTTTTGATAGGGTTAGTCAATATGTCATACTTCTCACACTCACACGTCATGGTATATTCAATGTGTCAGGCTTTCAGGATAGAGCTAAGCCGGAAAACCTAACAATTTTCAATCTTTCGCCGGAGCCTATAGCAAAAAGAGAAATAAAAATCAGTTTCATTCGTTTTCTCTGTTCGTTTTCAATCTGATTTTATCAGATATTCAAATGGATTTTATTTGCATTTTAATACATAGTGTTGATCGCTAGATTGGCTTTTATCGTGGTATTATAAAAACGACAAGAAAATCGACTATCGATTGAATTGCTCAGTACTTCTTCTACTTTCTTAATCAGTTAGTCACACTTACTCAAAGTGATTTGGGCATCTTCTTGTTTTGGAAATGTCCAATCGCATGTCTAGCAGTTGACTACGATCATCAGTTAATATAATTTGCAAATTTCCCCAGTTTTATGAGAACAAATTGGTTTTTTTTTTTAATTTTCTCGTAATTTTGCCGGTTCTGCTTATACTTATTTGCAATTTTAAACTTTTATTACACATATATTATGTTGACTTTCACCGTTTTGTAAATTAACATGTCCTATCTCCTCCTCTCTCGGACACCTTGACTGTAATAAATGACATTGAGATAAATAAAGATTTATGATTATGAAATATTCAATTTCATGATCAGTCAAAGACAGACAGACAGATTGGCGATTGAAGTTGTCAGCTATTAGCTAATGAGTTACTTGCCTTTTCGGTACCAACGGCTGCGATGTCCAAGAAGTGACTAGGTATTTCCAGTTTTGACTAAACTAAGTCAATACTTTCAATAGGTAGGCTATGTAGGACAATTACTGCGGTGCTATTCTGTAAAAACATCACCGTGATAACTTATGTGAAGTGAGCTTAAAGTGAGCTGTCATTCCACATGATGCTAGAGATTGACGCTATTGACAGCTCACTTCACCTAAGTTTTCACGGTGAGATTTTTACAGAATAGCACTGTTGCTTCTAAAAAAATAAAAAATAAATCAGAAATCTAAAAAAAAATACAAATAAAATCACGGCGTATATTTTGCTGGAATTAAACACTATTCTATCTGACTTTGAAATGGGCTCAAGGATCTCTGAAGAGGGAAACGGAATGGACAGCTTCGATTTATTTATAGCATGGAAGCATCAAAATAAATTGTTTTAAGTGGGTTATAAGACTACAAATCCTTATTGCATGTGTGTTTTCCTATAGGTAATAACAAGATAATATTATAGTACCTAATAGCATATCAACAAATGAATGCCATCAAATTGTTTAAAATACTCAACACTTTCTAATGGGTGGACTATGAAAAAAGTCGGTTTCCGTAACAACTTGCTCAGATGCCTAACTTCAACCACCTGGGGTGCTGCACCTCAGGTATTCCGGACTACTGGCCTAGCGCTCTCCGCGGGTGAATATGCATGCCTTTTCGCTTACACCAAGGAAGTAGATGTTGCTGTAAACGAAACCACCACAAGTCCGAATTTTTGGACCAACAAGATCAATACAGTCGTGCGAGCGACACGAAGAAAAAAGAATCGATGGATCGTATACAGTTCAAGAACGTACTATTTGGATACCATTTTTAACTTTTGTAGTCTTTTTGGAATGCATTACTGGTATTTTAAAAAACGGTGGTATTTTATTTATCAAGTAGGTAAACGCTTCTAAATTATGTGTCAACGCGCTTTACATATTTTATTATATTAAAATTTTCCAAGACTTCGCAGAGATAAGTAGCTCACATTTTTTTACGTTTTTCTCTTGTCGCAGATCAGTACAAAAGAAATCGTTAAACCGCTTTATTTTTTTATTTTATTTAAGTCGGCATTAATTTAACATGCTGCTAAGATACGTTAAATCTCATTTGTTTATAATACTGGCAGTACCTATACAATTCGTTTTCGGAAAGGATATGTTTTTTTTGGAAAGTGATGCTGCCTGTGTTAAGACAGATCGAATATGGTTCCATTGTTTAAATAAGGGAAAAGGGTTCGGATAAAGTTTCGTAGCTTAGACGAGGACACTATACACAAGTGAACTTTGATACGACATATTTTTTCGGTAAACTAAACGTAAAAAGATAGTGTGATAGGTATAGACACTACACTTCTAGGTACCACATGAGGTGAGGTACCTACCAATGTACCTAGCAGTGTAGATAGTTGCAGACAACACAATTCAAACTACGCATCTCAGGGATTAGGTTCATTCGGAACTTTCAATCTAATGTTTCTAGTAGGTAATTTAAACTTGGACTTGCGTTTAAACTCACTTAAATTATACCAGCACCGCATATAACTTTCAACTTACCTACATGAACCGCATCAACATGCATCAACAAAAACACAATTTCAACGGCGAAAAGAAAGAAAGAAAGGGCCGCGCAGTGGAGAGTTCATTGAAAGGCCCTGCGTGTCCCCGGGCTCGCCCCGAGACCCGCCATGTTGCTTATTTACGAGTCACGGCGACTCACGACTATATTTTGTTTATGTGAAAACTTTTTAGATGCATTGTATTCTCTCGATAGGGGGATAAAGCTGTGATTTCGGGAGAATATGAAAGTTGGAAGTAATTGACGCGGCTATACGTCGAAATACAATGTAGGTATAAGTACTTCTTGTATTTTAATTATTTTTAAAGTTGTTCGAAACTGTTGACACTTGTAGCTTGTCTTTTGTTTTGGTTGTCTATTGTGTGTTTTCATGTTTCAATTGTTTTTTATTTGGTGTTTGGCAGGATTTGAAATGCGAAGGGGCCGACGGAGCATGCGTACCTAGTTCATACAAACGTAATACCAAAATAATTTGTAAATCAAACATTCTTAATGTAGTGATGGTAGTGTGTATTTATTCCGATTGGAATACAGAATATGTAGGTTCCCAAGTATATATTTTGAATGGACACTGATTTAAAGACGAGAATATGTTTGACTAGCTTCTGCCCGCGGCTTCGCCCGTGAGGTATTTTGATAAAAACTATCCTATGTCCTTCCCCGAGATGCAATCTAACTCTCTGCAAAATTTTATCGAAATCCGTTTAGTGGTTTATGCGTGAAAAGGTAACATACAGACAGACAGAGTTGCTTTCGAATCTATACATATAATAAAACAGTAACGAAAGAAAAACTGTACATTGAGAATTTTCGAGAAAAAATAAGTGGCTTTTGTTAGAAAAACGTAACTGATGACAAAAAGTGACTTTTTAGAATTTTTGTCTGTTTGTCTGTTTGTCTGTGTGTATGGTACGGCTTCACGCCAAAACTACTGGATAGATTGAATTGAAATTAAGCAAAAATGTTCTTTGTAAACCAAGGAAGGCTTTAGGCTACATATTATCACGCCGTATGTTATGGGAGGTAAGCAATATTGATTTTAAAAAGTTTTGGTTCGTAATTGAATGCACAAAATATTGAATGCCCAAAATGACATGTTATTTATTTAGTTAATAAAAATTTAACCCTGGAAACAACAATCACGCTATTTTTATAAAGGAGCGGGGCAGTAATATTACAAATTGCAAGGGAACAGCTATTTCAACGATATGTCAACAGGGAATTTAGCGGTATGGTCAGGCGACCGTTTACCGCACTAAATGGTGCGAGTTCAAATCCCGCAGTATTTTTTTTTTAAATCGTAAAATTCTTTTTTTTTTAGTTTTTGCATTTTTTATGTGCATTAGGAACGATACTGTTATGAAATCTGAGAACTATACATGTCCTATCTAATTGTATGGGGAGTTTCACACCAATGTTACTAAACAGATTGATTGGTGGTACAACAAGCTACACTATCATAAAGTCAAGTCAAACTTTTGGTTCTAAGTTATATCTTACCAAGCACATTTGTTGTTTGTGGAGTTGACACTCCAAACGCAACAGCAACAGCGACAAAAGGCGCGTGCTTAAAGATTGCTCTTTAATCGTGTGGGATGAATGCACTATGGCGAACAGAAAAGCAGTAGAGGCGGTAAACAGGACTTTGCAGGACATCCGCAGGAACCAGCAAATGATGGGTGGCGTTACAGTTCTGTTAAGCGGTTTCCGACAAACGCTGCCTGTGGTGACGCGAGGAACTAGGGCTGATGAGGTGAATGCTTTGTTGAAATGCTCTTTCTTATGGCCACATATTCATAGGTTGCGCTTAACGATGAATATGAGAGCACAGCTTGGCGGGAGTGTACACGCCCAAGAATTTTCTGATGTTCTCTTAAAATTGGGTGAGGGAATGCTACCAGTAGACGGTGGCCAGGTGGTTCTACCTGAGATACTTAGGAGAGTGGTGTCCACCTTAGAAGATTTGATACGCCTGGTGTACGGGGACATCAATAGGATACCGCACCAAGATAATTCTTGGGTGTGTGAACGAGCCATTTTAACACCCAGAAACGACCAACCTTCAGCGATCAATGAATGCATTCTCGCGGAAATTGAGGGAAATGAAGTGATCTACACTTCAATAAACACTGTTGCCGACCAAGATGACGCTACACATTACCCCGTAGAATTTCTCAATTTCCTCAGTGCAAGTGAACTACCAGCGCACACCATTAAGCTAAAGGTCGGTGTCCCAATTATGCTTCTTCGGAATCTCACTCCGCCGAAACTGTGCAATGGGACCCGGCCTAAAGTCGTCTCGCTGCAGAGAAATTTCATTGAGGCGGAAATTCTAACAGGTTGTGATGTCGGCGAGACAGTGTTTATAATAAATAAATAATAATAATAAATCATTTATTTTCAGGTAACAAACACCCATAGATACATACCTTAACCTAAGCATACATAATAATATAGTAACAATTTTGTTAGTAAATAAAACTTAATAACTATGTTAGTATCACTATAGTTGCACTAAGTCTTTGTGCGTTCCGGTGGCACTTGTCCGCGAAAGCGGCGGAATACCACACCCTGCGGCCAAAAGCTTTCTTCCATCACCAGGTGCAGGAAACATGTTGGTATGCGCACCACAAACGCCTTAAAGTTGACGTTGCGATGCGACTCCAGCAGCTGCACCCTTGGCGCGTACTTCAACCTTTGGCGCACGTACGTCACGATGTCTTCCGCGTCAGTGGTGTAGTGGAGGCGGGAAATATACACCGGAGTATTCGGCTTCGCAGCACGCAGTTTATCGTTGGGCTCCGTAGGAGCCTTGCCGCAGCGGTTCTTACAGCTACTCCACAATTGCCCCTTTTTTTTTCGGATCGGAAGTCATCAAATGACCCCTCCCGCTCTGGGTGGAGCGGAAGGGAGTGTCAGGCTCATACTGACTAAAACCCACCCGTGTTCCTTCCTTAGCCCTTTATGTTCCGGGCCAGCGGTAACCCTTTCGGACAATCCCGCTGACCCGGCAGGCTTCGGCCCTATGGGGCCCCTCCTCGATGCTGACATCTCTTTGAGGCGCGCGTGGAACACGTACGCGCCGTCCGGCACGGGCCTGGTCCTGATCGGACGGTGAGCTACCCATTACTCTCCGCCCGCAGGCCCGCGCCTACGGTGGCCGGGAGTCGTCCCGTGGCTCCCGACGCCCGGAGCGTCTCCCTCGGCGGCTGGGACGGGAGGCTCTCTCCCTCATCCGTCCCGCCACCTCCTTCGCTAGCATGACTGCTTCGCAGAAGGAGGTGACTGCCTCCCACTCCCTCTCGCCCCGGACCATGGCTTGCACCAGGGCCGGACGCGAGAGGTCGCCGCCGCTGCCGATCGCCTCTACGAGGACACGGCGGTGCTCCGCCCAAGCGGGGCAGACCTCCACCGTGTGCTCCATCGTGTCTTCTGGGCGATCCTGGCAATGGTGACACCCGGCCACAATTACCCCATTCAATTCAAGCGCGTGCAGTTTCCTGTGAGCGTGTGCTTCGCAATGACAATAAATAAGTCACAGGGGCAGACACTGAAGGCTACGGGTGTCGACCTCAAGACCAGCTGCATCTCACACGGACAACTGTACGTCGCTTGCTCCCGCGTCACCAGTCCTGACTCGCTGTATTTACGTATTGAATGAGACCGAGGGAAAAACAACGAACGTTGTTTACACAGAAGTGTTACAGTAAATTATAACACTTCTGTTATTCGACGTCTCCTAAATTTCCTTATTAACCTGACGTCTCTTACCAGTAAATTAACTACATTACTTTCAAATTTTGAGTTTACTAAGCCAAATAGTTTTTGAGGGATCTAAGCTATAGTACAATATGAGACGCATCTTTTGAGTGTTTCTGTAAATCAACAAAATATCACTAATTTATTTTGGAAAATGGAACACCTGATGCAGAACCGCAACAGATCAGCTAAAGTTTAAGAGATATAAAAATGGTCCCATAGCAAAAAATATTCCACGTGAAGAGCATTTTCTGCTGTGAGAATAAATTTGAAGATCTGGAACACCTGTTGTGGAACTCCAAAGCCCAGCGACACTATAACATATAGGAATGACGTCTTAGCAAAAGTTGTTTAGTCTGATGGGCATTTCCTGTTGACTTACAAAAATGAAAGATCTGAAACGTCTCGAATCGTCTCGCGCATCACGCTGTTTTCCCGTCCCCGGGCTCTTAGAATTCAGACATCAGACGTTTCAGATCTTCGATTTTGACGACCCCGTTGTCGCTGGCATAAGCAACAGGATCCGCGTACGAAGTCGCGGGCAGAAGCTAGTTTATAATATTAAAAGTATGGATATATAATTTAAATAGTAGGAACGCTTAGACCAATTTTGATAAAATTTTGTATGGAGGTAGCTGACACCCTGGATTAACATATAAACTTTTATCCCGATATTCCCACGGGATCGACACTTATGCGGGAGAAACCACGGGGCGCTGCTAGTATGTAGATAAATAAGGTCGGCGTTTCATATCTGACTACTCTGAGTAGAAAGACCGAAACATACCTACTCAGTTTCCCTGAAGTGTTTAGCAGAAGTGTACCTTTAGTCCCCATCCACCAACCCGCACTGGGCCCGCGTGGTGGATTACGGCCCACTCCCTCTCATTGAGAGGAGGCCTGTGTCCCAGCAGTGGGAACTTTATAGGCTGATTACGGTACCTTTAGTACCTACACCCATATTTCGCCAGTTATGTTTAAGTCCCATGTGTTAAACAACTAAAAGTGTGGTATCTAAGTAGGTATAAAAGAATTCCTGAAAAGTATAGTCTATTTTCCGTAAAATCAACGTCCATGTATTTTGAGCCCATCACGCCACGCGTCAAACACTGCACTGTGTGCAATCAATATACTGTGAAGATCATTTGTCAGTGCTCGGACAAATGTAACATCATTTTTTACAGTCCGCTGACTAAACATTTAATTCGTTTTCAGTGGAATAAACTAAACCATTTGATGTATAGACAGTAATTGCACTGTTTGCTGTTGGTTTATATTTAACATGAATTGGCAATTCAACACCTACTCACACATCACTTTGATTGTCTTAGATCTTCGTTTCGGTAGAGGGGTAGAGCAGAGATGCCCATAATACGCCCACATTTTAAGTGCAAGTTTCATCACAACTACCTAAGTATTTTAATCTAAATCTAACTTAGAAAGATGTATTAATGATTCTAATGATTATAATTCTGTAAAGAGGTAGGTACCTGTTATAGCTGCAAATCATATTTTGATCAAGATACAACCTGACAGCGACCTGAAAATAGCAAAAAATCTAAGAAAATTTGAATTTCGCGGTCTACCACTGCGATGGCATTCACCTTAAATTGTCCGTGGTCCCTGCGCATTCATTCACCTTAAGGTAAATAAATACCCACCAAAAACATTTTCATGTAAAATGTTGCCAAGACGACACCACATATGGCTCAAAAAGTTATCAGATCTCATGTAGAGCCAAGCTTCTAACTCTACACGCCCTAACTTCACAAACTCTACACCTTAGTCAAAATATGAGGCTTGGCCGTTTCGTTACTACAAAAACTATTGTATACCAGAAAAGTAATGAACAGTGAATAAATTTTTCACCTTACGCCCATGTGATGGTAGCGAAACGGCCAAGCCACATATTTTGACTAAGGTGTAGAGTTTGTGAAGTTAGGGCGTGTAGAGTTAGAAGCTTGGCTCTACATGAGATCTGATAACTTTTTGAGCCATATGTGGTGTCGTCTTGGCAACATTTTACATGAAAATGTTTTTGGTGGGATTTCACATCTTTTTGAAAGTTGCTTATGAAATAATTTTTTTTTTGGGGTTTCTTTACTAAAAATCCTGAAATATGTATTTTATTATTTATTACAAGGAGTCCCTATATCAATTTTCAGAACTCTAGCATAAAAATCTGCGGAAGTCTCGTACAAACTTCCATCCCCCTATTTTAAGGGGTTGAAGGGTAAAAGTTCCAAGTTTTAGAGTTTTTTTGTTGTTTGTGTACTATTACTAGCTTACATACCAAATTTCAGCTTTCTAGGACTTCAGGAAGACCCTTAGAATATTGATGATCATCAGTGAGTCAGTGAGTCAGTGAATCAGTGAGTCAGTGACGAAATCGGGGTATTTTAGATATCAATAAAATCTAAAGTATAAGAGCTATGCAATTGAAACTTTATAGGTTTAATAAGTCAACCACTGACATCATATCCCGAAAATTTCGTTTATCTGGTATAATCCAAACTCAAGTTATGAAGGTTCAAAAATACGACGAAGTGCTTCGAGAAAAGGTAGGTAGTGCCCTTGCGCTTCGCTTGGCTCGTCTTGGCGGGGGCACTCCCGTGCCCCCAGATTAGTTCATTTTGCGACCAAGGACAATCCAGACTATTTAAAAAAAAAGTGAAATTTAGCCCGCGGATTTCTTTTGGCATGAAGTCTCTTTGATGAGATTAAAAAAGCGCGCATCTCCGACTAGTAAATAGTTATCTGTGGTATTACAGCACAAGTGGATTAAAGTAAAGAAAAAGCACGCGTTCGTAATACACGCCATTATGGACCTAAAAGCGGTTCAATAAGAGCTACTTTACGAGCAAGTGTGTTGAAAAATGTTTTACAATATCTTGCACACCAATAAAGGCAAACCAGAGGTGAGGATCAATACTGCTCCCGGGAGATAGGGTCCGTGGTGTCGCTACTGCCCAACAGCTCGCCACATGCTGCCCTGCGGGTTTTTGTATCTCTCTTGGTCTGGCTCCTCACCATGACTTCAACGTAGAGATATAGTATAGTGGGGTGATTTCCACTTCTCTCTGTTCAAAGCTGCTATGGACCAGTTTTTGTTGAAGGAGTCCAGCTCATCCCGCCATCTCCGTCTGGGCCTGCCACGATGTCGCTTGCCATTAAGAGAGACCCATTGGGTCGTAAGTTCTGCCTATTGTTCGTCTGACATGCGGCAGATGTGTTCAGCCCAGTTCCATTTCAGGCGGCTTTGTTGTTTAACAAATAGGTACATCCGATTCGAATGTGCCGACCTAAACAAATATAACACCCCTTATGAATATGAATTGAAGACCCAACATAGTCTGTTTGATTCATTGGAAATCTAGTCTTTGGTGACAAGCATTGTGCATACAAATGTGATTGAAATTGTTTGCTCGTCTCGTCCGTAGCCCCGTTGGAGATAGAATAGCATTCTACTGTTTTTTTTTATCATCCCACGCAAGCTCCAAAGGTCAGTTTTTAGACCTGAGTAGTTATTTAGTTCTTATAAAAAAAAAAAAATGTTCACAGTCTCCTATATTCATACTTACTTTGAGTTCTGTATGAGTTTATTTATTTTCTTTCATTTTTATTATTGAGGATTTTGAGCGCTTTGTAGTGGGATTTTTCGAGCGAACATGTCAGTCTCGTAAGTACCTATACGAGGTTATAACGAAGTTTTCATATCGTAATTATAATTATTGTGAATAACAGGCTATTGCGGTTTTTTCACTATAATAGAGTTTGTTCGACGTTGACTACACATTAACTTGGTGGCAGCACCGTAATTGCGTAATCACACTAATATTATAAAGGCGAAAGTTTGTGAGTGTGTGTCTATGTTTATATGTTTGTTACTTCTTCACGCTCAAACGGCTGGACCAATTTTGATAAAATTTTGTATGGAGGTAGCCGACACCCTGGATTAACTTAGAGGCTTTTTATCCCGATATTCCCACGGGATCGATATTTACGCGGGTGAAACCGCGGGGCGCAGCTAGTACACTATAAATCATAATCTGATTCATTTTGAAGTATATTTCTAACCCATTGCTTCATTATGTTCAACAAAGTCTGCTCGACAAAGTAAATAACGTAATATATATATTAAATTGTTGAACTGTCAAATTTAAAGCCATTACTACTGAGGGTGTGTTACGTAATTACCAAGCTGATCATGTAGATTGCACAGCAACAGACATGACAAAACTAATGAGAGACGTGATCCTTGTTTGACTAGATATCTATAATAATATGACCTTAAAATATAAAGGTAGATACAACACGATAGCTTAGCCATAAATTGAATCAATTTCGGGTCATTTCACAATGGAATATTTTATACGTAAATTACATTTAGGTGAATTAATTTTAATTCAATCTTCGGGAACCATTTAAGGGTACGAAACGAGAGGAAATGAGAGAATACTTACAACGTTATTGATAGGAATATTTGTGTGAGTGTGAAATCAATTAACATCATTACTACGCTCCGTGATCATATTGCATGTAACTTTTAATCACGTTCATGTTACGTAGTTTATGTTGCTGTACATATTCCGTGTGTTTTCATGTATCTGGCGTGTGACTGTCTTAAGTATATGTACATACTTATAGAGGTGTGGGGAACACGGTTTGTGTTCACTCATCCTCTATAGAAAAGGGAGGATCCTCCGACCAGGCGGGTGTTGTCTGACAGGTGGGCAACTGCACTGCCCGACGATAAGATTGGTGTCGGGACGTTTTAATATACAGTGCCGCATTAAGACTACTTGATGCCCTAAGCAATCCACGCCTGTAGGCCCTCCTATCCACTAGTCGCCTCGTATTTTTCCAAAACATCGACGGGCGATTTGTAAAGATTGGCGCACATCTCTAGAGTGACTTTTGGGTCTTGTAATATCTTGCTGTTAAACAGCCTTGCCTTTCATGTGCTAGCAAATACTGTATCGGTGCTGTTTCTGCCTTATGTTGCCCCGCGTTACGTGATGCCCTAAGCAATTGCTTAATTTGCTCATAGGCTAATCCGGCACTGTGTATAAACCTTCTAGTTGCGCGGAAAACTCTGCTTGCGCGATGCAGGATTTTGCGTGACGTCAGTGTGATGCGTAGTTCGCATGATTGTGGCGATGTAGGTGCCGCCACATACTCATCATATCTTTAGTCGCTGATAATTTGAATATTGGAACAATATTACCAAAAAAACATTTCGGAGTTGACAGCTATAATCTCGGCTGTCATATCGGAGTTCAGTGTATTTTGAATGATCATTAAACTTTTGAATGATAGAATCAATGGTGAGGATTGTTAAATACCATACTTTTGAAAGTTATCAGCGGTTCATTGCTGGACATAAGCCTCTCCAATTGCCATGCTACTGAAACTTGATTCTTCGGCAACTCTTCTCCATCCTCATCCAGCTGGCGAACATCGACGCTCCTAACCTGAGGGCGTCCTACATTCGTTTTCCTATTCGTGGTCTCCACCCAACAACATGTGATAACTAGAGTTATTCCGGTCTGATCCCCTGAACACACCCCTCTTCGATCCTCTGCTTGTTCGTCTTCTGTTTGATCCAGGAGTAGTAGGCTAACATCCGAAACAAAAGAACGGCGCTCTGACTAATATATTGTTTGACTAGTTTCCGCTCGCGGCTGTGCCCGCGTAGTATGTCGATAAAAAGTAGCATATGTCTTTCCTCAGGATGCAAAGTATCCCCATACCAAATTTCATCAAAATCGGTCCAGCTGTTTCGGAGATTAGCCGGAACAAACAGACATACTGAGACAAACATTTAAAAAATAGATTTTTTGTTACAAGTAGGTACCGTTTATACTTTCATATGCATTAGGTTAAAGCTGTTACTTTGGCATTATAAACAAGACACATGAATTTTATTTATTTGTTTAAATATAGATGTTGATTTACTTGATAACCGCAGTCTTATAATTATCGAACTTTACAAGTAAACAATATTCGATGAACGCCCCAATTATTCCCATCTGTCCAATAAAAGCTATGATCTATAAAATCTATTGTCGGTTGAGAATATGAATGACGAAATCCTGACCAATTATTCTGTAAAAATTTCACCGTGAAAACTTAGGTGAAGTGAGCGTGGAGTGAGCTGTCAATAGTGTCATTTCCTAGCAAAAACAAACTCACATCACCTCAGTTTTCACTGTGAGATTTTTACAGAATCGACCGGTTGTTAAACATCATTTTTTTCATATAAAACGTAAAATATGTTTATAAAAATTTTCTAGGCTATAAATAGAGTACTGTGTCGATCCTCGTGGGTGTCATAAAATGAGATGTTGCCATTCTGTACACAAATAAAGAAAGAAAATAAAAATAAACTTGTATCACATCGAACTTTATTTTCGCTGTTATCTTCTGAACATTTTAGTATCGTCGTATCCTTTTAGTAGTGTGTAGTAGGGGTATCGTATTACCCAGTAAGTGGGTTATTGAGGTCAGATAGGCAGTCGCTTCATGTGTAATACCAGTATTCAGCATCCGGTTAGACTGGAAGCCGAGCCCAACATATGGGAAAAGGCTAGGCAGATGATGATGATCTTCTGAACATTTTAGTGTATTTCACAAAAATGTTTCTTCTAATTCTAACCAACTGTCAAATAATATGTGGATTATTTACAGAAATGGTTAGTACCGTATAGTAGGTATATACAGTGTGAGTCTTCATAATGTGCACATAATGAAATGAGGGAAACATAGCTTAATTTTATCGACGGAAAAAATATTAAAAAAAAAATAAATTAAAAGGATCTTTACCTGCTAAAGTATGGTGATTGCAAGGCCTTTCTTTAACAGTTGATGGAAATGTTGTGATTGAGATATAAACATGGTATTTTTACGTTTAGAAATCTGATACGATGGAGAATAATTTAAAGTAATCAAAAAGGGTAGGTAATCGGGTTTTTATTGAGTAAATTTACAATTTTTGTAAAAATTTATGAAAAAATATCAAATTTTTGTTAAAAAAAAACCATAATTCTCAATTGAGGGGCGATTGTTTACACAGGGGTCACAGCAGCGAAAAATAATTTTAAAAATGCTACAATTTTTTTTTTAAAATATTTTTTTTAATATTTTTTCCGTCGACAAAGTTAAGCTTAGTTTCCCTCATTTCGATATGTGCACATTATGAAGACTCGCACTGTATATGAGTGTTTGAAACAGCATATGATTCTAGCGTAGAAATTAATCGTCGGTTAACAAAAAAAAAAAACTAAAAAAATGTTGTTTCATAGAAAACCTAGGTACGTCGTATTTTCCTTTTTTTTACTAACCAACCAAAATTTTCAACCCAGTGGTGTTTTGAATCCACTTTGTACTGAATCCAAGATATCAGGTTGCGCGTATCCCTGTTACCCTATATTTTTCTAAGTTCCTGTGAATCACCGATACCGCTACAGTTATGTATGTAGAAAAACACATACGTATAAAACTACATACATACATACTTATGTGGACGTTACTATGGCAACAAATCTTTCTAATTCTCTAATTTCGCCATGTAATGATGGCATGCAAATATTTAGGTAGGTACATTGTAATTTATTTATGTCTAAAATACATTGACAAAATAAGATATCGAAAGAACAACAAGAAAATCAGAGCATTCTTCAGATGAAAGATACGAAGCTTTAAAGAAAAGATACGATCCCTACTTTAAAGAAAGTGTCACGTTTTATTTTGTAACTCCTGCAAGCTGTCTTTTTGTTTACTGCCAAGCAATGCTTGGTTGATAACGTGTAGTTTATACATGCTTTTTCTAGGCTACATAGAGAATCTAGACTAACATCAGTTGCTCACGAAATATACTCAGCTTTACTTCTATACTGACTGCTCAAGAAAGTTTTATAAGCTTTCAGTAATCCGACTTAACGTGTCTAAGAAACAACTTAGTCGGAGTTTTGGTAAATTGTTCGTATACTGTTTTCGACCCCTGCGGGCGGTGTGCGAAGATTTCATTTTACTTACGTGTCTGTCTAGTATGAGGCAGAGGTTCGCAACATTTTGATTGAGGTTATTGGTGAAGGCTTAAAGAAAATGAAGCTTACAAGGAGGTTAACGCTGCTCAGATTTTTGAAAATGATTCTAGTGGTGCATAATCAGCTTATATGTACACACAGCTGGGACATAGGCGTCCTCCCTGTGAGAGGGAGTGGGACGTTATCCACCACGTGGGCCCAGTGCGGGTTGGTAGATGTCACATGTCTTCGAATTTTTGGTTCCAGAATATGCCGGTTTCCTCACGATGTTTTCCTTTAACGTTTTGGGGCAGTGGTGATTAAATAATTAAACGCAAAGTAAAGCGCCCGACTGGGTTCAAACCTACGACCTACAACTCGTAAGTCGCTCCATTGCTCTACTGGGCCACCACTGCTGGTGGTAGGTAGGTACTCATAATTATATGAAAAGGAACATGAAATGTAACATACGTTGAAACGAACAGGCCGTCTAAATATAAACAAAATAATATACCGGTAAAATGGGGTTACATTGATTAATTTTGAAATAAAACTGACTGTAACTTCTTCAGTTATTTATAAAAAAATACAAAAAAAATACTGTAATGGCGACTCATTGTTTTTATTGATAAAATTATTTATTTAATTTTTACGCCCTGTAGGTTCCGAGAAAAAAAACATTAAGTGGCTTATCATCTATAAACTTGATATGGGGTCGCTTTGATTGCCCCCGTTTTTTGTATGTAATAAGAAAGTAGCCCCTAACAGGAAATCATCATCATCTGCCTAGCCTTTTCCCAACCATGTTGGGGTCGGCTTCCAGTCTAACCGGATGCAGCTGAATACCAGTATTTTACATGGAGCGACTGCCTATCTTTCCCCTAACAGGAAATAGAAACAAAAATTAAAAAAATTGTTCACTCATTAGTTTTTGAATTAAAACACTCCATCAGTAATCATCAAAGACACCCCGCTATTCAAATGTCACCCCATTTTACGGTACTTATTTTTTAATGCAACATGAAATGTAACTCAACAACTATCTGAATTTGTTTCAACGTGTGTTAGGTACAGTCAGTTATAGCAATTAGCTGATCCACCTTTGCATAAATGGTTGAGATTTTTGAGAATACGAAACGATAGAATTGTGAAATTCTTTTATATATCATTTATTTGGGCAAAGTAAATAAAATATAAAAGAATTATAAAATTCTATCGATTCGTATTCTAAAAAATCTCAACCATTTATACAAAGGTGGGTCAGCTAATTGCTCTATCTGACTGTACAAGATGAATCTAGAACTGATTATTACAACGAAAGTTATTTTTATAGTCGTCATGCTCCTGGGTCCTGCGATTGCTAATTGTCACAGACTTGAATCAACCAATTGCAATGACCCATCGTTTGCGTAGCTTGCTTGTGATAGTAATATCCCCTTTGATCTTTCAGTGGGATGCTTTTCAGCACGTTTACAGACAGATACGATGAAAATATGGTTGAATTGATATCCACGTAATGATGAGCAATTGTGAATACCAATCATGGTGAAAGGAAATAACAACAATTACCCTTTTAACACAGCAGAATCATGAATGACAATATATTTTTCGCGGTAGCCAATTTTACAACTTTTGTGGTATCATTTTTACCCATGACGATGACGGTACGGAGACGGTATATGCGTTTGGGGTGACTGAGAGGATGTGTGTGCAAACCAATGTTGCCATTTATCTCCAAAACTACTAGTCCGATTTTGATGCGGTTTTAACTTACCAACCTAATAGCTTACCCGGCGAACTTCACCTTAGAATAATAAAAAAAGCCGCTCCATAAAATATAATGAGAAGGGCGGGCGTTTTAGGGGACTGTAATTTTGATGTTCGAAAAGTGCTGATTCTCAGTCTAGTTTCAATAAATGACTTTTGGTTTTTAATGTGAGAAAATTAATTATCTTAATTTTTTTGTGATTTTTTTTTCTGTTATTTGGAGCGGAGACAAATCCAACAAATCAAAGATTATAACAACCGGTCCAGCAGTTCTTGAGTTATAAACGGAGTAACTAGCCCGACTTTGTTTTATTTATATTGATTGATATAATTCCATGCCTTCCAATGATGTCCAATAACATCCGATCAAAAATCTAACACAACTGAATTTAGCTCTCGAATCATTCACCTAATTCCTTATAATATGAATGATGTAGTGAATAATATAATAATATTGTATTACATTATGATGGAGGATGTAGGCGTTCATTCCGCTATTGCTTTTGAGATTGTTAGCTCACCGCAAATAACATAATATTGTGGTTCTGACGTAGCGCGTAGGTGAAATGTGGTCATATCTACCTACTAGCTACCTACGCTGAATATTTTCTTCACAAATAAACAAAATAACCCAGGAGTACTGCTGAGTGTATGTGTACCAGACAGCTATGTGTGGATTCGGCGCCCGCCGCCCGCTACTGTTGGCCGTGCCAGTTGCCAGGACCAACCTTCTCGCCAAAACACCATTGACCCGCGGTATTCGGGTTATTAACGATCTTCACGTGAAGATCGATGTATTTACATGCCATTTGAGTAAACTCGCAAAAATACTGCTGTTCTTTTTATGTTAGAAAATGTAGATTAGAGTAGGCTATAAGTTATTGTTTTTATTTTATTTAGGGAATTTGGTGCATACTTGTACTATTACTAGTTTTTACGTTATTCATAGTTTTAAATTGTAAGTTAAGTTAATTTTAAGACCACGCTATCGCATTAGGTACCTATACACCTGTAATGATAGTGGTAGGGAGATTTTAATAAATAAATAAATAAAATTAAATTAATTTCGTAAAATAAGGCTGAGAATAGTGAGAATCAGTACTTTTTGAACGACATACATACACAAACTCATGCCTTTTTCTCATGGTTGTAGGCACTACAGAACGCCACCATGCATCAGCTAAGATCCTAACATACTACTTTTGCTTCGTTTACGTTCATACATCTGGGCATACACACACGCCGATAGGTACCTACGCACCTGACCTTTTTGAAGAACATCATCAATAAGGTCACTATATGCCCTTCTAGAGCGTCCCGTCGTTAAAAGTTACAAAAGATAGCCTAAACCGACCGAAAAAATGTGTTTTCATGGTTCTTCAAAGTCCATAAGTTTATGGCGTGCAAAAAGCTACCTCGCACAATGAAAAAACTTTAAAGACTGCGTATTTAGTTATCAACATCGCCCACACACTCCCAGAAAGACAAACCATTAACCGCGCCATCATTTAACTCTGTAAACTGGCAACATTTTAACACGGTACGTTGTAAATGTGTCCATATAAACCTGCTCAGTATTCACGTGTAGCAACACTTGACCTAGCTGGCTTCAATAGACTGAACGCGACGATAGGTAGGAGTCTACGCCGCTGTTAATCTCTGCTAGGCTTTGTCGTGCTTCAAATGGTTTAGTTTAACGTGGAGTGAGGGTATTATTTGGGTATATCTACTTACAGATTACTGGGAATCATTTTAGTGTTAGTAGAGGCTGAAGGGTAGTGGGATTAGAACTAAGTTGATATTAGTTATGTAATGTGTTTGGAGGTAATTATTGCTCTAACTACATACAGCATACAAAAACAAATACAAAAAGTTTCATTGCCAAAAAAAAGGTGATGATAGACAGTAATTTTAAATGAACACAGTTAATTTTGTACATCACAATGACATCACATACACACGAATGCATCTTTTTGGTTAAAAACAGTAAGAACTTTGTGAACTGATTTTGAGTTGCACGATCATAACAAGAGAAAAATAAAATATTTTTAAGCAATAACAATGTATGGCGGGTTTATATTAGAACTTGAATAAAGGCAAAGCACACGGAAGGAATTGCAAATATGTCTGTTTATTTGTTACGAGCCATAGTGAAACGATGTTTGCCTTTTGTAGGATGGCTGCGATGGCTTTTTTTTTTCTTTTTTTTTTTTTGCGGATGGGAAATCATCAAATGACCCCTCCCGCTCTGGGTGGAGCGGAAGGGTGTCCGAATCTTACTGACTAAAACCCACCCGTGTTCCTTCCTTAGCCCTTTATGTTCCGGGCCAGCGGTAACCCTCCGCTGACCCGGCACAATCCCGCTGACCACCACAATGGCTGAGATGGCTCATATAGACTTTACAGATCCTTTGCATATTCTAATGGGTATTTTAACTGAGGATATCATTTTGCAATTTCTACTGTAGGATTTACATCTAGTTTTTGAAATGAGAATTAAGTATATTTGATGTTACGTAAAATGAGAATAATATTTGATTTTGTGTGTCAAACTCCCCCGTGAACGTGAGAAATTTTGAATTTCGTGGGCTACTTTGAAGAAATCATAACATAGAAATTACGCCTGCACAAATCCAAACTCTGGGCTGAAAAATGTCTGATGGAAAAACCCAATAACACTTTGCTCGACCTAGGAATCGAATTCATGACCTCATGCTCAGCAGTAGCGCTTGCGACCACTGGACCAACGAGGCAATTAACGATGTAAACAAACTACTGTGAAGGAATCATGTTAAGAATTGCTATAGTCATGGAATTAGTATGTACAGACGCCAGCACATCAAGCTACCCGAAACTGTGAAATTTTCCCAATCAACTTTGAACCTCTGTTAAAGAAATTTGACAAATTGTAGTAGCTTGATGTGCTTGCGTCTGTACTATAGCTAAAGTAGAGTTTGACAAGTTCTCAACTTCAAATTCTAAATTCAGAACCCGTATGAATCAAAATCAAAAGTCGTTTATTCAAATTAGGCTGAGAATCAGCACTTTTCGACCGTCAAAATTACAAAATGCAGTGCCCTAAAACGCCCACCCTTCACCACTTCCTAGTGCTTTCGCTGGGAGTGTCGCAACAAACTCCCCAGCAGCACAGCTGTCTGTTCAGTTAGAAAATACTTGATTGTATACAATACTAGGTATGCAATGTAATTAAATTTACAGGACACATTAAATGAAATTATTGGCTATATGGTATTTTTGGAGAGCAGTGGTGGCCAAGTGGTAACAGCCGCGACTTACGAGTTGTAGGTCGTAGGTTCGAACCCAAACAGGCGCTTTACTTGGTGTAAATTATTTCATCACCACTGCTCTCAAAACGGTGAAGGAAAACATCGTGAGGAAACCGGCATGTCCTAGAACCAAAAATTCGAAGACATGTGACATCTGCCAATCCGCACTGGGCCCGCGTGGCGGTTTACGGCCCACTCCCTCTCACCGAGAGGAGGCCTGTGTCCCAGCAGTGGGAACATTATAGGCTGATTATGGTATTTTTGAAGACCTTACTAACCAGCCCATAATTGGTCAGCTAGCCACGCCAATATCAAATCAAAATTAAAAATTTACTACCTACCTAAATAAGGTCGTGACAGCTTACATACATATGCAATGCTGGGTTCTGTTCACATAGCTGTTACCTGAAGTCACAAATGATAAACTAGGACTATCGAAGTAAAATAAATAAACAAGTACTAATAAGAACAATAAAACCATGGTCAGCAAGACGACCAATCACCACAAGCAGCGATGATATTTAGTAATCACTTATGAATTTTAGGACAGTGAAAACATACTTATATTTTATACAGGGTGACAGGAACATCGACGCGCAAACTCTAACCATGAATTCAGCACAGTCATGGTTCTAGACAAAAAAAAAAGAAAAAAATCACACAAATTTTTGGTTGGCTATCAAAAAAGAATCTACTGTTTCGTAGAAAAGTCCAATACCATCAAGCACCTGCCATCTAATCTCTTCATCACCCTTGGTTGACTGGTAGAGTCCGCCTTTGTACCTTTTTGTGCGAAAAGTAAAAATAAATAAATTCCTGCGCGGTCAAAATGAATTGGACAGCAATACGGTTTCAACGCAGGCTGGTTTAGAGCTCGTGGCTCTGCCCCCGCCTTTTAAATCTCTGATATCTTCTAAGATATTCATTTTAATGATATGCTGTCAAGGACAATTTTGATCTACATGAAATGCACAACGTATTTAATGTATTTAATTGGATTGTATTGTTTAAAATAGCTTGGGAAATAACTCATATTTTTTTTGTAATATGTAAAAGATAAAAACGGTTACTGTGGGTTATCCTGAGATAAACATATACCATTGCGGACTTTTTTATCGATATTTTTAAGATATACAACTCTGTAGTATACATTAATTTGATCTATCTCGTAAGGTTTAGTTAGCGTTTGCAATGTAAGCGCACAAAAATATGTTTGTTACGAATCACAATACAAATCTTTGAATTTCTCGGCTTTTCTCTACTATATGCATGCATTATACATATAAGCATTCCCTTTGAATCACTCTATCTACTTCTGAAATGCATTAAAATATGTTAAAGAGAAAAAAAATTACTTATTATAAGTAGTATTTGCGTAGTTTAAAAGATCTTAGCTTACAGACAGCGGTAGCGACTTTGTTTTATACTATGAAAATGAAAAAGTATAAAAAAAAACAGTGGCACTCCGGGATTGCCGACCGAAGTGAAAACAAAACACAAAAAGAATACTTTGCCATCACTCACTGACATATCGGATATACATTAAAACCGAGTACATCCTGAGGACAGCCGAACACATCCGAAGCGGGTATTTTTTTTAATCGTCTTATAAACAAAACACGCGTGGTGTCACTTACGGTAACAGTGGCGCGAGTTAGGCAGGATACAAAAGTCTAAAAAGTTAGTATTTTTAGACCTTTGTATCCTGCTTATGCGTATGGAGTTTCATTAAAATCGGTTCATTCATTTCGAAAAATAAGGGCTTGAAAGTTTGTATAAAATGCCGCACGGCGTAAACGCTCTTAACTAAATATCTATTTAAAATAGTTTGAGTCTAATTACAGAATCTAAAAAAAGCTTCAAAATGTCAAACGAAATATTTTAATCAAAAAACAGCCATATTCGCTGGTATGCTGGTATGGTGAACTACGCCGTAGCATAGTGTGAGCTACGCCGTAGCACAGTTTGACTTACGCCGTAGCACTCTCCATCCGTCTTACGAATTTTCGATCAGGTCACGTGTCCTCCTGACGCGAGTTTATCATTTTTTACCCATTACAAAAAAAGTGTACAACGCCGCTAAAGAAGTTTTCACTTCAAAAATTGTGTTTGGAGTCCTTCGTGTGCGAGTCCGACTCGTGTTTGGTCGCTTTTTCTCTTTATTTCCTCCAAATAATATACATCGTTGCAACAAAGATGTACATTTATATAAATTCGGTATACGGTCTCGTTTGGAATGCGAAGTCTTTGCCTTACTGAACGACATAGTTATAAAAGTCATAGGTACTAAACGAAATGGGTCACAACAGCAAGCAAATTCAGTTTCATTTCTCATTTTTGTACTCGTACTTTTCAGATTGCATTGGTATTCGAGATTCGGATTATCTGAAAGGAAACATCTGTTTACTATGTTTTTATTGTCATACACAGTCTCATGGTCTTTATGTTTAGTTGTTAGATACTGTTGTGGCTGTGGAATATAAAGTTTTAAAGCTCATTCTCAAGTGGTTGACACTTCCCGTGACCCAAGGGCTAGCTTTTACCTTGGTCAGAGGCTAAGCATTGCCAGGCACCGTGGCATTGCCGCCAATCTCTTGTACATTACCAGTCGACAGCGATGCGGAGGAATTTTGCGACGCCATAGGTTAGGATATCATACGTTAGAATATTATATTTTTATTTTATAGTTTGTTTGTAATAATAAAGCTGTAGAGTTTGTTTATACTAAAGTTTTAACTGTACTAATAATAAAGTTGTAAAGTTTGTTTGAACGCGTTAGACTTTGGAACTACAAGTCGTATTTGAAAAAATAATTTTGTATTTGGATTCTTGACGAAGGGTATAAAATTTGACTTCACGTTACGACCCTTAGGAAAGAACGCTAAGCGAAAACGAAGTAACAGCGTGGGCAGGCATATGCTATGCGGCCTGTCGGGGGAGCAGTGAATGCTTATGCGAATCGCGCACCCCCAGCCATAGGCAGAGTTGGAACACCGCGCTGGTTTTTAGCCGGTAAGAGTCCGGCATGCCTCTCAGTCACTCCCCCGATGGAGGATGTCTATGAGGATTTCCACCGAGCACCAAAAAAAAAAGTGATGCTATGCGACGTGGCGGGATGGGGAACAAGAAATTTCATAATTACAAAGTGCCCCAGCCTCTCCGTCTCACCGCTCACATACCTAAGGCGCGGCCATCTAGTTCTGCGCGGACTATAGTAGGTAATAGTTATCGAAGGCGCACTTTAATGCACTAGTGCGGGAATAGAAAATTAAAAAGCAAGCGTGTTAAAAATTGCATTGTGAACTTAAAAGCGGTGTAATAAGAGCCACTTTACGAACAAGTAAGTAATTATCCCCAAGATATCATTCACAAACAAAGTAAGGCGGTATTTAATAAAACATCACACACCGTTATGGAGCCGAACATTCCTCGGATGCCAGGCCAGCTGTACCCGAGACGCTGGCGGTCCCCGACCACAAGTTATGAACATTTCTGATCAAATACCATCGCCAGCGGCAGACTTTTCTCAATCAATAATGCATTAAGTTTCGATATTTATAGGCTCGGCTTTAATTTAGGCGGGATTGTCGTGAATGTGACCTCTATTCACATCTCTATATTGGAGTCGAATAAGGAACGTACGTTTATTTATCGTCTGTTCTAAAAGTATCTCAAGGAAGTGTAAGCAAACCCTGTTCAGGGTAAATTCCTGCGCTATCACTCTCTAAAAGGAACAAATAAAACATTCATCTGTATTTAGAGGGTTTCAACTTATTTCACCACTTTTTCAAACAAACATTCTTTTTTAAATTCAAGTAGTTGTTTCTCATAGATTTTGGTGCGCTGATTACGGAAAAAAAGTAAAAAAATTCCATCACGTCAGAATTTTGAGAAAATTATTCGATGGAAAACTGACTCAGAACTGGCAGAATGGGTATAGTTAAATGATGTTATTAAAAACTTCATAGGTTAACATAAAAGCCCCAATTAAGAAAATAGTGTGAATAACATGCTATACATTTTCATCATATTATCTTTCGAACAGACTATACTGGGTTGTGGAGGTCAGATAGGCAGCTAGTCGCTCCATGTAAAATACTGTTATTTAGCTGCAATCGGTTAGACTGGAAGCCGGACCATACATAGTTGGGAAAAGGCTAGGCTGATGATGACTTTTCGAACAGACCATAATTTGATATTCACGTCTGATTCCTCTGTCAGTCAAGGTAATCGTAACAATAATTGGCATTTTGGAAGGCTAAGGCAAAGGCTTCGGCAAAAATTTCAACGTGGATAACAAGTATGCGGTGATCTCTATTTATATATCTATTTTATTAGGTACTTGGAAAGAGTCGTGAAGTCCTGTTTAAATAACAAAGAAGGGTTGTGTCTACAAATCAAAGCTACTGAAATACGTCATTTTAACTATTCAGACTGGGCACAAATCCATCATAAAATGAGTATAAGTGAAGTTTTATGAACCTACTCCCACGTCATACCAATAAAACATTTTATTGTTATACTAGACAGGACACCGTCAGATCTAGATGCTAGGATAACATTGGGTTTTGATACGGTCTGGAGGACTTTATGCGCAAAATGTATGTATTTCTGTTTATAATATTAAATAATGTATCTGTTTGTTGTGCGAAACTCCGAGAGCCATTATGTACGGATACCGTATAACTCTCATTTCGTTTTTAAAGTCACCACAAATTAACATCTGCATGACCTATAATAGACAGTTCTAGAATATGAAGAAAATATATGCAGAGTCAACTAGGTTGCCAGGGCAGACACCCCGTACATATGGCAGAGTTTTCGGTAATTCAAATTCACTGCAGGTAGCATAATAATGTTGCTACATCAAGCCGGTGTTCTGCGAAATCGTGGTACAGGCACCTGCAATCCTGTTGCAATTGGTTACCCCCTTAACTAAGGCAAGTGAATTTTGATGTTTGAATTGTAGGTGCCCAACTAATGCAGGTCTTTACCTTAAGCTACAGTTTCCTCGAAGAGTGGTAGCAGCCACATAACGGCCGCAGTGACAGCTGCGGGGTTTGTTGAAAAACACAAAGGTGTTTTTCGACAAATATGTTATGAAATAGATTGTAAAACGGACTTTTTAAAATGTCCCCTAAACAACGCGGGCTAGGAACTATGGAGTTTATTTATAAACGATGATTAAACTTTAGTGACATTTACAAAAATGTTAAAAAGTCGCTAAGCAGACCTTTATAAATAAGGAATCTGTCCAAGTTCAGAGATAACGTGAAGTCGTGAACATCGTCGCTTTTAAAGATCACATCTCACTAATTTCTTCATTAAAGTGTGTTTTATGTATCGTGTCTATCTATTATCTATACAGCGTGCCACCAATCCGGCAGCCATGTAATAAAAACACATTTGTACGGAACCACGTAACTACCATTTGTGTCGCTAAACTTGAGCAAACTTTGCTAAATCCACTCACGACATCGCTAAAGCTGTCACACTGAGTTTGTGGAAGATGTTCTCAAATAGCTGTAAGCATATCTGTGCTTATGACTGTCAGAACGCAGTAAGGTACTTTAGCTGTTCTGACGTGATTTTAAGAGCGTTTACGACATACGGCATTTCATACAAACTTTTGAAGCCCTTGTTTTTCTAAAGGAATGAACCGATTTTAATGAAACTTATACAAAGGTCTAAAAAGTTAGTTAAGCATCATCATCTGCCTAGTCTTTTCTCAACTATGTTGGGCTCGGCTCCCAGTCTGACCGGATGTAGCTGAATACCAGTATTTAACATGGAGCGACTACCTATCTGACCTCCACAACCCAGTAACAGGGTAATACGATGCCCCTTGGTAAGACTGGTTGTCAGACTTTCGGGTTTCTGACTACCCGTAACGACTGCCAAAGTTTCCCGAATGCCAGCCGGGACCAACGGCTTAAAGTTCTTTCCGAGGCACGGAGGGGTCTCAATATGTAAAGATGGTCACCCATCCACAGACCAACAGCGGCAAGCGTAGCTTAACCTTATCGATCGACCTGTGCGGCTGTCATTACTAAGCCACGGGCGCCTCCCTTAAAAAAAGCATACATAATTATAATTAACTAACTAAATATACTGTAGCGGTATCTACAACGCCACATGCGAACAACGCGTCACACTGACGTCACGCAAATCCTGCATCGCGCAATCAGAGTTTACCGCGCAACTAGCATAATATGTACAACGGCCCGACATGAATCATCGGGCAGTTGCCCGCCAGACACAACACCCGTCTGGTCGGAGGATCCTCCCTTTTCTATAGAGTATGAGTGAACTTTACAACCTGCTCCTCTTACCTCTATTATACTATAGATAATAATCAAAGAAAAGCAAGCTTAAAATGAACAAGGTCTTCGACTATTGTAAATTACCTACACAAATCCGAACCCCGTCTCTGAAGCTATTTGTTTAGCGAAACAGTGAAGGTGTAGGAAATAGGTCATAGTGATGTATTAGCTATGCGTTATTTACGACTTCGACTCCGATGCACTTAGCATGTTTACAACTGCGACTTTATGTTGAAAAACAAACTGTGAGCGAGAGTTACATAATACACGAACAGGTACCGCGTGAATGTTTTCAAAGGACGAAACATAACTCCTGTAGTTCCCGAAGTGGCAGGCTGAGATGTATTTCTCCAATGTTGTTGTACATCATCATCATCTGCCTAGCCTTTTCCCAACTATGTTGGGGACGGCTTTTAGTCTAACCGGATGCAGCTAAATACCAGTATTTTACATGGAGCGACTGCCTGTCTGACCTCCACAACCCATTTACTGGGTAATACGATACCCCTTGGTAAGACTGGTTGTCAGATTTTCGGACTTCAGAGGACTCGTAACGACTGTCAAAGATCCACGAATGACAGCCGGGACCAACGGCTTAACGTGCTTTCCGAGGCATGGAGGGGTCTTAGTATGTAAAGATGGTCACCCATCCACAGACCAACCGCGGCCGTTTACCATTTTAATTCAGAGAGAGAAAAACCAGAGGTCTAATTGTGTGCTTTGTTTAAGTATAAGAAACATGTAATGTATAAAATAAATAAATAATTAGTGCCTTGCCACCGACAGGTTTTTACAGGTTTTTAAAGAAAGTTTTTTTCTGTTGCTTCACAATGCACTGTGTTTTACGAAAAGGGAAATAATGACGTTTTATTTCATGAGCATAAAATGTGTAACGAATTTTCCTCATGAAGTAGGTACAATTTGCATGAAATTACATCAAGCAAAAAACGAGCTTTTGTTCCCACAACGCGGAAATAATGGCACAACGCACGCTTGCATTCCATTTGTCCAACTAATTAACTAACTTCAACAAAGATAATAAGTACATTGTAATATTTCTGGTGCCGAACAGTCGGGTAAAAATTACCCTACATCCCTCTTCCCGGACCATCCTTTGTTCTGTTCCATAGACAAATAAATCACAATAGGACCTACTTTCAGTCATTTTCCCATGAATACAGACAAAATAAATGAAAATGGCGAAGGGTTCGCGGTACCTCACCTCTTCGACAAAGGATATGGGCCACATTATGTAGAGGAAAATTGCGTCTCCTGTGTACCTACTTCAGTATGTTTTGGGAGTTAAAAAGAAGTTGATGACCATTTAAGGGCTATTGTTGTATTTCTATCTATCTGCGTTTGATTTCAGAAATGAAAGACGTGGTACAGATTTATTTTTATATTGTACGCTATCTTACCTTAACCATAGAAAATAGAATTTATTGGCTCCTAGTTTTATAGCTTACCAACTAAAAATGTAAGTGTAAAAATACTAGAACCTTGACAGTATTTCCTATCCACACACAGATTAATGTCGAATAATTATAATTATTCGACATTAATCTGCAAAAGTGTTTGGGTCTTCTAGTTTACCTACTTTCTACTCGTAAGACCCCTCTTACGGTGTTCACGAGAAGGAAGGAATCCCCATTTTTCAGGGATAAAAAGTTTGTACAGTATTTTTCATAAAATAACCTTTAATAAAAGTCCCATAACAGTGTTTTAATAAAAATTCCTTGTTATGTACTCCTCCTAAGATCCTCATCATAATGAAATATGAAAGATTTTTATAGGGATGCTGCAAAATTTCATTTCCGTATAAATATTTGTATGTATAACAGAATTAATTAATGTTCTTCTCTAAACAGCCTCCAGCAGGCGCTTTCATTTTTATTTATCCTCAAAAATCAAAGTGACACTTCGTCGCATTGTCATTATGAACCCTGAAGACGCAGTGACTGCTGTGCAGTCGAAAGGGCTATGGTTGAGAACCCCAGGCAAGGGAAGCGTTACCAGGCAAGATCGGAAGATTCTTCCTTTTACACCTTTCCTAAGCGACACATTATTGTGTTCCGACATTCACGCGAACGAAGTCGCGGGCACAGCTAGTTATTAGTATATAAATATAAGTCCAGGTTTCCTCACGATGATTTCCTTCACGGATTTCAGTAATATCCAGGCCCTTACAGACACATGACTCAATGTCATTTTGGGTGACTTTGTGTCGTCGGCAACAATCGTATAGATAGTCGTGGATGTCATGTCCCTTGTCCGCCCTAAGAGCACCAATCAAATTGTCAGTCAGGACTTTGAACGACTTCTTTCTAACAGTTTTTTCTTTGAATTTTAAGAAAATAAACAATAACGTTTCGGAACGGTGTAATATTTTTTCTTCTCATTTTATTTATAACACACAAGAGCTGACCAAGAACTTGTTTGTATAGCTCATTAATTCGATTTCACACGAATTTCGCAAAAAGTTAGCGAGTTTGGTAGTTGCCAGAACATTTTCCATTGAAAATCTGATGAGATGTATTTAAGTGGAACTGTAGAGGCACAGTATAAATATGAACAGTATGTAAACTAGGCCTATTTGTTGAAATAATTACCTACGCTCCATTGGAGCGTTAGAGTTGTCACTCTTAATGTCTGTAAAATTGATGTATTTTATTGTAACGAAGTTTTTAACGCGGTTTGCGGTTAGGAGTTGGTTGGTTATCTTTCCCTCCTGGTCAAAATGTAAAACCAAAATGGCGGCTGCAAAAAAATTCAATTTTTTCATCGTGAATATCATTTTCATAGTTATCGAGAATGCTAAAGCCGATAGTCAAGTCAAAATGCGCGTCGCTCGACCGATGCCTAGTTAACCCTGCACTTTACCGTTTCAACTCGAGAATGGGTGTAATAGTAATTAAAGAAAACAATATTTAAACAAAATATCTTTATTCTTCGTGATTTCAAACCGAGTTCAAACAGACGTAATACACAATACGCTCGAGGCATTTTAAAAAAACCGGACAAGAGCGAGTCGAACTCGCGCACCGAGGGTTCCGTACCATCATACGTTTTTAAATTTTCATCGGCGAGGCCTATATTCATCACAGAATTTTAACACTGTGCACTGCGGCACAAAACACAGATAGTACAGAAGTCAATCACATGTATGTACTTCACTTTTTATACCTACGCCGGCGGTCGCCCTATGGTGGTCAATTTTGGCTTACCTATGCACAAAAAACTATCGCGGTAGTGGCACTCGTATCTAGTTGTTTGATTTATTGTTGAGCTTATTCTACAATATTAAAACAAAACAATAAACATAGTATTACAATAAACGCTCGCACTACTCCCAACCCGTCTGAGATAACGTGTCCGTGAGCGGTGTCTATGTGTACGTTGCTCGAGCGCACTTTTTAAGTAGATTGCCTTCTGTACTATCTGTGTTTTATGACTGCGGTGTAGAATATGCGCGCGTTCTGTGTGACTGTGCCGTTTCAAGCGTTTGTACGTAGTTTCCGTACCGTTCATATCTTTACTGTGGTAGAGGTAAATTGTCCAAGCATCTTACTCATGTACCTTGTCCCAGACTCTCTTATTATGTTCTATCTTTTATATTTTATGTTTCTAAAGGAATTTATAATACTGATGTTCGTGGAAATGTTATTTCCTTCGAAAAGGTCAGTTGTGTAGTACCTACAAACTGCGCGTGTATGTCCCTGATGTATGAACGTAAACGTAAGGTTGTTATATTTGCGCCGATTGAGGTTTTCTGCACCTGCAGCAGCCCGCTGTTCTAGGACGCCATGGGATAATAAATTAAAAATTAAAATATACTTCAGCATAGTGTCATCAACTCATTATATAAAATATAGTATAATAAAATAGCCAATAAAATGACAAACTAATAGGTACAAAATCTATCTATATCTAACAAAATATTTATGTCAATTATAAGCAATACCTACTAATGGCAAAAACGTCTAATAATAATGCAAGCTCATATGTCATAAATAAAGATCACAATATAAAATCAATTTCATTTATGCCAAGAAAAACGTTTAGATTGTCCCCTGAAACAGTTCAGAAAACATATACTTCATATTCAGTAGAGAAAACTCAGTCTGGGTCCATTATTCTTTGGACCTTTGATCGTGGGCTATTTACTTCAAAGACCTTTGATATGGTCCGATAGCGTACTAAGAATCGCTCTTTTTTTCTTACAAAAGGTTATAAGTATTATGAAAAAGTCCGATTATGCCTTTAACCTACATATTTGCCCGAGTTAAAAAATCGATTAACACTGTTCCTTTTGGCTGTCATGTAAATTGATACAAAATGATTCGATACAGTGCTTTTCGCCATTTCTTAAAATACATAATCAGCGTATAATGTTCGCACTGCTGGGACACAGGCCTCCTCTCGGTGAGAGTGAGTGGGCCGTAATCGACTGGGATAGCATTGCACTTTAAGAATTAACAGTCCTTAAAATATCAGTTCAAATTTATGAATAATATTCTCAAAAATTAAACTGAATTATTAGTCGACGTTTGTTGCTGATCGTAGATACCTACGGCTTAAAGAACGATCGTTATTTTCTGAAAATATTGTATCGTTGTTATTTTACATGAAATCATTAGTTTCAAAGAAAACTTATTTCAACATTCTTAAACCTATCTTTAGCTTTCAATTTCACAATTAATATTATTATTGTTTTCTGAGTACGTTACTAAGTGCATACTAATTATCACACAGTTTACGTACGTGTCAAATCAGTATATTACACCACAAAGCTCAAGGAATTAATAAATACCTCCAGGATATCGTTTACTACGCGTTTCTTGCGGACTGTTTCCTCACTTCTCCTCAATCCTCCAACCATTTAACGTCGGCACGCTATTCTATATTCCTGCCTCGATTTCCTCTTAACAAAATACATTCCAGTGTAATTTTGTAATGAATTTTACAATACTAATTAAAATGTTACTTTAATTAATTTTTGTTCAAATGAAGAATATTTTGCTTTAATGTTAAATAGAAACGACAATTGAACGTGTCAAAATTGATCCTCGGTACGAGATACGATACATTTCTATGTAGAATATATTTTTACTCAAACACTCAAAGCTTTTATTTCAATTAAACCAATTACAGGCACAAATATGAAGCCCATTCCAAAGCGTATTAGGAGAAGAACGGGAAAATTCCACGGACACGCTTTTAAATCAAAAACATTGTTACAAAAATAAAATGTAACCATTTCGAAACATATACACTCACATCCCTAAGAGCTCCGGGGTAGTTGTGTAACACACTAACAGTAGGTAAGGCTTTCATTTTGACAGTTCAACAACATTCATTGCGTTATTTACGATGTTGAGCAGATACATTTTACGAACATAAGAAGTTATAGATTAGCCATATCCTTCAAAATGATTCAGATTGATATTATGTTACACAATTAGGGTCCCGTCTGCACTACACACATTTGCATAGGCATATGGAGATGCAGCACAAGGCCAGTGCTGTAGTGCGGACAGGGCAGACAGATTGAAGTAAACACTCAATCAACTACAATAACTACTGTCCGTCCTTCACCATTAACGCCTTTTAATACCAGAAAATGATGTTTGTCAATCAATCTATATGTCTTTCTTAATTCCTGTTATATGCTGAAATTATTACAAATGGGCGCGTTCTTTAGTGTACCAAATTAAAATAACAACGACACGTATTTCTTTTATTACAGACATCTAGCCAAACAAGAGGTTTCATCATATTGTTATTTAATAAGTTACTACAACAGAACATAATAATAGAAATTTTCTTATCCGTTTTTCACTACCTTTTCATGGACAAAGTTTAATATTGTAACTTTTGAACTCAATTCGGAGCGTAACTTTATTCGTATAAAAAGTAGTGCAATAGCGTGAGACATATAATGTAACTGTGTAAGGTAGGTTGTTTCTGAAAATACCAGTTTATATAGCTTTAAATAAAAGAAAAAAGTAGACTTATGATCAGTCGGTGTGATGCACATAATAATGCGCGTAGCAGTTTGCTACGCCGTAGCAGAAGCTACGATGGCGTAGCTCAGCTGCTACGTGATCGTAGCGCGAGAGATGGGACTTCATGATAGTATTATAAACTGCTTCTTCTAAATTACAACACCAGTTTCAATACTGTCAAATGTACTTTTCACTACCAAGATTCCTTATGAACAAACTTCATACACTTACGCCCAAAACGCCGTCCCAGATTTCTATGTTAATACTTTAGTTAAAATTTATATTACATGTCACATACTCAGAAGTTGTAGGAACATATCTGCGACAAATTCCTTGACCCACTTGCAAGAGTGACGGTTTGCGATCGCAGAATAATGCGGAGTCACCGTCGTAAATAACTTTGCAAGCCTTCATAAACATTGGGACAGCGGCTTTAATCTGTCACTCCGTTGTTTTGGAATGAACAAACACAATTTTGATAATTATCGTGTTTCCTCTCATGCAAGGGCTAAGAAATTAAATTTTTATTACATTAACTTGTGTTGTTTTGATAAGCTTAAATGACAGGAGAGATTAAACATGCATGTTTGTTTTGTATCTCGAGTTCGTGTTCACTGACTGGGTTTATTTTGGTTAAAAAAGGCTTTAAACTCGATCAGTGGTTTTAATCACAATGTGCGAATTTTATGATAGATAGATAGATTATTATGATGATTTTTTTTTTTTTTTTTTTTATTTGATTGTTTGATTTTGGTTGATCATTTTTCAAGTTGAAAACCTACAAAACATCTATAAAAAGAAAGAAGAAAATTCGTTTATTTGCGGTAAACATGAGAAATAAAATATCTTTAAACCTAAATAAGACGCAAAATATAATACAAAAAAATAACAAGTTGAGGAAAAACATGTGTCACATCCACGCAAAACGGCCATCGCTCAGCATAATGCTAAGACCCTATGCAAGACAGAGCCCCAGGGTTGGTTTTCGGTGACAGCCGGCGTTGACATGATGACGTCAACCGGTGCAGCACACGTTATGATAATATAATAAAATAACAATATTTTGATTGCTGTTTTCTTTTTATTATATCTTATTGTAGAAATAAAATAAATATAAATGACTTAGTTCGGGCAATGACTCACACGCTAAAAAGAGGGCAAGCCTATTGCCATTAATCGGACACAAATCCAGAATAAATACAGACAGCTATTGTAATTTGACAGTGGCAAACCCATAAGGCTGGTTTTAGAGTCGCGCTGACCGCACGCTGACCGTCGGCGCTGACAGCCGAAACGTATGAGGTGGGTTTTAGAGTCGCGCTGACCGCACGCTGATGGTCAGCGCTGATGGGTCGATATGCTATGTAGTAAGGGTGCGTTTCTGAGTAATGCTGACCGCTCAGCGCTGACGGCTCATACGTTTCGCTGTCCGCGCCGACGATCAGCGTGCGGTCAGCGCGACTCTAAAACCAGCCTGAACTTCTAGGAAGCGTCAGCGCTGAGCGGTCAGCATTACTCAGAAACGCTACTTTACTACATAGCATATTGACCCATCAGCGCTGACCATCCGCGTGCGGTCAGCGTGGCAGGAAAACCAGCCTTAGATTAAATTATGTAAAAAGTATAACAGGATAGCTGTTATACTTTTTACATAATTTCCGTAGTCAGGTTTCACAATCTATTTTAAACTTTTATGGACACAAAATTTATGTTGTCCCTAAATAAAACATTGTTAAAGTTAAATTGCATTTGACAGCCAGTAGTTTACCAAAGGGCTGACGTCTAATTTGTAATCATGCCGCGATCAGAAAAACAATAATGGTTCGTTAAGATTCATGTTGAATTGTTGACTAACTGGAATCACAGCAGCTATGCCGATTGAACGAAACATTGTTAATCCAATTTCTGTTTATAATTTAATGAAACCGTCATTTTGGGATATTTGAGATGATTATGTCGTAATGGCCGCTTGCTGAAAATTCTATTTAGTAAATAAAAAAAAAATCGGTTTGTATTTTTGAATTGATAAAATAATAATTGAATCATAATATTCTCGAATCCGCATATTGTCACACAGCTTTTCTGAAATCATTTTCTGAATTGCGACAGAAATACAGTTTTTGGTTTTATTTTATTATTTATTTACATAATTGCTCTCCACATCATACATTTTATAAAATAGATTAACTTTCGAGTTTTGTGCAGACGCCAGCACATCAAGCTACCCGAAACTGTCAAATTTTCCCAATCAACTTTGAACCTTATACTTTAGCGATAAAGTTGAAAATCTATTAAATTAATTTGACAGATTGTAGTAGCTTGATATGCTGGCGTCTGTACAGGAACTCTGCCAGGGCACAGCAAAACACAATTTTGGTTTTCTGTTAAGTTCATCATCATCATGTGCTAGCCTCATCCAGGTTTTGCCCGTGATGGCAACACGCAACAATGTCGTCTGCCCGTCTTACCGCTCTCTCGCTGTTGAGCTAATGAACATAAACATTCAAATTCAAATATTTTTATTTGTAGAACATAGGTGAAACAAAAGGTACAGATTGTCAATATTAATAAAATGAAAGCTATGTCTTGCCGTCAACGCGTACAAATATTCTAATTATAATTTCTAATTAATAATTGGTAAAATAATAAAAAAAACCGTTACACCTTCATCCATTATATTTAGTACTCATGAATCGTAGGTACTACTGCCAGTTTTCTCCTGATTAAAAAAGATCTGACCGATTTTGTATATGTGTAGTTTGCCAACGAAGGCGATAGGCATGTGCCAACATGAGCTATCATGCACATGATATCATATTGTTCTATTTTAAAATGCCTCGTTCGAGCTCAGCTAGCTTTCAGTCACTCTGACATGTTGGCAGACGTGTGCAGGCGCTCCGGGTGTTCGATACAAAACAAACAAAAAAAAAACAACAAATTCTTTTGGCGCGTCGCTAAAATCGGAACTAACGCCGCTATCTTGTTTTGTCAATATAATTTCTGTGATAATTTCACCAATTTTTACCAACAACGCCCCCTATCCATGTCATTTAGGCGCCAAAAGATCCTTGAGCCTTTCACCAACTATTTTTGGGGTCGGCTTCCAGTATATAACCGGTAGCAGCAATGCAGTACTCTACATCTTTATCACTATATATTATAAAACAAAGTTCCCCCGCCCGCCGCTTCGGTATATCTGTCTGTCTGACCACGCTAATCTCTGGAACTACCTGTCGAATTTGAAAAAACCTTTTTTAGCATTAGATAGCCCAATTCTTGGGGAAGGTTATGGGCTATTTAACATCACGCTACGACCCTTAAGAGCCGAGCAAAAAGGAAAGAGTCAGAAAGTACTCTAATGAAGTTATTGCGCGGGCGGGTGATGCGCCGAAATTTCACGCGGACGAGGTCGCGGGCACGAAGCTAGTAATGTTATAAAGCGGAAAGTGTTCATGTCTAAATTATGTTGAAATTGTCTTTTTATTATAATTGATAGGCTCGAGTTTGATCACTACCTATTGATGATAAGCAATGATGTGATCGACAATGGATTGTTCTCAATCGGATGATTTACTGCGGAAATTTTGTGCGCATGATGCCTATATTGTTCTATTTTCAAAATGCCTTGTTAGAGTTCAACCAGCCTTCAGTCATTCTGACATGTTGGCAGTCGTGTACACGTATAATACAGGCGCTCCATACGTCTTTGTAATATTATAAAACCGAAAGTCTAAATGTCTAAATTATTATTTAGTTTTTGCTAGACTTTCTGAGTTTATTTTGGACATATCTGACGTCGGTGAAAGAAAATCATCGTGAGGAAAGCTGGGACTTATCGTCAACTAGCTGCGCCCCGCGGTTTCACCCGCATAAGTTTCGATCCCGTGGGAATATCGGGATAAAAAGTAGCCTATATGTTAATCCAGTGTGTCAGCTACCTCCATACCAAATTTTATCAAAATTGGTCCAGCCGTTTGAGCGTGAAGAAGTAACAAACATATAAACACACACACACTCAAAAACTTTCGCCTTTATAATACTATATATACTCAATGATATTATAAGTGTAAAAAGGTGCTACTACTATACTACTATTAGTGTGACTACTAGTGTGATTTAAGTCTGAAATCACCAACCACAAGCGTGGTGATCAATGCTCGTGCCTTCTCTGTTATATGAGAAGAGACTTTTTGACCAACAGTGGGACAGTAACTGGCAGGTCTGACTACTATCTCACCTGATGGTAGATGATGTGGTCGACAATGGATTGTACTCAATCGAATGATTTACATTGGGAATTTGTTTAAAAGGTCTTATGTTTTTCAAATAAAAAGCAATTATCTTTATTTCTTAAGCTCAAAACGTTTCAGAGCCTTTAGAGGCATTTATAAAAATATATACCCTCTTTGAAAAAAATTTCATAATTTTAATTAGTTTTTGATTTCACGTGGTAATCGTGTACAAGATTTGCTACTGTAATTTAATTTTTCAAGAATAAAAATGCTTTCGAATTCCGCTAATCGTGTAGATTAATTCTTGGGCTCGTGGCGGCTACCTACCTACTTATGTAAGGCGGAATTTAAGATGAACGCTATAGATCTAACTTTTAGGAAGTTTGCTCTAATTAATCAAACATCTTTGGGTAACTTACCATCGTTAAGCATCCGCTTAAACTCCCGTTTATGTACTTTATAAACAAAACAATTTGAACTTTAGATATGAACGTTTCTTTAACACGTGACGTTAGCAAATACATAGATGGGATCATTCGTCCTTTCTAGCCTGTGAGGTACATAAACGGGCTACCGAATTTTACACCCAACTCGATTTGACGCTTCATAAATGGGTCAAATTTTTAAGGATGATTTCCACCAACGGCTCGCATCGCATCGGATTGGAATGGATTTTACAATTTTTAAACGACAGGTATTAAATCGTGTACCTACGCAGTATTTAAAACCTATATTACCAAGCCGCGCGCAGCAGCTTGACCGCGGGCGTCTTCAGCGACACGCGATCGTAGCCGAAAGTATGCTGCGACGCGCGATCGGCTCCATTCGCTTGTCGTATCCGACTTTTGCCTTAAATCATCAATCAAAATTTTTCTTTTCCTCTTCTGTGCTTTACACACCACACTGTACACTTATAATAGCAATCTATTATAAGTGTACTAATACAATCCCTATTCTTTCCCATGTCATGTTCAAAGTTGGATGCTGATTTCATCTTATTTTCATATTAGAACCTCGACGCATAAATATGGCTTACCATATTTCTATGAGACTTATCATAAACTTATTTTCTTTTAGAACATAAAGGGGCAGGGACATCGACGCGAAACCTGTTATCATGGATTCAATACATGACTCTGGAGATAAGTCGTTTATTTAAAAAAAAGCTGTTTCATACATTTTACGTACGACGCGTCTTTTTTTTATGAAACAGCAGATTTTGTTTTTGATAACCGACGAAAAATTTCTACGCATGGGGTCTAGGAATCGTGTGCTGAATTCATGGTTTCAGTTTGCGTGTCGATGCTACCTTGTATAAAGTAAGGGTTTTTTTTATTGAATTGACTTTAAAAGAGTCTAAGTCTCTTTTAAAATCAATTTTATTGAATTGACTTTAAAAGAGACTTAGACTCTTTTAAAGTCAATTCAATAAAAAAAACCTCCGAGTTCGTTAAAAAACACAAAACTAAAGTTTAAAAGTATAATGGTGAGTAAGGTGAAAATTATAAACGATTTACTAAATAAACATGATTTATTATTTGTTAGATCCACGTCTTTATTACAAGGTAAAGAAACGGTTAGACCAGTTTTACCATTTACCAACCCTGTATTAAAAAATAACGAATAAAAGTCCCCGTGACATCATTAGTACCCTTTGTCCGTCACAAAGTGAAATATTTGTCGGAATATGCATAATTGTTTTTGTACCTTCGTTACAGTGACGAACATTAATATATTCTGCTTAAAGTAAGGCGCTTATTCCAAACGGTATTAAGTCGATCTATTAAGAACCAAAAATTCGAAGACATATGACATCTACCAACCAGCTTTGGGCCGGCGTGGCCATGATCCACCATGTCCCACTTTCACTTACAGAGAGCCTGTGTTCCAGCAGTGGGAACATTATAGGCTGATAGGTTGTGCAAAAATAGCGTTTGCCTATATTAAATTTTTCATTTACCTCCTTTGATAGAGATTGGTCCTTTACAGCTATATATAATTTGGTTTAGGTATATAGTTTTATTGCTTCCAATCCTTCGAAGCAAAGTTTATTACCAGCAACCAGCGTAACAACGTTCTCGTATAGGTACCGGTATACTTATACATTTCTTTATTATAACAATACACAATCAAAGTACAAGGACTGAAACGGACATGTGAGCTATATGGAATATCTCAGAAATGTTTCAAGTTTTTAATTCAAGAGAAAATTTATTTACCACCCTAATTGCGTGACACAGTCTATCTCAATTTGAATCATTTTGAAGGAGATTTCTAATCCATTGCATCATATGTTCGAAAAAAAAATCCTGCATCAACGTGAATAATGCAATGAATGTTGTTGAACTGTCAAAACTAAAGTCATTGCTACTGTTAGTGTGTTAACCAATTATCCAGCAGGTATCATAATGCTTCTACAATAGAACTACCTATATTCTGAGGACAAATCTTGAGAAATGCACTTTGAAGATAACCGCAAGGTTCTATTGAGGGTAAACTATTGCTCGGAGGTGGCACTATGCATGTTAATATCACTTAGCCGTTTGAATATTGAAGGCCTAAGACGAGATCGAAGATATATACTGACAATACCACATTCACGGTGTACGGAGGCCTGTATTTGAATTATTTGTCAGTGAGGATTACCTTATAGAGTTTGATGGATGAAGGCGGCGGAAGGTAATCTGATGGATGGCACACAAGATATTAGGTAACTCCGTAGTTTTGAGGAAAATATTAAAGGTTTGCTCAGTTCAAAGTTGTGAGCATCGATCATAACACTTTATCTTAATGTGGAGGACGGCCCGTGACTCGCCATATTTTACGTAGTAGATCCCTAGTAACGTGGTGTACTTACTCAATATAGCTTACCAACCTTTTTTGTGCTATAGAGCAATCAAATGTGAATGTGAAAAAATAAAAAACAAAAGAAAAATGACCCACATAGGTCATTTTTCTTTTGTTTTTTTGTCAGTAAATTTTAATCGGGTGTGTAACGTTTGAATTAGTAACAAAAGTTCTAATGATCATAATTAAGAACTTATTTCATGTTATATACTTTTGTTTAATATAACGATGAAATGATTTAGTGAATTATTTATTGTGGGAATATCGGGATAAAAACTATCCTATGTCATTACCCCGGATGTAATCTATCTCTCTGCCAAATTTTATTGAAATCCGTTAAGTGGTTTAGGCGGTAAAGGTAACATACAGACAGACAGAGTTACTTTCGAATTTATAATATTATAATATAATGGACATTTTCTTTAAAATGCGCAATTTATATTCATTTAGTATATGATATTCAGTTACTTTATTATTCAAAATATTAAAAAAGTACCGTATAATTATAACTTGGAAACTACTTTGTTTTGAATATTTTTGCAAAAACTGATTAGATTTTAAACGCCTACCATTTTCGTTAGGTTAGGTTAGAACAGTGACCATAAACGCGCGAAGGCGAGTGAGTGAAGCGAGCGGGCCAAGTCATATTTTATTATCTGTTATTATGCCATAAATTACTCACCCGTTTTAATCATGGTCTGGCAGTTTAAGTAATTTATGCGGCCTTCTCAAATGTCCTTTCTTTGGTATTTTCTGAGTTGAGCTGCATTATTACTGACCAATCCGTGCACTAACTGGACAGGCTACTCAATCTGTATTGTTCTTTCCTCAAAAGACCATTTCAGACACACTACAACCATGTAGTGTGTCTGAAATGGTCTTTCGTCAGATCATGTGAAGACCACTTCACATGATCTGACGAATTATGTCTGGACTTTAAAAGAGACTGTGACCTCTGAGGTTGTTTCGGCTTTTCTTCTCAGAGTAGTCAGATAAAAAAGCCCACCTCATCTAGTTTTTAAAATATGATTGACGTGTAAAAGTGTTTGTACCGAAACTTACAGAAATAAAATCATTTATCTTAATCATCTTATAATAATTGTGTCGGATAATGATAGAGTTTCGCAGAACCTGGTTTAAAGTCCTGTAACAGGATTTTACACATTTAAAACGTGTTTAACTTCATTTTCTTGACTCGTGTTGGCGCGAGCTTACGTAGCTTAGCTTACGATACAGTTTTTTACTCATTTGTGTTCTATGAATAATTACAACAAAAATAACTAGTTTTGTGTTTATGACTAATGAAATCTTCTAGCTAATCGTTTTATTTTCACACATAAACTCAATTTTATTTTGCAGCACCTAGAAATCAAGCCTAATTTCTTAGAATAGCACCTTGGTGTACTAAAACCTAATTAGCTCCTACCTACCTACCTCGGTGGTATTAAAAACGCCGCTACGTTTTGTCGTGCGTAGTTACACCAGGAAAAACTAAACGAAACAAAATGGAGTAGTTTTTATTTAGCGGCGCTTTGATTAACCAATGTTCTTTGTGGTCCGCCCCGACAAATGTCGGCCGGACATGAAAAACCTTTTGTTTCCGTACAACGAGGATTAGTGCTAATTGTATATTATTTCATGTTCATAAAGTTTTGCCGTGTAATTCATTTTTGTATAGCTTTTTATGTTATTAGGTATGTTCTTTGATCTTGCGGCTTTTAATGTCATTTCTTTATTTTTTTCGCGGCCCGTTAGGACTCCTTTTGATTAAACACAAATGGGCAGTCAACATTGTGAAATTACTTTTGTGAGTGATATTTATAAAGAAGTGGGCGTGTACGGGATATTTCCGTGCAAAGGCCGCGGAGACTTCCAACAATACCGTTTGTTGCTTACGAAAAACAACGACAAGAAGTCGGTTTTAAAGGATGGTCTTACATCATCATCATCTGCCTAGCCTCTTCCGAAATACGTTGGGGTCGGCTTCCTGTCTAATCGGATGCAGCTGAATACCAGTATTTTAAATGGAGCGATTGCCTATCTGACCTCCACAACCCTATTACTAGGTAATACGATACCTCTTGGTAAGACTGGTTGTCAGACTTTCGGGCTTCTGACGACCCGTTACGACTGTCAAAGATCCACGAATGACAGCGGAAACCAACGGAGTAACGTGCTTTCCGAGGCATGGAGGGGTCTTGATATGAAAAGATGGTCACACCTCCATGGACCAACCGCGGCAAGCATAGCTTAACCTGATCGATCGATCCGTGTGGCTGTTATTGCTTACCTACAAGCCCCAAGCTTTAAACAGGATTGTCTTACATAAGAAAGACAAAGATGAACATTGATGTAGGTTGTAACTAGTGTATCATATTTCAATCTTGAATGTTAAATTAATCTTCAAATTCTCTTCTGCAAAAGATGTATAAGGAACCCAAGTTTCTAACATAATTAGTAGGTAATTGAGCCTAATTTTGTTAATGTAAAGTAAAGGTTTCTAATGTTGCGTCAGAATCTCATGTTACTTTATTAAGTTTAATTTACCGCGTAATTAATTGAAAGTAAGAACTTGTTTAATAAGACTGATTTTTGATAAATGTCGATCCCGTGGGAATATCGGGATAAAAAGTATAATAATCCAGTGTGTCAGCTACCTCCATACAAAATTTTATCAAAATTGGTTCAGCCGTTTGAGCGTGAAGAAGTAATAAACATAGAAACACACACACACACACACCCCCACCCCTACACACTCACAAACTTTCACCTTTATAATATTAGTGTGATGATTTAATTAACAAAAACTTTTGTAAACATTTTATATCATGTTGATTGTTTTTATAAAGAAGATAATACAAATCTAAAGAAAAAAAAATTATCTTTTATTTCTTTTTAACTTTTGCACCCGCATTGTACGGTCGAACAAGCTATTTGGTACACAGGCAAAAATATTCATCTTTCCACTACACTGCCAATATTTAGTTTTATTTTGTGCGTTATAACTTTTTCAGCTTATGGCATCATTAATAGAGTGGTGTAAAAGAATTGACTACTCAGCACACCCACATCATTGTTTAAAAGTAGTGCATGTTAGCTGCCTGTTCGACCGTACTTGATGTAGTTTATGACATATGAATTTGTTTACAAATTTTTATCACTATATCGTAGATGATTTTTGTTTACGGTCTCATGGCCCGAGGGCCATTCGGTTTGGGCCGTTCAGACTAAATACCCGCTCCATCATCTTCCACCTATTTGACAGTGAGTGACTGTCAGTTTGGTAAGAACAACTTCGAGAAAGAGGCTTGTAGAAGAATTCAGCTGGGCTGCCCAGCGTTTGGGAAGCTTCGTCGAGTCTTCTCGTCGCGTATTCCGCAAAGCCTAAAGACTAAAGTCTATAATCAGTGCGTCCTGCTTGTTATGACTTATTACGGAGCCGAAACGTGGACACTCGCGGTACGGCTGAAGTGGCAATGGGCCGGCCATATTTGCCGAAGAACCGATGATGGGCCCTTGGGGTATACGTGTTCTTGAGTGGAGACCGCGAATCGGAAAACGTAAGGTAGGACGCCCTCAGGCTAGGTGGAGCGACGATCTTCGCAGGATGGCTGGTAGCAGCTGGATGAGAGTTGCCGAGGATCGAGCTAAATGGCGGGCAATTGGAGAGGCCTATGTCCAGCAGTGGACTGCTGTAGGCTGATGATGATGATAGTTTCAACCTTAGTGAAGTTAAAACTGGAAATTGTTGTCAAAAGTGGTAAAGCAATTTCGAATGGTCGACTATATAAACAAGCGTCAACTGCACGGGATATCAACTTCGAGCGTGTCTTTACATATTAAATTCTATAGGGACTCATCACTACGTACTTCAGATACCAATTGAACACCACTAAGCTGATATCGACCTCAAAATTTAAGTGATAGGTTTCAATTTTGAAGGGCCGTGAGCATGTCTTGAAAAGGGTTAGTTTCCTGCTGTGGGGTTTGCATTCCAGGGGTAATATGGGTAATTTTAATGTCATTAAGGGCTTAAAATCTTAGTATTGCGGAAATGTAAGCGCAGATTAGGTGGGTCACTGATAAGACGGTCACCTGTCGGCTTCGTATTTATATCCTCTCTTACTCCGTCATAAGGTTCATTTTGACAAACAGTAATTCAGTAATGGATATTGTGATTAATTGGTTTAGCTTTGTAGTGTTGATCTGATATACTAATGTTTTACCTGACCTTTTCCTTTTTTGAGTGATCTACATGACATATTTTTAATGGACACAAAACAATTTATGTGTGATCTTATTTTGAATATACATACGTCGCATTAAAAGGAAACGCGGGTGGTCGTTTCTCCATAGAAAAGCTCTCGCCTGTTTTCTCTCTGGTTAATGACTTAACCACTTGTATGTCCCCATGTTTTCCTTTTTGATAGTACATTATTTTTAAAAGCACTAGAACGCTCATAAAATGCCAATTTAAACTGCTGTCAACAGAGGCCGTGTACAAATTTGAAAAAGAAAAAAACATAGGGACACAGTACATATCCTTCTTATTCAGTTTATGAAAGATCCTTTAAATTGGTCCAATATTGGAGGACGAAATAGGCGAGAGCCAAACCTCAAATTACGTCTTTTTTCTTAGGATTTTTCAAAAGTCTCTCCGACCGCATTTCCTCTTAAGACTAGATGTTCAGACGCCAGCACATCAAGCTACCCGAAACTGTCAAATATTCCCAATCAACTTTGAACCTTATGCTTTAGCGATAAAGTTGAAAATCTATTAAAGAAATTTGACAGATTGTAGTAGCTTGATGTGCTTGGCGTCTGTACCAAAAAAGTGAAAGGTACCAGCCGGTTTATCCAAACTAATATTATAAAGAAAATAGATTTGATTTTTTGTATGTTTATTACGCTCTCACGCTAAAACAGCTGAACGGATCGGATGAAATTTGGCGCAGTCTGGGAGAGGCCTATGTCCAGCAGTGGACTGCGATAGGCTGAGTTGAGTTGAGACGATGACCTGGATTCGGACATGGGATACTTTTAATCCCCATATTCACACGGGGAGCAGTGGTGACCAAGTGAGCAGTGGTGGCCAAGTGGTGACGGCCGCGACTTACGAGTTGTAGGTAGTAGGTTCGAACCCAGACAGGCGCTTTACTTTGTGTAAATTATTTCATCACCACCTCTCAAAACGGTGAAGGAAAACATCGTGAGGAAACCGGCATGTCCTAGAACCAAAAGTTCGAAGACATGTGACATCTACCAACTCGCACTGGGCACGCGTGGTGGATTACGGCCCACTCCCTCTCACAGAGAGGAGGCCTGTGTCCAAGTAGTGGGGACATTTATAGGCTGATGATGATGATTCGGGATCGAGACTTATGCGGGTGAAACCAGGGTGTGCAGCTAGTTCTGTATAAAACTCACCGTAAAAACTAAGGTAAAGTGAGCTGTCATTCCACAAGATGCTAGGGATTGACGCTATGGACAGCTATCAATCGGTTTCCAGGATAGGTCGGCTTTTGTGTTTTTTTTTTTCTAGAATCTTGCGGACACAGGTCCTTTGTAGCATTGACAGGATCGGTTCCTTTCGAGAACCCTAGATAAATTTTCCGGATTCTCGTTAAAACGTAAGGAATGCCAGAAAATAACGGATACTCTTTCTAATAAAAAAGCGGGCAAATGAGAGTCGGACTCGTACACGAAGGGTTCCGTACAATATTTAACACTCGTAATTCTGGTATGGGGGTAGATACAAGAAATGTGTAGTGTTAAATTTTAACTTTATTTTATTTTTATTAATTGTTGTTAAAGCGGCCATGGTAACACACTGTTAAAATGGCAAAACGATCGGATGGACGGACAATGGAGCCGTAATAGGGTCCCGTTGGCTCTCTTTGGGTACGGAACCTTAAAAAAAGCAAATTGTAATGGAAATTCAATCCTAACTTACAAATTGTGAGTCGCCTGGGCCGCAACCTATTTATCTCTCTTGACTTTAGGAATTTCGATGCCAAGCTCCTTTAAGTTATAACATTATGTTTTTCTTTGATGTCCCCGACTGAGAGGTATAGAATAATAAGTTGAACTTAGTTACTTAATTTGAGGGTCGTTTTATTATGGTAATTCTCATGCTGGATAAAAAACGTTTGGTTTCCTAAATAAACAATTATATTGCTTTTACAGGGAGCAGTCGTGACCCAGTGGCGCGGATATTTGACAGTCGTTGACAGTTCGTCAGAAGCCCGAAAGTCTGACAACCAGTCTAAGAAAACAATAGGACCATAAACGAACGTTACGCGTAGCGGACGTAATGCGACTCCCGCGCCTAAATCGTTGAATCAGTCTCTATAATTGATAATTTAACAGGCCAATATAACCATACAGGATACTGTACATTCACGAGCATAAGTATGTATACACTTCGCTTTATTCAAAGACGATTTTCTCCTTTAGTTTTGAATGAAATTGTATGGTATTACGAACAAAGTATTTTCGAACCCATAGGTTTGTGTAAAGTGTCGTATTTCAACGTTGCTTTGGTTATTTCACGAATAAATCGCAATTGAAAGTTGCCAAGTGTTGACATATTAGTGCTCGTGACTGTACAACAACATCCAATGTTCCAGTCCAGTCCAGTCATTCACAATTAACACCCACGTACAGAAATCTATTCTCTACACGAGATTCTATTAAGAGGTATTGAGAACATTTATTAAACAATAGGCAAACGGTTACAATCACCCACGACTACCTTCCTGCAAGTACCTACTGACTTAAGTGCCTACACAGTAAACGTGTCCCTTTGAAACTTGAGTAGTTGAAAACAATACGTTACCTCAAACTTACCTTTATTATAGTAGGGACGCCGATATTGGGTTTACACATGACCAGAGAGCTGGCCTATTTTAGGCCTTAGAATCAGCATTGCCATCCAATGTGGTAATGCTGCCAGCCTTAGGCTGCCTTTCCACCAGAGACCAGCGAGGATGCGTAACGAGGGATGTGTGTGAAACCAACCAATAACATCGCTTCAGTTTTATAGCTTGAACTAAGTTAGCGCTTGTATTGGTTAGTTTTCCACATATCTCTCGCTACGCTTCCTCGCTCATCTCTGGTGGAAAGGCCTTATGGGCACTATTCCCATTGACAGCAAAGCAGACGAATTTTTTGATGTCCAGTGAGCTCTTCCTTTTTTAATATACTTTTACATAACATATATATTTTTGTGTCTGTTTGTATATTGTATTTAATATTTGTCAAAGCGAGATACAACGCTAAATAATTGTAGAAATGCTGCTTCTAACAAGTGTTAAATATTGATGTGAAAAGTGTGTAAGCTTCGCGGAAGGTCCCTAGATACTAGTAGCGACTGAGGGGTCGTGGATTTATCTAATTCCCACCCGTTAAGCTATTGACGTGAACACACTTCTAGCACTATTGCGCTAGAAGTGTATAAAAATGGATGTAAAATGGTACCAACTCGAACTATATTTAGTATAGCTGTGGCCCGCGACTTCGTCCGCGATCCAGGACGAAAAGAAATCTATGTCCTTCTTCAGGTTATGGTCTACCCATATATGCCAATTTTCATCAAATCAGTTCAGTCGTTTTAGCGGGAAAGCGTAACAAACAAACATAAAGAAAAAACATTTTTTTCTCTTTATAATAATATACTAGCTGACCCAAACAGAGTTATATCGTCGTTGAGCTGACCCGACTTCGTACCGCCCCGCCAGCCGCTCCGCCCCCGCTTTTTAAATCTCTGACATCTTCTAAGATATTAATTTTAATGATATGCTGTCAAGGGCAATTTTCGTCTCCATGAAATACACAACGTATCTAATTGGATAAGGAATAATACTATCCTATTATTTAAAATAGCTTAGCAAAATAACCCATATTTTTTTTGTAATATGTAGGTACCTACTTAAAAGATAAAAATGGTAAAATATAAAAATGGTTTATAAAATATACAATTCCTCGTAAGGTTTAGCCAGCATTTGCAATGTAAGCGCACAAAAATAGGTTTGTTACGACATCACATTACAAATCTTTGAATTTCTCGGCTTTCCTCTAGTATAATATGCATGTATTATACATACCTTCTTCTTGAATCACTCTATCGTATTGCTGGAAATTGCATTAAAATCCGTTGCGCAGTTTAAAAGATCTAAATTTTACAGGGAGCGGGAGGGATTTTGTTTTATACTATGTAAAGATATAAAAGAAGGCGATAGATATAACAATTTAGTTATAGCAATTTAAATTTATTTTTTTTGTAGGTTATTTTTAGTACATCACTTATTGTAAGTACCTACAGCGAACATTATATTACTTCCACAACACATTAAATGGGATATAAGGAAATCCTTAGGCCCGTTAAAGCAGCCGCAAGTAACAGGGATACAGTACAGAACCCAAGAATATAGGTAATGCTTCACCTTTGAGAGCCTTTAATATCGCTTTAAGCCACAGAGACATAACTGTGTCGTGTTGTGTCGTGACTCGGGATACACCAATCAAACGAATCTGTTCAGGACTACGTCAAATTACAACGAGTTTTGATTGGCTAACACTGCGTCAGAAGGCGACACGACACGACACAACACAGTAGTATGAATCCGGCTTTAGGTATGATGATTAATATTAGAAATGTTCGAACAAGAAACGTAATCTATACTTATAATAAATCTGTAGAAGTGAAAATTCTGTACATTGAAAATATAAAAAAAATAAATGGCAGGGGGTGTTACTAGACCGACACCGAACCCAAAAATGTGATTAAAAATTTTTTTGTCTGTCTGTCTGTCTGTTTGTTCAAGCATCACGCAAAAACTACCGGTTCGATTACGATGAAACTTAGTATAATTATTCTTTAATATCCTGGGCACCACACTGGGTACTTTTTATCCCGGAAAAGTATATACAATAAAAAATAATCTCTGGAACTACTGGTCAGATTTGAAAAAATCTTTTTGCATTTGATACTTAGCCCAATTCTTGAGGAAGGCTATAGGCTATTTAATATCACGCTATGACCCTTAAGAGCCGAGCGAAAAGAAAAAAAGTCAGAATGAAATTTTGAAAAGAAAAAAAAAGAACTCTAAGCGAATACGAAGTGTTGTGACGGGGTGGGGTACAAGAAATTTCACGCGGACGAAGTCGCGGGCAGAAGCTAGTTTAAAAATAAAATTAAAATCTATGAAGGTATGGAGAAGCCCAAAGTTTTTTAGAAGGGATTATTCCCGTCCTTGTCGCGCGGTTCGGAAAATGTATGGCGCTAGTATAAAGTTACATAGTCGTGACGTTATTTCTGTGACAGTGCCGTCTTTGTGTAGTAGTTATTTGAAAAAGTTTATAACTTTAATTTTTTTGTTTAACTTTTACATTTTTATATATTTTTTTGTTTTATTGCTGAATGGGCCCGTTCTTGACTTCGATCATGCCTGATGGAAAGCGATGGATGAGGTCTATGATGGAACGAGCGTGCCCAGAGGATGCCTAAGGCACTGGAACTCCCACGTATCGACGAAACACAGCAGGCTGCTAACTGCTTGGCCTCCGGTGGGAGGATGGTACCACCGCAAGGAAAGAATTGGCCAGTAAAATAAGGTGTTGGGTGTGACTGACTAGGATGCGCCAAACGCTCGGTTCAGTTGAGTAACTGGCGGAAGAAACTGCACTACATGACGAGGCTTCTTCATGCATCCCTACTAATCGCGATATTGTTTGGTTTGCACTATTTGCAAATAAATATTTCTTAGAGGTTATAATAAAAAAAATATCATCATCCATCATCCCTATTGTAAAATCTAATAAAAACTCAGGATGGATGTAGTTCTCCTGCATCTATTTATTCTTCGCCTGCAAGGAATACAGATCAGCCGGTAATCGATTCCCTGTTGACCGTTTCTCAAAAATGGCTTCGAAAAATGAGCGTCACTCTGGTTCAGGATATTACATTGATGGTTCAATCAACCGAACACCCCTTTGAACAGCGGATATCTTCACTCTGTGGCTCGCTATAAATTCGGTTCTTTTTCTACCACGCATACGCATAATCTGAAAGTATTTTCTCGAAGGTTTTCTACGCGAGGACTTAGCCTGCGTTAATACTTAGAAATATAAAAAAAGCAGATATTCGTCAGACAGAAGTAAAAATAATTTATACATTTGTCGCATGATATTCTAATCAATAATTCATACCACCTACGTTTTCTCTTCAAAGATCCACGACAAAGAATAAAATACTTTTCATTTGCGTAACTTAAAAAATAATTCTTTTTTCCTACAATCTCTTGACATATTTTTCTAGAATAAAAAGAAAGATGTGAACATTCGTCCAAAATTATGTAACCAAAAATCTATTGCTTGCAGACAATAAATAGTCTTTTATGTCCAACTTATTCATAAGAAAGGTAATGTTTTTCATTTATTATCTTTGTGAAGAATAAAGGTACAAAGACGGACTTAATGCCTTATACATTCTCTACCAGTCAACCAAGGGTCACCCACCACCCTTCGTTGCGATTATCAATCCACTTCTCGCTATTAAGACACACAATTTTGTCTTCTTTCTTAAATTCCCCCAACACCGGATAAACAACAAACTAAAGACAGTCTCACAAAAACACTTGAGCCACCAGCACTTATTCCATTCAATCAAACCTGGCTAATTGCCGGCGAGCGAGCGGTCATTTTACTCCCCCATCAGGAGCGCACGCGATCGCATGATTAGAACCTTTGAACAATATATTACTTAAGTAAAAAAAACCTCCAGCTAATGGACCTAATAGATTTAGAACAAAATGTTGTAGATAGGGATCTACGAGCATATGGAACCAATTACGCAGCTCGTGCAAGAATAGCTTTGTCGTGTTATGATTTTTATGGGCTTTGAGAAAACATATTTCTTTACTCTCGTTTTTGTAATTTTTTTTTCTGTATGTATGAGATGAGTAATAATAATGTAACATTATCTTTATTATATCGTAAAAGAAGATAGTAAAATGGGGGCATAATCAGGCTATAATGTTCCCACTGCTGGGACACAGGCCTCCTCTCTGTGAGAGGGAGTGGGCCGTAATCCACCACGCGAGCCCAGTGCGGGTTGGTAGATATCACATGTCTTTCAATTTTTGGTTATAGGATATGCCAGTTTCCTCACGATGTTTTCCGTCATTTTTGTGGCGATGAAATAATGATTTATTCCGGTCTGATACCCTGAAGCCCCCCTCCACCCCCCCTCCTCGATCCCCTGCAAGTTCGTCTTCTGTTTTAATCTCTGTCTTATCCACATTATGTAAGGTTACTCTTTGTGACAGGTAAGTCTATACTTACCTGTCATAAAGAGTAACCTTACATAATGTGGATAAGAAAAAAAAAAAAAAAAAAAGTAAGTGCACAAAGTAACGTGCCTGCTTGGGTTCGAACCCACGAAGTACAACTCACACGTCACAAATGACGTATCACTTGAACCTATATGTTGGGGTCAGCTTCCAGTCTAACCGGATTCAGCTAAATACCATACCATCTTATATGGAGCGACTCCCTATCTGACTTCCACAACCTAGTTACTCTATTCAACTATCTAAACCACAAGTTAAGAGAATAAAAAAAAATGGCTCAATCCTGATAAAAAACGGTGGAAATCACGGTCAGCGGTGGAATCTTAAAAGTCAACGTTAAGAAAAAAGGCTAACTTCTATTCTTTTCGTAATAAAAAGTATTATTAGCCTCCGTTCTCCGCTTCCTACGCAGATTTCAATATAATTTAGTCATCCCTACGAGGGTCGGAGGTCATAAAACGCAGAGCATTCATCGGAGACTACTTTATTGGTCAAACAACACGAAGTTGAGGTTATGTACCGTGAACTTAGATGAGTTGGATTTAAAAATAGAATTAATTTCTCACTGTGAACAGCCAGGGTTATTTTTGCTAACATTCTCATCTGAACTCATTTCTATTTTCGGGGAAAATATGTCTAAAGTGTGTAAGTGATGCTACAGTTCTTTCATAATTATTTTAAATAACATTGATTTTTATTTTCGTAGTCATATTAAGTTGCTATCAGAGTTAAAATACTTGGAAAGGGATTCAAACGCAAATTCATAGTATTTATTTAAATTAAACCATTTACAGGCACTTTTGAATTGTCAGGAAGTCGGTCAGCCAGAAAATATGAAGCTAGTTGCCCATTTCAAAGCGTAGGTACATATGGAGAAGAACGGGCAAGAAACTCCATGGACACTCTTTTAAATTATATTTTTACAAAAATATTAGTTAGGTAGGTACATTATTAATGTTGAATTTATAATTATAACTCGTTGCTTCATTTTTCAGATATGATTATAACAATGTAGTTTCCCTACTTACTTGGTAACTTCGCACATATTTTAAAGATTTTTTAAAACTATTAGGTGACGTAATTCCGGTCTGACTGCACCTCGGTTGACACTTTGACGTGTAGCTCATTCCTTTTTCGTGCGCGGTAGCTATCGCACGCGCCCTTAAGCATCATGCCAAAAAGAAGCGCGCAATCAAAAATTGATCACTACGCTAGGAAAATTAGAAAAATTGAAGAAAAACAAAGACCGTTACAATCGTCATCGGATGATGAAGGTAAGCAAAGTATACTTTATTCTTTGGTGATCTAGAAGTGAATAGTGAAAATATCAGTTTTGTAAATGCTCTGGGATTGACTGCGAGTCAATAACTTTGACATTGTTCAAAACTAAATTATAAAAGTTAAACTTTAATATTGCATCGGGATTGACTGCGAGTCTTTAACGATGACAAACAAGCACAGAAAATACGTACAATCTAAAACAGATGTAACGTTAACGTGCAAAATCAATTAAGAAATTTTATTCTTTAATATTGCATCGGGATTGACTGCGAGTCTTTAACGATGACAAACAAGCACAGAAAATACGTACAATCTAAAACAGATGTAACGTTAACGTGCAAAATCAATTAAGAAATTTTATTCTTTAATATTGCATCGGGATTGACTGCGAGTCTTTAACGATGACAAACAAGCACAGAAAATACGTACAATCTAAAACAGATGTAACGTTAACGTGCAAAATCAATTAAGAAACTTTATTCTTTAATATTGCATCGGGATTGACTGCGAGTCTTTAACGATGACAAACAAGCACAGAAAATACGTACAATCTAAAACAGATGTAACGTTAACGTGCAAAATCAATTAAGAAATTTTATTCTTTAATATTGCATCGGGATTGACTGCGAGTCTTTAACGATGACAAACAAGCACAGAAAATACGTACAATCTAAAACAGATGTAACGTTAACGTGCAAAATCAATTAAGAAATTTTATTTCTTACACTACCCTCAGAATTGTTATCTTCACAACCTTAATTACAAATTGTAATTTTAGGTAGCGAAGATCCTGATGTGGTCCCAGGCAATGATAATGAAGCTATTATGGAGCCAGTACCCGTGCCAACCGACGTACCACAAGACGTGGAATCGGAATCTGGCGACATTCCTAACCAACACTATGCCCAGGCGGAACCCTGTCCCCCTGAGGCAACTACTGGTAGCATGGAACCTGAGTTAGACTGTTAGATCCTGATCTACTGTCGCCACTCGGTGAATCCACATCAGATTCGCCTGACTACGGCGATAACATTCACGATAATCTATCGCAGTTGTGGCTTCCTTTGCTAAGGAAAGGAATGCCTAAAGAAAACAAGGACAAGGTACTGAAAGAGTACCTTGTGCCAGACAATTGTAGGCTCCTTCAAGCACCCAAGTTGAATGCTGAAATCTCGGCGGCGGTACCGGACATGGTTCGCAACCGCGACAAGACACTTACAGCGTCTCAACAACAGCTAGTGCGGGAATCACCGCCATCAAGGCTCGAGTGAAATTAATCACACCTAGCTTGGACAAGGCATTCATAAATATCATCAACGAGTCCGAACGGGATAAATCACTGTTTGGCTCGTTCTTATCAGAAAAAATTAAAGCCGCCAAGGCCATTGAAAAGCAAGGCGTTTCCATAAAAAAGACCGCAAAAGTTTCAAATTCGCCTCAACTTCCTAATACCCGCCAGTCCTACCCGGGAAACTGGAACCTGCCTCCTCGATACCCAGCGAACAGGGGGGGGGGGGGCGGGGTGCATACAGGAGGCCGATGACGACGGCGGGGAATCGCTGTCCGTACACGATGTCAGCACAGCCGCCACAACGCCCGGCCTCGCAGGACAAACCTCGGGCTCCCGCTCAGCGTCACCGTTAACGCAGGTACATGCGGTTAGACTTATCCAATTTTATGACCGATGGCTAAAAATAACAATGTTGTTCTTGATTGGTTAAAAAATGGTTATCCAATACCCTTTCATACACATGTACGACAATCAATAATACCTAAAAACAACCTATCAAATACTGAGAAATCAGATATGATGAAAGCCGTTATGAAACTCAAATCTTTAGGGGCTATCTCAGAGTGCAATGTGACTAAAGATCAATTTATTTCTAAAATATTCCTCACACTAAAACCTAACGGCGATAAACGCTTTATATTAAACCTAAAAAACCTTAAACAAGCTCTCGTAATCAAGAGCGAACATTTTAAAAATGGAGGATTACCGAACAGCATGCAAATTGATACCACGCGATGGATACCTTGCTACCATCGACTTAAAAGATGCGTATTTCCTCTTAGGCATTAGGCATTCCGACCGTAAATATTTATCAATTTCAGCCCAATAATTCGCTAAGAACATATGGCTTTAATTGCATGCCGTTGGCGTTTGGCTTATCCGTTGCCCCACGGGTATTCACTAAGGTTATGAAGGAAGTCATAACTTACCTCAGACATCACGGTTTTCAGTCAGTTTGTTATTTAGATGACATTTTATGCATTGGAAATACTTACGAGAATGGTCATAATAACGTAAATGAAACTTTGAAACTACTCGAGTTTCTAGGGTTTGTGGTCAATTACGATAAAAGTATGTTAAAACCGCGACAATTCTGCAAGTACTTTGGATTTTGTTACGATACCAGGTATCTCAGTACTTATACAATTGCCAGCCGATAAGCGACGTAACATCATCGAATTAGTAACAAAATTCACTAAATTACAGCCATGTTCCATCCGCGAATTAGCTCGCTTTATCGGTATTCTAGTCGCCACTAGCCCAGCCCTTAAATACGCTTGGGTATACACTAAGATTTTAGAACGCCAGAAGTTTCTAGCGTTACTTAAGCATAATAATAATTACGAAGCTAAAATTAACCTACCTAATATTATATTAGAGGATCTGAACTGGTGGCTATCAAATGTTAATACAGCACGCAACTTTATGCGACAGCCAAATTTTGACATCGAAATCTATACCGACGCGTCGATGTCAGGCTGGGGTTCTGTTTGCAACAACGCTCAAGTACATGGCAAATGGAAGTCTTCAGAAAATTATTGTCATATCAATTACTTAGAGCTGATGGCAGCCTTTCTAGGTTTGAAATCCTTCGCCAGTGATGCAACCAATAAATAAATAAAATAAACAATATTACTGCGCATGGACAACACCACTGCGATCAGTTATGTAAATCGTATGGGGGTATTCAATACCCCCACTTAAACGACTTGGCTAGGTCCCTTTGGAAATGTTGTGAACAGCGCAACCTATAGGTCATATACCTATCATACGTAAATTCCAAAGAAAACCGGGCAGACGCCGCGTCTAGAGTAGTCAATCCGGATACTGAATGGTCACTTTCCGATGAAGCATTCCAAGACATTATAAAATATTTTGGTCAACCTGAAATAGACTTATTCGCGTCCCGCGATAATGCGAAGTGTACCACATTCATCTCACGGAAACAAGACCCTGACGCAGCATCCGTAGACGCATTTACGATGGACTGGCAGAGCCATTTCTTCTACGCTTTTCCACCATTTTCCCTGGTATTAAAATGCCTTAGAAAAATTATTGATGACAAATGCACATGGCTTACTAGTTTATCCCAACTGGCCATCACAGCCATGGTTCCCACTATTGCAAAGCCTTATAGTTTCCGACGTTGTTTATAAATTAAGACCCATAAAACCCAAGTACTCCACCGCCTGGAATCCCCAATTGGTTTTAAACCATGTCTCAACATGGTTCCCTAATAGTGAGTTCTAACACGAAAAAAAAAAAAAAAAAAAAAAACTGGTGATCCTACTTGCAATTTGTACAGCTCACAGGGTACAAACGCTGTCTTTAATTAAACTCGAGAACATACTTTTCTCTGATAGCGGCATAAAAATCGTCATAACAGACATCATAAAGACATCCGCACCCGGCAGAGACCAGCCAATATTGTTCTTGCCATACTTCAGGAAAAATACGCGTATATGTCCAGCTACGGTGCTCTCAGGTTATATTTCTATAACTAAAAACATAAGACCTGAGAGTACAAACAATCTGTTGTTGACGTACAAACGGCCACAAAAACCCGCTACCACGCAAACCATCAGTAGATGGATCAAACAAGTCTTGTCAGATAGCGGCATTGATACCAGTGTATTCGCCGCGCACAGTACACGGCTCGCGTCAACCTCGGCCGCAAGCTTAGCCAGGAGTTAATATAGAAACCATTCGCAAAAGCGCAGGGTGGACTATTAGTTCATCTAATTCATTTGCTCGTTTTTATAATAGGTGCGTTATAAACGAAGGCGAATTTGCCAAATCTGTTTGCTTACGATTAGACATACAGACTGATTATTAATTCCTATTAACTATAGGTACCTATTATAAGATTATATTACACTACAGAAATGTTTATTTATGTTATGTTCATGTGATCGATAAGATCTTTATGTTTAGCTCGTTGAAGTTAATTCGAAATAAGTAAATATAAATGTAACGTACCATTACGGAAACATAAGTATAACTATAAGGCTGATTTGTCTATAGGTAAATAAAACCATAATGTTTAAAACCTTATTGTTTTCCATTTCAAAACTTTCTGACTCTTAACATCTACATTGTTATAATCATATCTGAAAAATGAAGCAACGAGTTATAATATATGATCAAACGAACTTCCAAGTGAAGTTCGATCATTATTATGATGAGTTGCTTCATTTGAAGATAATATGATCACCCTCCCTCCCTGACGCTTGAAGATTCCCAGATATAGAGAAAGTTTTATATCATACTCATGACTCTAAAAAATGAGCTACACGTCAAAGTGTCAACCGAGGTGCAGTCAGACCGGAATTACGTCACCTAATAGTTTTAAAAAATCTTTAAAATATGTGCGAAGTTACCAAGTAAGTAGGGAAACTACATTGTTATAATCATATCTTCAAATGAAGCAACTCATCATAATAATGATCGAACTTCACTTGGAAGTTCGTTTGATCATATATTATATGTGAGAACGATGTAAAAAAGACGTACGCGTTAAAAGCGTCCAGAGTACAGCAAATAGTATGAAAACAACAATCCAAAAATAAAATAATTAAAAATATTACCAGCCCAGTTATTTTTGCGAACATTCTCATCTGAACTCATTTCTATTTTTGGGGAAAATAATTATGTCTAAAGTGGGCGTTGGAGTGGGTGCTGCTACAGTTCCTTCATAATATTTTAAATCACATAGATTTTTATTTTAGTAGTTATAATAGGTTGCTATCTATAGACAAATTCTAAATTAAGTACTTAACCCGTCAAGTACCGCGCAATTCCTATGTAATACGATACAATAGAAAATCAATTGTGTCTCATTAGCGGAGCTTGAGAGATTTGAATTAAGAATTTGAGATAATTTTCAAGTTATGGAAGAATAAACTGGATTTCATACTTAACAAAGTTCAAATTCCATTGCAACCAAAAACTTATTAGGACCTTTTTGTTACAAATGGTCTTTGTGGCGATGGAATGTAAATTATCTGAGTTTATGAAAACTGAACAAAAGTTTGAGAGTCCTAGGACTACCTACTCAATATTGTACGACTCGACTAGTTACTTGTATATGTTACCGGCAATTTGTATAATCCGGTATTCTATACAATACTTATGCAATGTATAGAATACCTAAAACGTTTAGGTAATGTATGAAATATTATTTATTTTATACTTTGCCTAGGCATTCTATACAGTACCGAATGCGCAGCCGGCAATGTGTGAAAAAGACGAAAGCTCGGGGTGCCTTTCGCTCGCTCTTGCATCCTATGTCGACGTAGCCCCACCTTGTGGGGCTCCTATTCCTGTAACCTAACCAAACCTAACCTCGGGATTCGGCATATTTTAAAACAGCGAGCGTGCGGACGACGTCGTTTGTAAAACGCGGAATCATACAAATTGCCTGCGATATACATGTTCGTTTGTTGTATGGTACTTACATAACATTGATAAATATAGACCAAATCTATTTACTTTACACATTGCCGGTGAACCAGCAGGTATTCTATACAATCCCTGGAAAATGTATACATTGCCTAGTCAAAGTATGTAACGGACAATAATATTCATAATATTTCATACATTGCCTGGACGCCTGAATTATACAGATTATACCGGTAACTTATTCTGTTGAAGAAGCAAGCCATCGCTTCGTAAGGAGAGTTCTTTTGTCTTCTAATAACAAACTTTGTAATCATCGATCTGTTCGCCATGCTAGATTTAAGGTCATATTCAGTCCTTATTCATATTTCATACATAATCCATACTTATTACATTCATACTAGTATTATAAATTTGAAAGTAATTCTGTCTGTCTTTATGTTACCTTTTCACGCCAAAACCACTGAACGGATTGATGATGAGTACAATGACTTCTCAAGAGGTTGTTAATGTTTTACCAACCCAACCCTGTATAATTATGTAAATCGATAGCTGACATCAATGAAAACAGAAAACATAATTAACGTTCAAAAGTTGATCACGCGACATCCATATTTTTTAAACTTTAAAAATATCAAACTGCGCGACAGTTAAGTAGGTAGGAATGCCACGGACCTTCAGAGCCCTTTAACTTGCGCGGTATTGTTACCTATGCGACGCTATGTCCTTCTTCATTTTGTATATTATATCACCATTGTTGCGTCCGTTTGCATGTACAGACGCCAGCACATCAAGCTACCCGAAACTGTCAAATTTTCCCAATCAACTTTGAACCTTATGCTTTAGCGATAAAGTTGAAAATCTATTAAAGAAATTTGACACATTGTAGTAGCTTGATGTGCGCCCGTCTGTACAATTTTGTATTGTATATCATCTTTTTTAGGTGTAAAAATTATGATATACAAAATACACGCAGAGAAAGTCGTGGGTAACAGCTAGTATAATTTTCACAATATTGTAAATAACACAGGCATTTACGTACCCCCAATAATTGCGGATTTGTGTTTATTTTATTAATTATTATTTCATCTAATAATACCAATCATCTAAGCCCATTTACCAATATTGCACTGTTGTCCAGCTATTGTTTATAATAGCCGGCCATTAACAATCTCAATTACATGGACGTAATCAACGCTGTAGCATAAACATAAATTAACATCGACTATTGTTAAATTATAGTGCAGTAGAATGAGGCAGGAAATGTGTGCACGCGAGTAATGGAACATGGTATGATGACATGCATTCATGATATCATCTGTAGGTAAAAAACGGGTACATATTTGAATGTCGAACATTAAAATACCTACGGGTAAAATATCAACGTTCAAAACATCGAAAATTTAAATTTCGATTGTATCGTAATATCGAAAATTGTTATACCTAAGCTTAAAATGTCTAACATTGAAATGCCGAGTGATAAAAATATCTAATGCTTAAAAATATCGATAGTCATTATACCTAAGTTCAAAATGTTTACGTTAAAAATACCTACTAGTATAAATATCGAACAAATTTTGATATAGGAAAAAATGTGCAAGCATGCAACATGAAGCAGGCATGGTTTCTGCCACGGCTCCGGCGCTGCGGGGCTCTGGCGATTGACATTTTAACCGAACTTAGATATTTTAATTTTCGATATTCAAATATTATGTACCATAAAAAAAATTGTTAAATGTAGGTTAAAAATAACAAAGAAATGGAACATTATCTGGGTAAAGTTGGCAATGGTTTACTTAATTATTCATTTATTTGTTACACTAACAGCAGTACATACAAAAAATTAAAACAGAACTACATATCTATATATCTATACTAACATTATAAAGCTGAAGAGTTTGTTTGTTTGAACGCGCTGATCTCTGGAACTACTATCTATTCTGATTTAATACATTCTTTTTGCATTTGATAGCCCAATTCTTGAGCTTAGGTTATTTAATATCACGCTACGACTCTGAGGAGCCGAGCAAAATGAAAAAAAGGTCAGAAAAAACGCTAAGCAAAAACGAAGTAATAGCGCGGTGGGTCGTAGGCCGAAATTTCACGCGGGCGGAGTCGCGGCCCGAAGCTAGTAATATAATAAAATTGTACTGCACCTTAATTGCATAACACACTATCGATATAACGAATAACGCAATGATTGTTGTTGAACTGTCAAAATGAAACCCATTTCTACTGATAGTGCGTTATGCAATCACCCCGCTGTGTATACCTATTATAGGTATCATTGGGTTTCGTGACGGTGCAAAGGAGGAAGCGCCGGCCGCGAGCAAACAAGAACCGCTGCGGCAAAGCTCCTACGGAGCCCGAAGTCAGCTTGCGTGCCGCAAAGCCGAACACACCGGTGTACATCTCCCGCCTCCACTACACCACTGAAGCGGAAAATATCGTGACGTACGTGCGCCAAAGGTTGAAGTACGCGCCGAGGGTGCAGCTGCTGGAGTCGCATCGCAACGTCAACTTTAAGGCGTTTGTGGTGCGCATACCAACATGCTTCCTGCACCTGGTGATGGAAGAAAGCTTTTGGCCGCAGGATGTGGTATTCCGCCGCTTTCGCGGACAAGTGCCACCGGAACGCACAAAGACTTCGTACAACTAAGTGATACTAACATAGTTATTAAGTTTTATTTACTAACAAAATTGTTACTATAATTATGTATACTTAGGTTAAGGTATGTATCTATGGGTCTTTGTTACCTGATAATAAATGGTTTATTATTTTATTTTATTTATTGTGCTTTCAATCAATCATTACATCTACTGTAATGGTTTATGTAGGAAAGCACAATGAAATCACACTAATATTTTAAAGGCAAAGTTTGTGAGTGTGGGGGGGTGTGTGTGTGTTTATAATATGTTTGTTACTTCTTCACGCTCAGACGGCTGGACCAATTTTGATAAAAATTTGTAAGGAGGTAGCTGACACCCTGGATTAACATATAGGCTACTGTTTATCCCGATATTCCCACGGGATCGACATTTACGCGGGTGAAACCGCGGGGCGCAGCTAGTGCACATAATTATATGAATGACTGTTTTCACACAATGTAATCCTATGTGACTATAATTTTTATATGAATAGTTTGTACTTTATTTCTGCGTACCTAAAGGCTTAATTCATAGTTAAAAAGATTTCAACAAACTCAAGATTTTGTTGATTTTTTCTTGTTCCAGTGTGTTCTAGGCCATATGACAAAATGACTTCTCAGGAAATTAAATATGGCGGTCTCTACATTGCGTAGTGATTGTGAAATGTATTACATTTGAGTCCGCTTTTTCCGTCGTAGAAGGGATTTTCTTCCTTTCCGTTTACCTTTTAGTACGGTCATGCTATATGCATAACTTGAAAATAATCTCAAAATCATAATTCAAATGTACCTTTACTGTGTCCCCACACAGTAAAGGTATGTACATTTGAATTATGATTTTGAGATTATTTTCAAGTTATGGAACAACAAACTGAATGTTGTTCAAATTCCATTACAAACAAAAACTTATTGGAACTTTTTTGTTGCAAATGGTCACTCAAAAATCAACTTAAACAACAATGTAAATTTTATCTGAGATTATGAACACTGCTATAGACAAAACTATAACTCAGACAAACACAGATAAAATCAAACTTTTATCACCAATCACCATGCACAATATAACGAACTGGACTAGTGGTTAACTCCAAAAGTGATGATGACTTCACATTTCCCTAAAGATCAGTCGTAACAGCTATTAGGCCTGTATTTAGCCGCACTCCCGACCGACCGAAGTTAGAATATTAATGAGGCCATGTCACAACTGCCGAGAGTTTGCGAACAATATGCCACAGTACCACATTAACTATCGATGTTTGTGCGCACACGCGTTTGGAATTAGGGGTATCAATCTGTGATTAGATTAAAGTGAAGCGCCACGGCAGCTCGCGAAATTCAAATTTTCTATTTTTTTTTGCAATTTGCAGTTAGTGTCATGTTCCCGGCGGGCGGCGAAATTAGGGCCGTGTCGTCACTCGAGCAGCCAAAGAGGTGGCACGCAGTATGCGCGCCTTATTGGAAGGACGTGCGGTCGTGGGATCGGACGCGTTTGGTGATGGGGCCCGCTCACAGGCCCACTAGACATGGCAGGCACATACCAGGATATACCAGTAGGGGTGCCGCGAATGTACAAGTATTTCCCGGGCCCCCAACTCATGGTACAGTCAACAGCAAAAGTAGATGATCAAAATCAGAAATTCAATACTAATGAATGGAGTTCGCGTCAGAACTGTGTGGCGTCGAAGGAAAAGTGGGAGTCCGACATAAACCTCCGTTCTACCCAGATGGAGGCTAACCATGAGGATTTCACCACAAAAAAAAAAACGTAGTGTCATGTTGAATGTTAATTAAAATATGATTCGCGAGCGTAACAAATATGACTTTAGGTACAGAATTATTATATTAAGTATACAAAAAAATTAAGAAAATTTGAATTTCGCTGGTAGGTAGCCAGTGAAATTCAAAATTTCTTACGTTTTTTGCGCATCCCTCGAGCAACCGCTGAATGAGGGTAGACCAGGATCGTTGCAGCGAGGCTTATGACTACCAGGACCCTAATTAAAACTGATAATACGACATTTGTTAATAAATTACAAAATCGGCACATTTTCACGAAAGGTAATAAAGCAAACAATGTTTGAAAGGATTATGTAAAATTGTCGGATTGTCGCCTCTCACCTGTCGCCTGTCGGTATAATTAAATAGGCCCCTATATATAAACTAAGGTGGTGGAATTTTACAAGTACATACCTGAGTTTGTCACATAAGGGTGTATGTGTAATGTGTGTTTTCCATGAGAAGCTATTGTCTATGACTAAACCCAAGTACCTGTATTCCTCCACCACCTCAATGTTTGCACACTCACACAACGGAGTTTTTCCGTTCTGATCCCCTGAACCCCTCCTCTACCCCCCATCCTCGATCCCCTGCTTGCTCGTCTTCTGTTTTAATCTCTGTCTTATCCACTACTAGCTTCTGCCCGCGACTTCGTCCGCGTGAAATTTCACCCTCTTAGGGGTGGAATTTCGAAAAACCCTTTCTTAGTGGATACCTACTCTTCACAAAGAACACACCCTCCAAATTTCATGTCTCTAGGAGCAGCGGTTTAGACTGTGCGTTGATATATCAACAATCAGTCAGTTTATCATTTTATATATATAGATAAACTTTCTCATTCAAAATACACTCACATTTCGCCAGTTACGCTAAAATTCCAACTTGATGGCAAAAAATCCAAATTCCGGGGAGCTTCTGTGAATTTCCTAATGGGAAAATCCAATAACACTTTTCCCGACATGGGTATCGAATTCCAAGGCCCGACACCGTTACAGGGTACTTACCTTTGCGAGGAAACGATGCCTACAGTTACGGAAGCATTCACCTCTAATACAGTTATAGGGTATCTTTTTGGGGCCAAAAAATGCTCAGTTTCATACAAAGTCTAACAGTCAAAACATCCCGCCATCCCGTTCCACTTTCTCGGTAACGCTCTCTGAATTCCAAACGGGGCTCAATTAGTCCTCTGTGAGTAATTACTGGAACTGTTCCTCTGCTTCACCTGACGCGAATTATAAATGTTTGGACAGTCACATGTTTTCCAACAAATTGATTGATTAAATCCAATTTCTATTGTGATGGATTTAATTAATGGATTACGAATTTTGGATTGTTTCAAATGTTAGGCCGTAATATATGTATTAGGTCGAATGAACGTTATGTATAGAATCGAAACAATACATACTTCGGAATCTGTTTTGTCAATAGTATTTATCGCGTTGGTATTTTTAAACAACCATTAGCCTTAATACTCGAACAATCAATGTCCGACACTTACCTATTAACAGAAAGCTTAACAGCCAAATGAACCTAAAGTCATTTGTGTATTATACAGCGAAATATCCGTATTTTTATTACTATTTACCATAAATTCTTTACTTAACAATACCAACTAGAGCAAACTCTAACTCAAATTATTTCAATTAAACCATTTAAAGGCACTTTGAATTAATAATAATAATAATTTATTTATCACTCCTGAAATTACAAATTTCTCTTAATCTATTTACAAATCATGGCAATGAATACATATTTATAAGAGATTACGTTGACGACTATACTAGTATAAACTGTGTCACAGCCGTCAGCGTCTTCCACACTTATTTATTAAAACCACAATTCATTGTTTTAAGCACAATATCTGTAATATTGATGAAATGGAGTGATTGTAATAAAAAATTAAACTAATAAAAAAAAATAAAAAAAAACTTACAGGGAAAACAAACTATTCAGAATAAGTAGGTACGTTACCACAATGATGAGTGAAGAATGTGTGAGTAATGTGATAAGGAGTGAGGGTGTGTAATGTGTGTGAGGGTGTGCATGTAAAGTAGGTGTGAAGGAGTTGGTGTCTTTCTTTAAACATGTTTAACTTTTAGTAATCTCTATAATTGTCAAAGGTGTCGGTAATTCAGAAAGATGAAGCTAGTTGTCCATTCCAAAGCGTAGTTCTTATGGAGAAGAACGGACAAGAAACTCCATGGACGCTCTTATAAATGATATTGTTACAAAACATTAAGAAGTTATTATACCGGCTGACTTTTTTACCGTCTCGACAAAAATAGGTTATAACAGGTGAACGGAGTAAAAGACGCACATCTATATTCCCCCTAATATTATTTCCTACTTTAAGTTCCTCTCCCTCTCACACTCTATCACTTAGCAGTACATACAACCACAAAGCTACCCTGTAGTCCTACACTTACGAATGCACTCAATGCACCTTTTGACCATTCAACCGGAGAATATTAAGATGTCGCGGTAGAAAAGTGTTGACCTATATTTTGTCGATGAAAAATGTGAAATGTATGTATCTTTGAAAAATGGAAATATGTATGCGTTGCCTGCATGTAATGCAATATAAACTGGCGACTTCATGGCTTTAAATCGATATCCGTGCTATAAATGCACTTTGCTATTTGTTGTTTAGTGTAATTTTATGTTATACTAGCTTTTGCCTGCGTCTTCGTTCGCGTGGAAATTGTAAGATACACAATATATATGTCACGGCTAATATCCGAAGTGCGGCTACACCTAGTTTTAGCCGGCCGAAGTGCGGCTACACCCAGTTTTAGCCGGCCACATGCGGTTCGTCTGTATTTCGGGAGGCGACATAGGATGCAAGAGCGAGCGAAGGGCACCCCGAGGTTCGGTTTGGTTAGGTTCCTTTAAACCCCTTACACAGAAATCGACGTAGGATGCAAGAGCGAGCGAAGGGCACCCCGAGGTTAGGTTTGGTTAAAACTAGGTTTAGCCGCACTTCGGTCATTAGCCGTAACGTATATAGGTACTAAAATAACAGCCACATTAAAAAAAAAATTCTAGACCCACCGCGTCGGGTCGCATCCCTCGCTCACGTCTGCGCCCGCTCACTTCGTTTTCGCTTAGCGTTCTTTCCAACTTTTTTTTTTTTTGCTAGGCTCCTAAGGGTCGTAGCGTGATGCCTAAAAGTCTATAACTATACTTCCTCAAGAATTGCGCTATACATTGCAAAAACAAATTTTCAAATCCAACTGGTTTCCAGAGATTAGCGCGTTCAAACCAACAAACGAACAAATTCTTCAGTTATACTGAATCAATTTTTTCTATTTGACCAAACTATAGCGGTATGAGGAACAGCATGTCAAGTTCACTCAACCTCCATAGAAAAGGGAGGATCCTCCGACCAGACGGGTGTTGTGTCTGGCGGGCAACTGCCCGTCTGGTCGGTGGATCCTCCCAAAAACCACCAAACCCTTGCTCAAAGACGAATGCACAATCGCTTTTACTTGCAAATCTAGACATTCATATTGTCCTAGGTTCTTCTCATATTCAATTCGTTTCGTGTTACAATAACTGTTCTGTTCGTTTTAGTTGTCCTTTGTTCTTGTTATCGTTCAATTCGTGTTGTAATTAAGGAAGTGCCGAGGTAGGCAGAAATACAAGTCATTGATAAAAATCGCTTTTATTAAATCTACCCCGTAACACTTCAAAACTTAGCATATGCAGGCTAAATAAGCTTGGATATAGCTATAACATTCAGATCTTCACAATAAAAGTCTGTCACTCCAATCTAGTCTTGATGGAGATAAAAGTTTCACCATCATTCTAAAATGGATTTAATGTCGTACCTTTTCTGCATTGAATTTTAATTTGCTTTGTATTGGCACTATTAACCTATAGAAGCCTAGATGTTTTGGAAATATCAAACTCTTTTGGCCGAACGAGCAGCCACACTAATGGAAACAACATCAAAGCGACATCCAGGTCCGCTATCTCGAAATTCAGACTTATTTCAAAGGCTGAAATTAAATGAAATGTTTATTTCTGTAAGTAGATCCTTTAGGACACTTTTACACATTTTTTGTTGGTCAATATTATAAAACTAGATGGTGCGGGCATTTCCTAGCTGACTGATCCTTGAGAAGAAATGCCGAAACAAACTCAGAGGTCATTGTCTCTTTTTAAGGATTAAACATTATATTATTAGGATTTTATATGAGCCTAACAATGCAAGGACATGTATGGAAGGGCCTTTTGAAGAAAGATCCATTGCAGCTTTGAGTTGATCTATCCCAACAGATGCATGCACAGATATAGATACACCTAGATAACGCAAGAGCAACTACTTCGCGTGCCAAAAATCGCACCAGCTTACGATAAAAAATCATAAGCCGCCACTTTCGCGCTCAGTCCTGTGTACTGCTGGCTGGGTAAGCGTGAGCGAGAGCGCGAGCTTTTGACGTCATAGTAGGTAGTCAAAAAATGGCACGCTTGGTTTTCATACAGTTCGTGATACTTGCGTTATCTAGGTCTATCTATATCTGTGGATGCATGCATCAGTCATCGTGTAGCTCAACCCATTTTAGGGAGCTCAACGACCCGTCATACTTCGCTAACAGTTGTAAAGTCATGTATTCAATCTAGACTGTACTATAACTCCCAAAACATAATAAAAAATTTACGAGCCACCATTCCAAATAGCACCTACAACATTGCCAAATGTTGGTCCAAACATTTGCTCTTATAGAAGTCAAAAATATGCAATTTAGAAATTCACTGATGATGTTTTGGTTTAATAATAATGATTGTCAAAAATTCTCATAAAAAATTTAAATACCGAAGTCAATAATGAACATCGTTGTAATACGAAAGTATCAAAGTTATTATCATTAAGAAGTCACAAGGGTCGGCAAAGAGGAATGAAAGCTTTGACACGGTCTACAAGGCACTTTTGCCTTTGCCTTTGATTTCAAACGTTGGGCCGCTGTGGATCACTTGGTCTCGCCCAATATATCTACGGATATATACATCCTCTTTCTTACACTCCATAAAATCGGTCGAGAGTTATATGAATCAAGCTGAAGGTTAATAGCAGAAGATATACAATGTGGAGACGACTAAACGACACAATGAAAACACTGACAATACCTACTAATGCATAGGATTATTTTGAAACCATTAAATAAAGCCTAACATCGATATTGAAAACGTGATTTTTTCAAACAAACTAAATATGTAGTAGTGATAAGCTTTTGCCAATATTTGACTAGCTAAGTGACTAAACTATTGGATGTATTTGTCGTCTTCACCTTGTTACGATACTTTGCACTGTTTAAATTTATCCTGATGAATCATTACCGCAACTGGTTGATTGACAATAAACGCAGTCCGCACGTCTGTACGGATTTGGATGAAATTTGGCACAGAGATAGTTTATAACCAGGATTAACACATAGGATATCCCGATATTCCCACGGGATCGAATCTTATGCGGGTGAAACCGCGAGGCGCTGCTAGTGAACTTTGTGGCTAAGTAAATAATTATTATATAGCTAATTAACGCTTAGCTTTAGGAACAGGGACGCCTAATTATAACATGAATATTTAGAAGTCTCTGAACACACTCAGCAATTTGTGTTTACGTAATTACTTCATTTTCACAAAGTGTTTCTAAAGACTGATGTTTTAATAATTATGGAAACGGAATTAGGATACTTTGTGGCTAAATTAAAATATTTTATAATTAACGCGCTTAGGGAAGTGGTAAAATTCATTAATAGGTAAAGTATATCTATAGGTACTTCTAATATAATAAATAGGATATAATTAGATTTTTTGTGTGTTTCTTTGTTACGCTTTCATGCTAAAACGGCTGAATCGGATTTGGATGATGGAATTTGGTACATGGATAGACCATGACTTGGATTAGGATACAACAATACCGTTTCTTGCGGATCACATGTAAAAATACACACAATCCTTATAGAATTAGTAACAGCAACTTAAATGTTAGTAAAACTTACAAACTAACCTAACAAAAAAGTAATTAAAAAAAAAAAATTAAACCGACTTCAAAAAGAAATGAACTCTAAATTATGAAATAACTTGTATTTTCGAAGTCGGTGTCTTGTCCCCCTGTATAAATATATAAGTAAAAATAAGTAAAATAATATATAAGTAAAAATATATATATAAGTATTTACAATATAAAGGCATGTACACAACATATATTAAAAAAAAACTTACACAATAATATACTCCATATTATTACGTCTCTTGGCTCTCAATCTCCATTATTCCGACCGACATAGCACATTATCACGTCACATAAACCCTTTGAAACTTCATTCCTAGGCACTAGTTGGAAAACGTGAATAGACAAAGTCAAGTGTAATTTAAACTATTCCAATATATAGGAACTTAGTTCTAAGAGAATAGGTATAGGAATATTTTCCATACGGATGTGGAGAACACAATACGGCTATCTGTGTGTTTCCACATGAGCAGCGTGTTAGTCGGGTAAAGGGCACAATGGAACTATAAGCAACTCACTAACTTGAAGTGGGTATATTTTGCATTTTCTGAGCCCGGTTTGAAAGGAGTTTTAGATGTTGGAGTGGTTATGAATTGTTTGGTTTATTAAAGTTGATAATACTAAGTAGGTCAGGAGGGGGCTTGTAGTTAAAGTAATAAGGACGGTTCGATCGATCAGGTTAAGCTACGCTTGTCCGTGGCCGTGGATAGGTGACTATCTTTACATACCAAGACCCCTCTGTGCCTCGGAAAGCACGTTAAGCTATTGGTCCCGGCTGACATTCGTGGATCTTTGATAGTCGTTAACGGGTGGCCAGAAGCCCGAAACTTTAATAACCAGTCTTACGAGTACCAAGGGGTATCGTATTACCCAGTCACTGGGTTGTAGAGGTCAGATAAGCAGTCGCTCCATGTAAAACACTGGTATTCAGGTGCACCCAGTTAGACTGGAAGTCGACCCCAACACGTTGGGAAAGGCTTGTAAAAGTTATTTCGATTTCCTATTTACAGAATATACAATTTCATTTCGTAAAAACTACGAAGCTGGGGCAGGTCGCTAGTTTGTGTAAATGTATTTTTCTCTGATGCTGGATGCGTCAAGCTGAAGACAGGGCGCTATGGCGCTCATTAGGGGAGGCCTATGTCCAGCAGTGGACTGCTATAGGCTGATGATGATGATGATGATTTTTCTCTCAAATATTTTGTTACCATACCTAAGTTTTGATCAAATTAAAAATACATATATTTTGCATATACTTTGCTACTTTTCATGCTAATATGACTTTAATATGTCAAAATTTAGAAAAAGAATAAGAAAATATCGCATTATCCTATAGACTGCCAAGCCTAGTTTGCGGTTTCGTGGTTTCATTTGAAAGCTCACGACACGACAGATTTGCGCGGTTAGACGGCCCGCAAAAGTCTGCGGGAGATGTTCACATGTTTTTAGGTTTTAAATAGAATGAAGCCTAACCTCGCATGATTTACACTTTACATCCTAATTTTGGATTCCATACTTTAAACAGATTACATTAAAAGGTTTATACTGTTGATTCCCGATAACGTCTTCAATTAAGCTCTGCCGATTGAGTTAGGATTGGGTTGACCGTAATATTAGTAAGATCACGATGCTATGCTGGCCAGTGAACTACGGTTTTCTGTGATACAGGGCCAAAACTCCTGAAATAATAAGAAATACGGATAATAATCGCGACAAACAATAACACCACTCTAATTATGTAACAATAAATGAAAACGGTTAAAAAGACGATATTAATTCCACAGCAACACAGACCCGGAAATGTCTTAACACAATAAAGTCCTATGCTATAAAAATATTCATTGTTTTGTGCGAGAATAAAACTGGCGACTCCTAATACGATAACCATCGTCTAAAAACTACTCAATACTTATTGCCATTTCAAACACCTATTATTATTAGCCAAAATATGACTCACAGCTTATCAAATGAATTAAAAAAATATATTACCAACGCATTTTTTAAAATCAAAGTACAGACGCCAGCACATCAAGCTACAACAATCTGTCAAATTTATTTAACAGATTTTCAACTTTATCGCTAAAGTATAAGGTTCAAAGTTGATTGGGAAAATTTGACAGTTTCGGGTAGCTTGATGTGCTGGCGTCTGTACATCTGACTTTCTTTGACAGTATTCTTCTTTGTCGTATCGATGACACGACGTTTGTATTAAATTCTCCCCAAAAATTTCACAGCTCCACTTCCAAATCCTACTTCCGTACCGTCAAGATAGCCCCATTTTTCAAGGTTGTAGTAAGTTGTAGACATTGACAGTAAAGCCACAGACACATGAGTTCACATGACTGTGTGTATGACTGTGTAGTGCGTGGTTCGGGATACACCAATCAAACAAATCTGTTCAGGACTGCATCAAATCACAACGAATTTTGATTGGCTAACACTGCATCAGAAGCCGTCACCACACGACACAACACAGTACCTAATATGAATCCAGCTTGAGTTGTATGAAATGGCTTTAAAAACTGCAAACCGACGTAGTATGTCAATTTGATAAACACATTTTGCTTCTCACACTATCCATACTATGTATATATCCATACTTTATAAATTCGAAAGTAACTCTGTCTGTATGTTACCTTTTCACGCCTCAACCACTGAACGGATTTCGATAAAATTTGGCAGATAGATAGATTACATCCCGGGAAAGGACATAGGATAGTTTTTATCGACATACCTCGCGGGCAAAGCCGCGGGCGGAAGCTAGTTTATACATAAGCCTCTTCGTGTCGCGTTCTACGCCAAAATAATGAAGAACATAACAAACAAAGAGAATAAATACAACGTGGGTGTTAATTTATTGAGCCTCTGTCTAACGAAGCATTACATAATCTACCCTCAAGCATGTTACTTTCACTAATGTTATTAGTACGATGAACACAAAATATTGCAATCATTTATTAAGGTTATTTTAGGACTTTCTCGTAACGCTTTAGTTAGTAAGTAAGACTTTGGGGTCTCCCTTGTTTTGCCGAAAAGATTTTGCCAAATTATCACTTCCCAAACAATTTTCCGCATAATTTCATTTGCCAAATTATTACTAAGCAAAAAATCTCTTCACAAATAATTGTAACCCAAACCTAATGTTTGGCAAGTGAACGTTTAAACAATAACTTGTTTACCAACTAGTACTTTTACCAATTTTTATTTAGTCAAATATTTCAGTTGGAATAATTCATTTTACGCAAAATTACATTTGCCAAATATTTAGTATCGTCAGTTTTCGCAGTTTTAAGGCAGCCATTTCAAGCATAAGATCTAACTTTGAAGACGTTTTATTACAAGGGTGTTTTTTCCACTTGGGACAAATTCTAAACAGGTAATAATAATATTAAGTATTCTGGTAGTATTTTTTGAAATAATTAATCTCGTCTAACTAGTTCAGTTTCGGGTAGACTTTTTTTCTATATAATCTAGTCGTTTCTGGCACTCGCCGGCCGCTGCCGCGGCACCGCTCGCTTCGCTCGCTCGGCTCGTGCGTAGGAGGTCACAGTTTTAACCTAACCTAACCTAAGCATTTTTTTTTAATAATTAACCTCGTCTAACTTATTCGGTTCTCGACAGTCTGCTAAAAATAATCTCTTTTTTCCATATTTTTTTTTCTATATAATCTAGTCGTTTCTGGCACTCGCCGGCCGCTGCCGCGGCACCGCTCGCTTCGCTCGCTCGGCTCGTGCGTAGGAGGTCACAGTTTTAACCTAACCTAACCTAAGCATTTTTTTTAAATAATTAACCTCGTCTAACTAATTCGGTTCTCGATAGCCTGTTAAAAATAGTCTCTTTTTTCCATATTTTTTTCTATATAATTTAGTCGTTTCTGGCACTCGCCGGCCGCTGCCGCGGCACCGCTCGCTTCGCTCGCTCGGCTCGTGCGTAGGAGGTCACAGTTTTAACCTAACCTAAGCATTTTTTTTTTTATAATTAACCTCGTAACTAATTCGGTTCTCGATAATGTCCATTGCAAAAAATTAAAATAGTAAGTTACAAATATTTTGTATTAAATAAATGATTATTTTAAAATAAAATTGCATTTTTTAATTAACAAAAAAAAAAAATTCTCAAAAAATCTTATTTATGCCTTTATATTTTTTGTTATAACAAATCGTTTGACCAAACGTTTATTGTCTAAAGATTGTTTGCCGTAATAAATCATTTGATTAAAGACCAAATGCCTAAATGACATTATCCTTAATAATATTCTGCCAAGTAAAAATTCGACCAAATGAAAATGTGCATACTAAAATTATTCCAAACATTGCATTGGTATAATAAAAGGTTGCGAAAATTTGTTTGGGTAGTGAAATTTTGGCAAAATTTTTTCGGCAAAACGGCAGGCTCCCAAGACTTTGAAGTCAGTTGTATGTGTCGACACCCTAATTGCTTACCACACTGTCCTGTCAATCATAATATTAATCATTTTGAGGGAAGGCTTCACATTATATTCTAACAATAGCTCAACAACGTAAATAACGCAGTGAATGTTGTTTTGAACTGTCAAAATGAAAGCCATTGCTACTGTTAGTGTTTTACGGAATTACCGATGAAAGAACTTCTAGAATTCTTTCTTCGTTTAAAGTTAAATGAGGAGATTTAGGAACTTTGAACTTTGTTTTATACAGAGGGTATCGTTATACAATCTCTAAACGTCATTTCACGAGGCCCAAAAAGTATATAAGAAAGTATTCTAATTTCTAGGCCAGAAACCAGATAGCGTTTTATATAATCCCTACAATCTTGTCAGACGTAACCAACTACCCAGTTCATACAGTTCGCCGAGGCTAGCATTCAATTACAGCGATCGGGAGACGCTATTTGTCAAGCGATTCAATCAAGTGCCTAGATAGGTCACGATAATTTAACATTCAGTCTTCGTACCTATTAGTAGTTATGTCGATACGAACACCTGAGAGCATATACATAGTGACATTTTATCAGCGATAACTATGGAGAACCCAAAAATGTATTGGATGGACTTAGACTACTAAACAGCTTATGTCAAGCCTGTTGAAAGTCGTTGTAGAAGTACTAAATGCTTTAAAAGCAATTGCCACTTGTCTATGAACATACAGGTTCTAATTAAATTATTCAGCGAAACTTTGCATACGTGGTGGGTTAACACACGATGACACAAAAATTAAAAAATATTGAAGACTTTTTTAGGGTCAACGACCGCTGGTAGTGTTGTTACTTGAAGTATGATCTAAAAAAACTGTTTTCTTTTCTTTTTATCATAATTAGGTGTCGATACTAATAATTTCGGTGATTAAATTACCCATCACGTTTGCGGATTTTGCTAGCTAATTTAATTTGACCCTGTAGATGTTCAGATAGCCTAGTACAGACGCCAGTTTGAACCTTATAGTGTAGCGATAAAGTTGAAAATCTATTAAAGAAATTTGACAGATTGTAGTATCTTGATGTGCTGGCGTCAGTACATTCTAAATACCTTTTTGCAATAATTTATAATTTGATAACTTAATTTTTAATGTAATTACTTTTTATGTGACTTTATATACGTGTATTAATTATTGATGTCTTGTTATTTTAATGTCAATGTAATGTTTTCTAATGTTTTTTCACACCGTAAGGTAAAATGTAGCGGAAACATTGTATTCTGTACCATCATTTTTTTTTTTTTTTTTTTTAAACGTTGCCCCACACTAGGAATTACTCCTGTATTGTGGGTGCGTTTACAAACATTTAAACTGACATACACAAACAGCCAGACCCGGAACAACTACTTGTAGGTCATACAAATATTTGTTCCGTGCGGGAATCGAACCCGCGACAGGCAGCGCAGCAGTCAATTGGTTAACCACTGCGCCAACCGTGCCGTCGTCAATTTCAAACCGGTACGTACATTGTTGGGAAAAAAAATTCTGATTCTGATTCTAGTTCATCTAAACTATGTGAGGTCTAGATATACCCAATAATATCATTTTCAGACACAAAAGTGGAACAAACGTGTTGATCAACTCGCAACTCAATCGCAACTGAAACGACCGTAGTCACTGATTATGGTAACAAGCAGCATCCTGCCATTTCTGATAAATAAGACTGCGCAAACAAACCTCATCAAAAGTAGTATTCAGGCTTTTCCGCAACTTGCTAATCCTATTCCGGGTACTGTCAAACAAAGAGATACAGGCTTAACTTGCAACTACTTTGTAACAATGTTGTGTGTGCTGACTAGTCGAGTTTTTCACATCGCGTGTCTAAGTTTAAGGAGTTTTTTTTAAAGTAATAATGTCAGCGTGACAAACAACGAAAAAAAAATTAACAAAAACAAAAAATTTTAACAAAAAAACAAGTTTGAAATAGCGAATCCGCAGTGAGCAAGCGTGGTGATCAATGTTTTTCTCTGTATGATAAGAGGTCTTTGATAATAGGCTGGACATGGGTACCAGCCTATTATTCCTCAAGTTTCCTCTCCCAGTAATCAATAATTGGAGTACAGTCTGCAGAAGAGTCGAGCGTAGTGATACGTTGAATATTTTTGCCTGTATACTAAACTCTTTTGCCGTCTGTACCCCAATCATTGATTACTGGGAGAGGAAACTTGCCCAGCTGTGAAACGGCATCTTCTTTGTTTTGCTCCAGTGTATCCGCAACTTTAATACTCTAACTATGGGGTAAACTGTAGTCATAATGGCAACTCGGACGCTGGTTTCAAACTTTTTGGGGGAACTGAAGTGTGATAGGTCTTAGGAAATGTCTCAAGTGCCTGAGAATTAAACTTTTATCTTTCTCGTAAGTTCCTGTTGTTAATTAGATAGAAATCTTGAGCTCTTGTTCAGTTTTGCGCAGGTTTAAGTAAGAAATTATCTCCTGGCGGTATTCAAATTTTCATTTAATTAACATTTTAAGTCTTTTTGCCTCCTACTTCATAGGTAGAATTCTTTTAGGTACTTTGTTGTAAACCTCTTCGTAAATTCACTTTGGATGGATAACAAGCGCTTTGTTTTTGCGAGTTATTTGCAATAATCATTGATGTATAACGAACAAATTTAGCGCCTAAATGCAATAGTTCCGTCACGGCTATTGGCATTGCCTGATGCAATGCCAATAATCAGAATAGCATTACTGCAATGATAAGACACTACCCGATCGTGCAAAGCTGCGTCTCAACTGAGTACTACGGCGACTCAACACGTATCAACTCGAGCCGTTCAGTATTCTTGGTATGAAACTCCCTACTGCAACGCACACTAATCGGAATCGTAACGTAATCGCCTCGCCTCGGAACAAGTTCACGAACCGCGGTGCGGTGCGTTACGGCTCGTCGTCACCGCGCTTACGGCTCGTCGTCCTCGCGTTTACGTCTCTTCGTACCCGAGCTTACACCTCTTCGTCCACCCTTGCCCCTCTCACCCCTCCCGCGGCCTGCCTGCGCCATCAACCAGCGGTCGGCGAGCCGTAAGCGCGGCGTCGAATAGCCGTAGCCAAGTCGACATAACGGACCTTTTTTTTTTTGCGGATGGGAAGTCATCAAATGACCCGTCCCTCTCTGGGTGGAGCGGAAGGGAGTGTCAGACTCTTATTGACTAAAACCCACCCATGTTTCTTCCTTAGCCCTTTATGTTCCGGGACGGGCGGCGGTAACGCTTTCGGACAATCCCGCTGACCACGTATCGGAGCTTCTGATCCGCTTTGGTTACGTGTTACGTTAGATTGACGCCTGTTTGACGCCGAGGCGAAAGGCGATACGGCGCTGATCCCTTTCCGATTTGATAAGGGATACAAAATCAAACACCCGGTCAGAATATAAATAGAATTTTATCCGCAAAGCTAAATATCAAGGCAACACTAAGTACATTTATCATCAAAGTCCTCGTTAAGCTGTCCATCCAAAGTTAAGACACAGTTGATCGATTGCGAGCCAGTGGCCCAAAAAAGAGCAATCCGGTATTTAAGTCCCTCAGTAAAACTGTATAACCCCCGTCTTGCCAAAATTGGTGGACAAAAAACGGGCTGGAGTGCAGCCAAGTCTACAGAGTGGAAAAACTTTTAGTGTTCATATTAGGTCACATCATTATAGCAATTACTGTTTCTCTTTTACGCGTTCTAAAAATGTTTGTAACATTGAATAACGGTTCAGGGCTTGCGTCATTATTATGATGTTCCTGCATTTGTGTTGTTTTTTTTATAATTTCTAACCCGACGACATTGTCGTGAACGTCCACGATAATATTGTCACGTTCTAAATCATAAAACCTAATCATAAGGCCTAAACTAAAGTCTCGTTAATAATGTAACTATTATAATGATTGAAGTTAGTACATAAAAAAAAGTAATCTTTGAAATCTAAACAGTAAGGCTACGTACGCACTGGCTTGCTTAGCACCTAGAGTCTAGCGAGTTACCTTGCGAGTAGCCAAGTGAAACGAATGTTCTAGAATTTCCGCAACCGGCGCACTGCGCGAGTCGCCTAGCGTGTATCGAAGGAGTCACTAGGCTCAGCAAACCAACTGTCAACAGTGCGTAAGTAACTTAAGAGCGTTTACGCCGTACGGCATTTCATGCAAATTTTCAAGCCCTCGTTTGTAGAAATTAATGAACCGATTTTAATGAAACTTCATACGCATAAGCAGGATACAAAGGTCTAAAAAGTAGAGAACATTTTCGAAACGTCTTATTTAAAAAAAGATAACTGGAAATTGGCTGTAACCCTATTTTTCGAAAATTTTCTTTATTAACTTTGTAGACCTCGGTTCGGTTCGGATTTAAATTCAGGGGATTCGAAGCCAACCTGTCGTCTTTTATTTGAATAAACTTTATTTTCTATGCAACGAATAGCGTTGTCATGGCAACGTATTTAACCCTAAACAAGTTGTTTAACGTTGAAACTAGGCTAGTCGAAGTGACCCAAAAAGTTGCGAACAAATTCTAAACATTCGTTCAACTTGCTCTGTAACTCAACTTGGTCTGCACAAATGAACGAACGTAGTTTATGGATTATGACCATAACAATCTGCAAGTTCGAACCAACCTAGCAAACAAATTTACATTTTATTAAGTGCCAGTCATTTAAATTAATGAAAATTTGAAAAGTAGACTAGTGTGCCTGTACTTCACTATTATTCCCAAAGCTAGCAATAAAGGAACCTCTTTTTGGTTGTTAAGTACAATGGAGGTAATTGGCTTAATTGCTAGGCCAGCCCCCATTCTACCGATTCGGAAGTCGAATCATGTCGAAATAAATTCGCCTAATTTCTTTTTGCCTGCTTGCCATGCTGGACCTTTTTTGTTTCGGTAACTGCCCCGTTGGTCTCGTGGTTGCAAGCGCGAATGCTGAGCGTGCTCCTGGGTTCAATTCCCGGGTCGGGAAAAGTGTTATTGGGTTTTTTAATTAGGTATTTCTCAGTAACAGCCCGGAGTTTAGAAGTCGGCGGCCGCGGTGTAATACACCCGTGCTTTGGGCTAACGGTCCTGCGCCTGATGTCTCTCCGGTCGCGTCGGGTTGCCGTTCAATCGGACTATGAGAGTGAGGGATGAGAGAGTGCACCTGTGTCTGCGCACATACTTTTGCACTATATATCTCCCGCACCGAAAGCTAGTCTCCGGTGAGATTTGCCGCCAAGACCGAAATACGGTCTGGAGAACTATTATTATTTCGGTGTAGGATAAATGATTAAAAAGGCTGATTTGTTATGCTAATGGGAATTCATTTAAATGCTTATTTTTTCTTCTTGTAAAAGGGTGCCGTATTGAAAATAATTTGCGTTTATTTCACTGTTAAAGGGCTGCTTCCAAACTGCTTCTTTGATTCGATCATCGAAATATTTTTTTAAATTATCTAAACCTTGTGATTTTTAGCTGGTCAGTTTCACATACTATGAAGAATTGTTTTTGTTTATTTGATACCCAACCCAAGCGTTAGAGTTATTGCAATTAACCTATTTAAGGACACTGAATGAGATACAATAGAAGTTTTATTGTTATTACGTCTGGGGGCGTTTAGTGTCCCGCAAAGTGTTAATTGTCTACGTAATAACAAGTTCCTCAAGGAAGAGTTCTGGCCGAAGGGTGTTGTGTACCGCAGGTTTCGTGGCTGGCTACATGACACCAGTCAGCGAAACACGACGCAGACACTTCGTGTGCGTTAGTTTTTAGTGTAATTATAATGAATGTAATTATAGTATATATACGTCATATTAATATTGTATTGTATATGTTTATATGAGCCTTGTGCCTGAAATAAAAGAATAAATAAATAATAATAAATTGTCTACGTAATTGTCAGAGGCACGTTCTAAATAAATTATAGTAATTTTTTTGCCCTAAAAACCTCACTTTCAAAAGCAGATCCTAAAATAACATGTTAACTATTAAAACTTCCGAGCAGTGGTGGCCCAATGGTAACGGCCACGACTTTAGAGTTGTAGGTCGTAGGTTCGA
>OX637543.1:5909583-6070122 GCA_951800025.1 Oligia strigilis | reverse complement strand
GTATGTAAAAAAGTAAATAAAGTAAAGTTGTAAACCATTTTTCGACCATTTGTTGGTATCCGTTTGAGCTGAAATTTTGCATACACCTTTAGTTTTGGTAACAATACAATGTGCAATACCGACTTTCATTTACTTCTTAACAATTAACTTTTCTGTTATTATTTCTTTTTAACTAATTCACATAGGTATCTAAGTAAAATATGTTAAAGTCGTATTTATGTATTTCTTCAGATAAATTAATGTTTTGCAAATTCCTCAGTACAGACATTAATGAAGTGAGGGCCCTAGATATACCGCCATAAATCTGTAATGTCATATTCTACAGATTTGGAAATTTCTTTATATATTTAAGAAATTCTTAATTAAAAAACTATTAACCCAGAGATAGTACATATTGAGATTTAGGCTATGCCACTTTATGCACGCGTCTGGATTGAGGGCCTCAGTTATTTAATCATAACAGTTTTAATTCACGTTTAAGAAATTCATGGCCCTTTGCTTTAAGTATTTACTATTTTTAACTAATTTCCCTATAAGTCTTATTTAGTTTCGTAAGGGTTCAAAAAATAGGCCCTCAATCCAGATGCACATCACAATATTAATAGATGTTTTATGGGAAAATTTAAATGATCAATATCTTTGAAACTACCTACTCAAGTTTCTCCGTCACAAATTCAGGTTATCATTATCGTCCCCGTCACAAAATTTTGAACACATTTCGAAGGCCGTAGATCATCAGGCAGCGGAGATACAGGTGTCCAGCCAGCTTGAACTCAGGTTGGCTGGACATTAAGTTTTTATTGATTTCTCGTAAACTCTTACATGTGAAGCCATAAATCAAACGTCACACATTCCGTCACTAAATGTTAGTAAAGGAACCATATTCGAAAACGCTCCCGTTATTGAGATTCGGAAGCTGGCTGGACACAGATTTTTGCATTTTTCTAATAAACCGCTGTACGTATCACAAAACTTTTAGCTCGATGCCTGTCACAAATTTATGTGACGCCCGTTGATATGCAAAAAGTCGCCAAAATCACTTCCGTTACCGAGATTGAGAGACCAGCGAAAAGTGGTGTTTCAAGCTGGCTGGGCACGTTTTCGATCGTTTATCTAAGATTCTGTAGCGTTACAAATTCTGAAATAAGGGTGTTTACTGTGTTTAGCCGACACATAAAGTGCCCTATTGACCTAGTAAAATGCGAGCTATTTGGAAGATTTGTCCAGCCAACCTGAGTCACATAAAAACACGCGCCGGGCGTGCGCTGCACGCTGGGCCAGCTAAGTAGTATGATTATAAAAGCTTGTACTTTTTAATTAATTCGATTATCACCAAAATTCAACAGTTTGCAAATTCCATCTTTGCCACCATTATCGAGTGCTTCATGGGTAGTGGGTAGCACAATTTTTTTGAAATATTTGTACCTCGTTGGATAGCTGATTAAGTGAAAATATCTTCCCCGTAATTTAACTCAATTCATGTATTACGCACGGCGACACATCAAGCAATACATTTCCAGTTTTAGGCCGCTATCCCACTGGCGTTTTAACGTCGCGTCTGCGCAACGTTGGCGCTGCGCAGACGTTGGAGAAGCGCCAACACTCGTAAAACGCTAGTGGGTTAGCGGCGTTTTTCGTGCAATCAGAAGTCAGCTTAAACTGGTTATGTATAGCTTGATGTGTAGCAGTGTGTACGTAGATGATTTTTGAACATGGACCTCATTTGATCACTTTGAAAGTTTGAAAATTCGGTTAAGAAGCTTATGGAACGTATTAGAAACCCAATTGAAAAGCAGTGATGGCCATTCAATTTAAGAGTAGAGAAAAGTGATATTAGTGACAAATTCTGGTAAATTTTCAAAAATACATGAAAATTGGGTTTTCTCAAATCCCATGATTTTTCACTTCGGCTTTATGAGGTGCTTAATTGTTGCAAATTGATCACACGATCACTTCCTGAAAGGAATACGTCAAATACAACTCGCTCTGTATAGGCAAGTACTTACATGTCTATTGACTATTGACCCTCGGATCAGATTTTACTTGAAACGTCGAAAACAAAGGTATCTACTACGAGCGAGCCTCGCGGTTCAAGCGCGCGTACGCCTATTTTACAAGACTCAATGAATGAAGGGTGTTTTTGGGCAACACGTCATTATATTACCAATCATCATCGTCCATACCTACTACGTACTAAAAAACAATCCAGCTTATCTTTAGTCGACCGCGAACAACGCCAATGAGCAGCACTCAGCAGCATGAACGCATATTCAAAGTTGTGCGCTGAACGGCTGAAGGATGCGCCAACTGGTTAGCAGCTACATTCGAGGCATGTCTGAACCACAACACTGACCCGACGATTGGAATATTGAATGCTGAGGGGCATTCAATACTTTCGAATATATTCTCAAGGCTCTTTTGCAATGATTCTGAATGATAATAGCTCGTATGATTACGAAAATCTTTCAAAGTTTTCAATATCCGGTCCTTTGTATTGTTTGCAAGAATAATAGGATATTCAAAAAAAAAAACGATTTTACTAATTATCCTACGACATTTACATACATATTATGATTACTCGCGACGGGAAAGTAATAGGCACAGAGCACGAAGAAGCCTCGGCGGCGATCTCGTGCTCTGTGGTAGTGTGTCCTGTAGGGCAGACAATGTTCAGATGAGGAGGGCGACGCGACGTGCGAGCGACTACCGAACCCGTCCACAGTTGAGCTACGTTACTCAAGTCTATCTCCCTGCAGACGACATAACTATTATTTACTTAGATGATTAATGAAAACGAAAGCTTCGAGACAGGAGTTCTGTCCGCGTGCGAGGGGTCCGTGCCCCTGCCGCCGCCGCCACCTGCGCTGTAGTATTATATTATTAGGCCGTCGTTGGCTAAAGACATTAAATTCGCAAAGCGTGATGTAGTTGGGTAAATATTTGAGAGGCTCCAAATTCATGTCTTTGAAAATTTCTTCAGAACGTGTATACGTAATTTTAAAAAAAAGTGTTACTTTTAATAGTAAAAGAATCAACGAAAATGTTGCTCTAAACCACGATTGTAAAAAATTAATAGTAAATAAAATATTTTAAAAAAAACCAATAAAATTGCCAATTTTTCACGTGTCGCCTCGGTACACGCGGTCTATATTTTGATGATATAAAAAATTGTGACTTCATGGAGCGATTTGCCGTTGAGTGCTGTAATTATACATAATCAATCTTCATATACTTGATAAAATTAACAATGCCCGCTAAGTTAATAAATAAAAAACTCATGTTCAAAAAATGTGCGTCATTGTCCTGCGCTATGTTTGTTTTCAATATTATGTCGAGTAAGAGACGGGAGGGGGGGAAACTCGTGGCTAGGCGAACAGACCTCCCCGCACCACAGTCGGGCGACGTGCTTTGGTGAAGATACACGCGCTCGTTTTTTGCAGGTAAGGGTTTGAAATTTATTTTCCAAAAAGTTTCATTGTAAACGTCATTTACATTTTCATTTGTAGATCCGTCAAATTCTATTGTTACTCTATTCATTTAGCAAAAACGTATGAAGGTTTTATGTACATATGCAATTATAAAACGTTTTTTGAAATACTACGTGCGCAAAACATGTTTGTACACGATTTTTTCCGATTCATCATTTTTCTCAACGTCATTGTTCTGAATTTAAACTGCCAGGATAATGACGCATGTTCAGAAGAATGATAATAAGTGGAATGATAATGACAAATGTTAAGGATAATGATGGGAGTTCGTAATACCTATATGCATTTGTTTAAGGTCTTTTCTCTTCTGGTTTCTGTAATTGAATAATTAATACTATCATGGAGCTCAAGTATTACATTTTAATAATTTATATAAATCGTCATATTGTTGATGATAGACGATTTTTGTACATATTGGAAGATTTTAATGTTATATACGCTACATATGAAGGTCCCCAATGCAAGGCCTTATGTGAAGATAGTGTAGACTTAAATATGTTTAATATATATGACACAAACAACAGCCTTAGATACGATGAAGTATATATTTCAAAGCAGGGGCAGCTGTTCAGTTTATTTGAGGAGTTAATAAATGATGATGGAAACATCCTTATGGATAACAGGCACAAATGGTCCCTGTGATCCTTTTCAAAATGTTATAAAGTATTTATAGGTACTATTTATGCTCAGTAAAATATTTATGAAGTGCATGACTTTCGTGTAGAGTAGTCTGTAGTGTAGTAGGCAGTAGTATTAAAGAGGTACCTCGTTGTTGTAGATTAGATGCCTACTTACGTATGAAATAAATTTCCTGCAAATTAATACTGCTCGTTTAAATTCCAGGTTAAGTATAAGTAATTGTCGTCATTTATAATTATATTATACGTTGGGTCAAGAAAACTTTAAAGCGTTTAATGCCTACTGGTAAGTATTAATAACAAATAATAATATTAATAATTTTTCCTTCATTGATTAATAAACTCATACTTACTAGAGGTATATTAAATGCAGAAATAACCTATCAGTATTTCTGAAATGGACGTAGGCACAGACGTAGGTTACATTTCAGACAACTTTTGAAAAAAGGGAGCGCAATACAATCCGATAACCGATTTTTTTTTTCTAGATTAATAGAAGACTGAGCCAAGACTGAACATATTTTTAAGCATCTATAAGTTTATTAAGTTAAGAAGATGCCACCCAAATCAAAAAAAGGCAGAGAAGATAGACTAATGAAACAAAGACTATGTCAAAAGCGACGGTATGCAGAAATTAACAATGATCCCGAATTGCTAGCTGTAGAAAAAGAAAAAAGGAGACAGAAATACTTAAAAAAGAAAGCAGAAAATAATTCAGCAAAAAGCCCTCGCGCTATTAAAGAACAACGCAAAAAGTGGAAGGAAAATTCTAAGAGGTAAATAAGTTTCGTTAGCTAGTTTGTAATTCAGTATATTTATACGATAGGTTTTATCACAACTGTTTCAAGTAGGTAATAATATTATAATAGTGATAATTTTATTTTAAGGTACAGACAAAGAAAAAAGGAAGGAAAACCACCAACATTCGAAGCAGTTCAAGTAAAAGCAGTTGCTAGTGACCAAGGTGCGAGTAATTCTTCAGATACAAGTTTCGTTAATAAAGAAGACCCTTTAAAAGTAAATCGTGCAGCTATTCAATCAGAAATTAAAAAAGTTAGATATGAAGAGTCAAAGAAAAGAATGCGGCTTTTAAGACTTCTCATAACTTATAAGAAAAAAAACAAGGCACAAGCAAAAAAGATACAGAGATTACAGAAGCTACTTATAGATTCCCGACAGATGAATAAAAGAGACTTCTTGGGTACAGAATCAAATGCAGACTCCTTGGGTTCACAATCAAATACATGTGCTATTGCCGCAGATAATAGAAACCAATTAGAAACTAATTCAAAAAATAAGAAAGTGTCGGTGATTGAAACCATAAAAAAATTTTATTTGCAAGATGCGAACAGCGTACAATGTGCTGGTAAGAAACAATATATTACAAAAAATAAGATACAAATGCAAAAACGGTACTTATGCTTGCCATTGAAAGATTTATACCAAAAATTTTTGGCTGAGACGAAGATCAGAGTAAGTTACTCGTTCTTTTGTAAACTGCGGCCCTTTTGGGTCACTTTTCCTAAAAAATCTAATAGAGACACGTGCGAATGCCAAATTCATGAAAACATAAAATTATTAATTGAGGCTTTGCACAAAATTGCCGTAATACGTGAAAAAACTTACGACCAGGTGCTCTCTAAACTATGCTGCGATTCGAGAAATACAGACTGCCTGCAAAGGACATGTGATGCTTGCAAATCGAATCCTCTTGAATATTACGTGGATTCTAAAAACTCTGTATGTACCTTTTATGAATGGAAAAGAGTGACTAAAGAAATTAATCTTGCGAATGGGACAAAGAAAAAACAGATAGTCACTGAGAAAAAGAAAATTACCATAAGTACTAAAGATGCAATTGTAAAATTTGAAGATGATTTAAAGAAATTTTGTCATCATACCTTCAAAATAGTGAATCAGTACAAAGCAATGAAGAATTTGAAAGAAAACCTTAATATACATGAAGCATGTGTACACATTGATTTTTCGGAAAATTATTCCCTAAAATATGGAGTAGAAGTTCAGTCATTTCATTTCGGGGCCAGCAGGCAACAACTGTCTTTACATACCGCTGTCATTTACACTCACAGTTTTTCAACTGGACAAATTACTCCGAAATCTATGTGCACATTGAGTAATTGTTTGCGGCATGATGCTCCAGCCGTGTGGGCCCACTTGATACCATTGATAGAAGAGGTATTTAATATAAACCCCTTTATTGACACTATCCATTTTTTGTCAGACTCACCATCTTCACAATACAGAAACAAGTATATATTTTATTTAATTACTCAACTTTGTAAAGACTTCTCACAGCTAAAAAGAGTAACGTGGAATTATTCAGAATCCGGACACGGAAAAGGCGCTCCTGATGGAGTTGGAGCAACTCTAAAAAGGACTGCGGATCGTATGGTAACTTTTGGGAAAGATATAGGGACTTTTGAACAATTTTATGATTTGATTAAATCTTACATAGAAAATGACAACTTTAATATAATAGTGAAAAAAATAGAAAGAGAGGATATTTTATTTAGAGACAGCTTAATTCCCAAAAAATTAAAACCATTTAGGGGCACCTTTTCTGTGTACCAAGTTCTTTGGGAGAAATCTACATTGAGAACAACCGTACGCAATATGAGTTGTTTTGATTGTGAAGCTTCAGAAATTTGTATTCATGGAAAACATATTGGGTTTATAGAGAAAGTGATTGGCTTACAAGATGAAAATGCACCTTCCTTTAAGCCTGATAAAGCAAAGAAAAATCGTATAGTGGTTCTTTCTGATATAATCTTTAACAAATTTAATTCCCCTGTACCATCTACTTCCTCACAACTCAAATTTTAAAAAGGTATCTTTATAATAAACCCTAATAAGGAGGATCCGTCGACCTAGCCCACGAAATTCAATTTTTATTTACAATTTACTGCTCCGTAGTAAATTATATTTTTTTTTAGGTAGTAAGTTGTTTTGTTTTTCAATAGAAACATCTTTTTGCATTATTTTGATCATATTCAAAGTGTTTCTTTTCCAGGATTTGAATTAGAATTGTTACCTTTTCATTTTGTTCTTGTTTTGTTTTATAACCATAAATGAGGCTGTTAATTGTTAAAAAAATTAAAATTGTTATTATGTAAGTATTAATATTGTGAAAATGAAAAATTATCAATGACTATGTTTAATTTTTTTATGTTTGATCGTACGGCGATTAACTTTTAATACTGTTGATTTTGATACTTATAATTTACATAATCTATCTGAACAAAGCAATCATGTTTTTAGAAGTCTTAGAAGTTGGTTTTTGTTGGACTTATTTTAACGTTCGTTTATATTAGTTGATTTGTGATACTTTAAACCAAATAAAAATTTCATTTAGATACTTAATTCTTTTTATTTTCATTTACCTTCGTCGTTTACTAGTACAAAACTAAATTCATTAGCATTATCATTGTCCTCAACATATCGTCATTTTCCTAAGCTTGAAAATCATATTTCTCACATTACATCATTATCCTCAACAATGGTTAAAAATAATATATTAATATCTCTTTAAATTCTGGTTTATCTGGAGTAAATCTGATAAAAAAATTGTAATCTGAACATGCCTAATAATACTATTAAAAAATATGAGCGATGCACGCAGGTTTTCAGGAATCCACAAAATTTACTCAAAAATAATATTTTCTGGAGATCCACCCAGTTCTGCATTTTTGGTAGGTATGTGGTATGGGTCAAGTAGGGTAGTGTGAATTCAAAAGGACATCATTCACGTTCCATACATTTTTGGGCCAAATCTGAAATCCGGCCAGAAAAAAAAAGCGTAATATTCGGATAGATCACCAAATTCCTATTATTTTTTACTATGACACCAAACCTGTGCGCCCTATGGTTATGTTGTTACATGCTTTTAAAATATACAATTATAAAGCTGAAGAGTTTGTTTGTTTGAACGCTCAAATCTCAGGAACAGCTGGTTTGAATTGAAAAATTATTTTTGTGTTGGATAGTCCATTTATTGAGGAAGGCTATATGCTATATAACATCACGCTACGACCCTTAGGAGCCGCGCAGCGTGTGACACCGCGGGGAACAGCTAGTGTGAAATAAAATGTTATTATGTGTTATTTTAATAAGTTTGGTCAAATATATTAAATATGAAAAAAACAAGCAACAATACCAACAGCGCCTCATTTAGGATCAGTACCTTTAATAAAGGTAAAAAAAATTAAACAACATTCAATTGTATTAATTCATTTATATTTGTCCTAATCTAACCTAAACATCATCTAATCCTATTGCAGGTGGGGTGAGGTATGGGTCACATCTAGAATAACCCATGTACCAGACTATGGTCATGATAAGAGAGCAGCATCCAATGGTCCTCTTGACGATATTACACGTACAATAATAATGAGCTAATGCTCGACGACCATTTGCTCCCCGATTTAGTGCAATGTTACACATAGTATTTTTTGGCTTGGATGTGACGGGATTGTATTCGTCCTCTTATAATCCACAAGTCTTCCCCTTCAAGTTCCCTGACTATTTCCAGAGGAATCCCACTACCGAGCTCAATGATAAACGCTCCGTCGGATTGAAGGTGCTCTCCATAATAACTTTTTGTTTGTTTGAGCTGATATACACCAAGGCTGAATAATTTTAAATCTTCTTTTGTCAATGTTGGAAAATCATTGAAATCTGCCATATCCGCAGCCATGGGTTGGAATTGTGCTCGCCTTCAGTTTAAATTGTGTCTATTCACAAGATCTCCCAGTTTATTGGGCATGTTCATTCTTACACCTATTATTTGAAGGATATCAGTAGCATGAACGTTATCCACTATCAAAACATGATAGGCATTTATTAATGCGGCAGCAATACTAAAATAATCCATCATATTGTGCAGTGTTATATTGACGTGGACGTGTCTCAGCAGCCGGAAATCTCTTTTAAATCGGCCATTTACGACTTCCACGACCCATCGGCAAATAGTAACAAGTCGCGACTTATTAGCTTGTTCTGTTGTAAGTTGCGTTTCCCCAGGGAGTTTAGTCTCGGGCATCTTAGCGGTGTATCCATATTCATCAAGGGTGGAAATTGCATCTGAAGCCACGGTCCAAAATAAATACACCCCCATTTCGGTAAAACCATTGAAATAATCCGTCGCCATGATCATTTTCATTTCGTACAATATTATGCATTATTTGCGCATCTGAAGAAGTAGCAGCGTGTGGACCAGAAACTTCTATGATGTGCCCGTCACAACAGACAAACAGAAACGGCTTTAATAAGTTTCTGAACTTGTGGCTGCTATAGGATTTCCTTTGAAAAAAGTAGTTTGAAATCTTTTGAATATATATGTAAGTGCCATCTACAATTGTTATGGCTTTATTGCACATCAAAAGGACATACACAGTATGAATAATTAAATATACATGATTAAATGTATGAAAATAACAATATCATAATAACATTTTTATTGTATTTTAAAAGTATGTAACTCCGTAACCAAAGGGCGCACAGATTTGGTGTAATAGTAAAAAATTATAGGAATTTTGTGTTCTATCCGAATATTACAATTTTTTATCGTGGCCGGCACTTTCAATTTTTGGTCCAAAATGACTGATGTCCTTTGCAACTTCGAAAAACCTGTGGAAACTGAGAAAATCGAGAAAAACTTCGAAATTTTGGGACTTTTTTCACTATTTGCTCTCCAGGGCCAAAACTATGCATTTTTTTGCGAACGATGTTTAGTACACTTATAAACTGTATTCAATTTGAGCCCAATTGCAGCTCTATTGACCCCATAGGAGCCAAGCTATAGCACTTCAAAGATGACCAATTTTTCTCGAAAATTGAAATTTTCAGGTTTTACTCACTTATTTCGCGAAATATTGGCAAAACCACTTGCTCTACGAAGAAAGGTTACTGAAAATATTTTGTAGTACATTTATTTAGTTTCTAATGGAGCCCAAAACGAAGTCTGTGCGACTAGCAGTTCACTCACAATCTCAAAAAAAACGAAAAGGAGGTAAAATGGGTTATAGAGACAAAAGACTTTATTGGTTTATTGGAAATTAGACAGGAATGTTACAAATAATGTTGGTGGGGAGGTCATTTGCAATAATCTCGCTCGAAGTTTGATTTGGAAACTAAGTTCTAGGCAAAACATAAAATCAATGCTGACTAACCGAAAAAACGGCGATTGACCAAGAACTGCGGTGCAATTCTGTAAACTTCTCACCGTGAAAACTTAGGTGAAGTGAGCGTGGAGTGAGCTGTCAATAGTGTCAATTTCTAGCAAAAACAAACTCACTGTACCTATGTTTTCACGGTGAGATTTTTACAGAATCGACCGGCTGTTCTTAGTTAATCGTCGTTTTTTCTTTGGTTGGGATTCCATTTTATCAGGATGGTTTTCAGTTTGTGGAAGATGAAAAAGAACGCGCTCGTGTTCTTCTTCCTCTTCGTGTCCCTCTTCATCATTTTGAGGAAGAAGTCTTTCTTCATCTTCCACTGAATCATCGCTGTCTTCGTTAACAGAAATCAATGCGACGTTATTAGATACACGACTTTCCTCCGCAATTCAAACTAAGAGCCAAGCATTTCAGCCCAGCTTTTAAAGAACTACATGCGCCTCTACATCCCTTTGTGCATTTGCAGGCTATCATTTGCAGGCTATCATTTGCAGGCTATCATTTGCAGGCTATCATTTGCAGGCTATCATTTGCAGGCTATCATTTGCAGGCTATCATTCTTAGAAGCTGTGCAGGAGCTGGCTCTTTGTTTGTTGTGTTCGGGATTAAGCCGCGGGAGCTGATTTCCCAACCCCACTCGATGGGATCCTTTTCTACCCCCAGCCACTTTTGCACTTGGTGGTAGGTGCGAAACGCATGGAAAGAGGAAGCCTCGGTAGTAGTGGGCAAACGTGCCAGATTCACTTTTGCACTTGCCGCTGTCTTTACAAACTGGAACCTCAGGTCGTGCAGTGTCTGAGTACCTCCCTGCAACGCCTCCGTAAGAGCCACCGGACACTTTTCGCCAGCTTCCGTAATATTCGCATGCGTTGCATCTGTTTGGAGGAAGATGGTAGCCAGGTCTACTAGGTCTTGCCTCTTTTGAAATTTGAAAACCCCACAATTTCTGTTTTCCTTGCCAGAAAAGGGCGGACGTGCTATCACACCCATTATAAGCGTGTATAAACGGCCTTATTTCTGTTACGTCCCCGTTTCTGAAAGCGCAAGTTCTGGATGTTAGAACCCAACCCACAAAGGAGAACAAGCAGATCTACGTCCTATCACATGGGCGTAGCTGTTGGTTTTCTCTAAAGCCATTAGAATGATATTGTGGTCTACATGTTCGTCGCTGTCTTCGTTTTAATTCTCATAGACTTCGTTTTGGGCCCCAATAATAGCTAAATAAATGTACTACAAATAGTTTCAGTAGCCTTTCTTCATAGGGTAAGCCCAATTGCAACTCTATTGACCCCATAGGAGCCAAGCTATGGCACTTCAAAGATGACCAATTTTCTCGAAAATTGAAATTTTCAGGTTTTACTCACTTATTTCGCGAAATATTGGCAATTTTGCCAATATTCTCAAATTGTAGGTAATTGAATACAGTTTATAAGTGTACTAAACATCGTTCGCCAAAATTTCGAAGTTTTTCTCGATTTTCTCAGTTTCCACAGGTTTTTCGAAGTTGCAAATTTGAATTCACGCTACCCTAACAGACCCATACAACATACTAAAAATGCAGAACTACATCACGCAGGACGGCCGGCGTGCGACGGCGGGGGCGCGGGCGGGTCCGGTGACCCTCGACCTCGTCGCGCGGCACTACGGTCGACGCACAGACAGACTCGAAGCAACCGTCTTGCCTTTGTCTCCTCGTAGAGCTCCGACATGACACTGTCACTGGTTTATGGCGGCCTCGCGGGCACTACGGATAACGGGAACTGGCGCGCCGCAACAAACGATACACGAAACGAGATGGTCACGCACGGCGCCATATTAGCAACACGTCGCGCCCCGCAGGAGTAGCGCAGCAGCGGCAGCATCGACAGCACCCGCGCATCTACATATTAGCAACACGTCGCGCCCCGCAGGAGTAGCGCAGCAGCGGCAGCATCGACAGCACCCGCGCATCTACATAACGCAGGCAGTGCAGAAATGCAGATTAATTACTTGGCATATCATTTCGTACAAACTCGGGATTCTGGTGAATAATATCCTTCGATCAACAATACCAAGAGACTTCACGGTGGACAAACAGGTATTTTAAAAGGTAAGTACCTATTTTAAAAACTAATAAAAAATATATCTGAGGCCAGGCTAGTAGGCATTTTAGGAAAGTCACAATAATAGAATATACCTGACAAATTATACAGCTAGCCGCATCGGCAGCGGCCAAGGGCGAATCGTACTCGAAATTATACAGCCAGCAGCATCGGCGGCGGCCAAGTGCGAATCGTACTCGAAATTATACAGCCAGCAGCATCGGCGGCGGCCAAGTGCGAATCGTACTCGAAATTATACAGCCAGCAGCATCGGCGGCGCACAGTGGGTCGAAACTGCTATATGAGGGACATAGGATTTTTTTTTACAAATTCCATTTTTTTTAAATACTTATCGAAAGATCTGATATTCTGATGAATAATTGTTATGAAACGTTTTTCTCTAAAACTGATAGTTGGCCCGGAAAAAAATGTTTTTAAATTTTTGTTGTATGGAACGAAACAGAAACTGCTAAAATTTGGCCAAGTCTTGACAGATCCTGCTTTAAAACTACTTTATTCTTATTCTTTGGATTGTTGGCTATAATTTTACGCTATCAGCGCGCGCCCATAGTTGCCCATTCAAGGTATTTTTTTTTAATGGAATTTGTAAAAACAATCCCTATGTCCCTCATATAGCAGTTTCGACCCACTGTGCGGCGGCCGGCGGCCAAGTGCGAATCGAATTCGCCGCTCGTATAATCAGCCTATAATGTTCCCACTGCTGGGAAACGGGGCTCCTCTCTGTGAGAGGGAGTGGGCCGTAATCCACCGCGCGGGCCCAGTGCGGGTTGAGATGTCGCATCGCATGTCTTCGAATTTTTGGTTCTAGGACATGCCGGTTTCCTCACGATGTTTTCCTTCACCGTGTTGAGAGCAGTGGTGATGATATAATTTACACAAAGTAAAGGAACGCGTAAGTCGCGGCCGTCACCAACTGGCCACCACTGCACACTGCTCTGACCTCTACTCACCAATTGGCCACCACTGCACACTGCTCTGACCTCTACTCACCAATTGGCCACCACTGCACACTGCTCTGACCTCTACCACTAATTAATTTAAGGGTAAATCAAATCAATCGGACTTGCATTTTTTCCACTGCAAAGCAGTCTTTCAATAAAAACTTTTTAACAAAAAAATTAAACCGCCGAAAAAAACTCAAAAGCATAAAATAATAAACCTTTTTTATTTAAGGCGACTACATGACCTAAAGCGTGGTCTGTGTTGGACTGTATAGAATAGAAAGACAAGCGCGATGACACAACAACAACTGCACGCTGCACGCGCTGCTAATTTATTGCAAAATATGAAGCAATTGGCCTTCTGGTTGTATAGGTACTGTTTGATTATGATGAAGAATTCAGTTCAAGACTTCGCATAGTAAGTACCAGTAGATTTTCATTGACTATGATTGTCATCTTTCGATACATTGATCCTCGTATAAAAAGTTGGTTAAAGTTAAAGATGTAAACTTAGTCCAGAACCTTAAATACTATGGAATGCGGTAAAAATACCATTGTTTTTTATTGACAGATGTCTGAAAAGCCATATTAAGGTGCCACTAGTTGATATTATTTCCATATTAAGGTGCCACTAGTTGATATTAAGGTGTCACTAGTTGATATTAAGGTGCCACTAGTTGATATTATTTCCATATTAAGGTGCCACTAGTTGATATTATTTCCAAATTAAGGTGCCACTAGTTGATATTATTTCCATATTAAGGTGCCACTAGTTGATATTATTTCCATATTAAGGTGCCACTAGTTGATATTAAGGTGCCACTAGTTGATATTAAGGTGCCACTAGTTGATATTATTTCCATATTAAGGTGCCACTAGTTGATATTATTTCCATATTAAGGTGCCACTAGTTGATATTATTTCCATATTAAGGTGCCACTAGTTGATATTTTTTCCGTACAAATTACGGGAGAGTATTACTCCACTGTTTGACGTTGTTCACCCAAAGTTAAACATGATATCGTTTTGACTTTAATTTGTTTGTACGGAAATAGAATAGTAAAATAAAAATCCATTAAAAAGTTCTGACCAATTATCTATTTACAAAAAATCTATTGATTGGACTAGAACATTAAAACACTAGTGTTTTAGTATGTTGCTTGTAGAATAATCTACCAAAAAATCATAATGATTGTATGTATATGTCGGAGCGTGAGGCGGATGGCGCTGTTTGTTTTGAAGCTTCGAGCTGTCAGAACACGATGACAGATGTCACTCCGTTTTGACGTTTAAGCCGGTTTAAGCAATAGAGCTTAGTTCGGAAATCGCCTCATTCGCTCGCTTGAGTGAGCTCGCGACTGGGCTGGCAATACTGGTTTTGGTATTACATAGGTTGGTTAGCATTGTTTTTGAAGGAAGTTAGCCAACAGCACGACTTAACGAGACACAGGTGCCTTCCCCGGAGTTTTCTATCAAAGGTTCCTCGGAAGGAGTCGGAGGAGTCCCCCACTCCTTCCGAGGAACCTTTGATAGAAATTGGAAAAAAGGAGCAGTGAGAGCTCCGCGAGAGGAAAGAGGTTCCTTGAGGGACAGTCAACGGAGGTCAACTTGGTTAGCCAGCCCGGTAACGATCTCGCTACGTATCTGGATGTGTCGTGTACACGATAACACGACACACTGTAGGTACTTACAGTGTGTGATGATTAACTAGATCCAATTGTTCGTAAATTATAATCTGATTTGAAGTGCAAACGGTTATTCTATTGCGCAATAACCAACTCTACCCATAGTACGCCCACGGTAGTAGTACGTGTTTCCACTTATTGCAATAAAAAGTTGTTATAGAATGCTTTAAATTGATTATATCTTTTGATAGACTGAAGCGAATGCGATGAAACAAAGACTACTCCGAGTTCTACACTATATTTGAGTATAAAAAAGGAACCATATAAAAAAAAAAAATATTGGTTTGGTACTTTTTACGTTGAACGTGTTCAAATAAATCTGTCACATCCAAACAGACAGACAAACCGACAAACAGACAAAAATTGCATCTGTTGGTTATCCTTTAACACCCCACCTATTTTTTAGGGTTCCGTACCCAAAGGGTAAAAAAAAGTTATTAAGTAAAAAAAATAAAAAACCCGACTGCGGTAAAAAGCTAAAAACAAGCCCATTTTAAATTAAATAAAAGTTGGAAGCAGGCGGGACCCATACCATTTTTATTATATTTTCAAATTCAAATGGGTCCCGCCTGCTTCCAACTTTTATTTAATTTAAAATGGGCTTGTTTTTAGCTTTTCAGTTCTTTTAACTTAAGTTTTTTACCGCAGTCGGGTTTTTTATTTTTTTTAATAACTTTTTTCATTTCCATCTTTTTAGTTTACAAAATTAAATGTGAAAGATTTCGCTGACGATTTAGTTCTTGGTACGTGTTTTTTACGATTTGTCACTTCGAATTACTTTTAACCATATAAGTTGTTAATATTTTTGGAATCGTCTTTTAAAGCCCTTTATTTTGATACCCCACTAGATAGGTTTTGAGAAAAAAAATTTTTTTTTAATACATTCATACATACATAGTAGTCGCCATATTGAATTTTCACTAACGTCATGTCTTTAGTGATACTCGCCGGACTAAGAGGAATCGATTGACGTGTGAATCATAAAAATCGGCCCAGGCGTTTGGTCTGTATAGTGCTTCAAAGGAACATACAAACATACATAGGCTGATGAACACATTACCACTCCTTTGCGTCGCGCAGTCGGGTAAAAATGGAACCCTATTACTAAGACTTCGCTGTCCGTCCGTCTTTCTGTCACCAGGCTGTATCTCATGAACCGTGATAGCTAGACAGTTGAAATTTTCACAGATGATGTATTTCGGTTGTAGCACTATAACAACAAATACTAAAAACAAAATAAAATACATATTTAAGGGGGGCTCCCATACAACAAACGTGTTTTTTTCGGCGTTTTTGCCTTGTGGTACGGAACCCTTCGTGTGCGAGTCCGACTCGCACTTGGCCAGTTTTTTTTTTATATTTTCAATGTACAGAAACGCCTCGTCTACAGATTTATTATATGTATAGACTAGCTTCCGCCCGCGGCTTCGCCCGCGAGGTATGTCGATAAAAACTACCGCAAGTCCTTCCCCGGGATGCAATCTATCTCTCTGCCAAATTTTATCGAAATCCGTTCAGTGGTTTAGGCGTGAAAAGGTAACATACAGACAGACAGAGTTACTTTCGAATTTATAATATTAGTATGGATAATTGTTATTTTCCTCGCTAGAGAGCTCCGATGAACGCGTGCGATCACTGCTCAATCAAGTAAAGGAAAAAATTCGAAAACCGTTTTGTAGTTACATACCTTCAAAATACGGAACCCTCGGTGCGCAAGTCCGACTCGCACTTGACCTTTTTTGTTGTTTTGTTTAAGTAGCGCCTCAGGTGGAAAATAGAACTAAATACCTACCTACCTAGTTGAATCAATTCGCATGCATTATGTCTTTGGCGATTAATTCACCGATTGACTTGATTGGTTGAATTCATCAATTGGGTTTCAACTTCGATCAATAATAGTACCTATTATTGATCGAAGGGTTTCAAGGACTTACAGCCTAGGCACAGATTACTCCGCAAACTTTTTTTAAACGATTAAAGGCTCCTACAAACAGTCGCGACACGCGACGCAAATCGCGCGCGACACAAAGGCACCGCTCGTTGCGCGACTTGCGGTGTCTTTGTGTCGCGCGCGATTCGCGTCGCGTGTCGCGCCTGTTTGTAGGAGCCTTAATGGAAGAGTCTAATTTACCATTAAGTTAATTGCACAACTTGGCTATTAGAAGCACATTGTTTAACTGGCAGCTATTCCTGGGACAAGGGCCGGAAGATGATGATGAAAAGGCTGACCACTGGGGGTGTTACCATTTCTTTACTCAGTGCTATAGCCCAAACGTGTCCCATTCAGCGCTACTCTACTCACTAGTCGCACTGCATTGAAGTGCTAAGTACCTGCGTAGGTACATAATATAATAACAGGTAAGCTATACCCGCTTCCAGTAGGTACCTATAAGCGGACCTCGCATGGTAAACGATTTCTGCAAATTGCGAAGTTAGCATAGGACTGGGACTTTGATTGATAAAGAATCTGTCATCGTGCGTTCCAATGACAATGAACAGCTGGACGTTGGGACAGCCTCTGACTGCAGTTCAATACAGGAATCTACTGTAGGTACAGAACGCGTGAGGGTTTTGGTTACTTAATTACTTTGGCGGCAGCTGGCACTTGCCGAGACTGAAAATGTGCTTAGTCAGTACTAGGGCTTTCAGTCTCGATACATTACCGAGTCCCGGGAAAAAAAAACGAGACTCGATGTGGTCTCGAAATTCCCGGGAAAAACGAGACTTTTGAGACTATTTCAAAACTAGGTTTCTTACTTATAGGTTACGCAATTAGGCAGTCAAAACAAGATATTTTAATCAAGTACTATATTAAACAAACACAAATAAAAAAATAAAAACTTTTTTTGATTTTTTTAAATTTTTGTAGTGGGCACGTAAGAAACAAAAGGCGTTTAATGTGGTTTCAGACAGAGAGTACCTAATTTTATTACAAAAGTAACCCGCGTTAGAAAAAGTTCTCTGCTTCTGCTAGTAGGGGATTAGACATTAAATCATTCTAGCAATAATTTAGGTATTTCTCTATGTCGCCCTCATTTTCAAAGAGAGCTTTTTCTACGTGCAAGGTAGTTTGCAAGTCATGGATAGACATGGAAGTTAAATTCTGCCCTTTGTCTTCCTGGGGGTTTCACAAATTATTAAGCTCAGATTCCAGCTATTCTTCTGTAGTTAAACTTGTGAGCTCCGCAATCGTCGCATCATTTGTCAGATTTGTCAGTTGTTGACAACAATTACACACGATTCTTTTAAAGACACTGTAATTTCGTCGTTGCTTAATGTTTGAAAAGCTGTTGCATCAAGCTTTTTTTAAAAAAACTGAGAAGGTCTGTGCAAGTATTGTAAGCTCAAACTCAAAGCATTTATTTAAATTAAACCATGTACAGGCACTTTTGAATTGTAAAAATTAAATAGTCTGTCAGTTAGTCAGAAAGTTGACGCTAGTTGCCCATTCCAAAACGTAGATCTCTATGGAGAAGAACGGGCAAGAAACCAAAATCCTGGGTACATTATTCTTGTTACTTCTCTATGTGAGAATAATATGTAAAAAAAACACTTAAACTAAGATACTTGTAACTTGCCTCAATCAGTCTATTTTCCTTAATAAGGATGCGCAGCGGATTGGCGAGACATACGGTCAAAAAACTTTTTTGTAAGTCGAATTTCTTTAAGCAGAAATTTAGTGCAGTATCCGCTGTTAAAAGAGTAACGTCTCGTCTACACAGGGCTTCTAAGGTCACTTTCATAATACCTAGTGAATTTCAGATTGCTTCCAATGTAGCCTAGTATACTCTGATTCTGTGAACTCTGTAACCATAATGAAAAATGACTGTTGGTTTAGTAGATTATTTAATACTGTTATTATGTGACTCAAGTCTCAAAAGTCTCGTTAATCCCGAGACCGAAAATGTTAGTCTCGAGTCTCGAAAATACCAAAAAATCGTCGAGACTCTCGAAATTTTCGAGACCGAGATTCCCGGGATGAAAGCCTTAGTCAGTACGTACTGTCCGTACCGACTTATTTAACCCAAACAAGACGTCACGCACACGCATGTGATCACGACTATAAGTCACGAGGCCATATTTTAGTACTACCCAGTAGGTACCTACTTACCTAACTCTACACAACATGTATATTCAGTAGGTATATTGTATGACGTTGTTGCTGAAAATAGTGCTCTGCGGTCACAGTCACAGTGGATTCATTTCGCTGACAGTTGACTTAGCCACTTACGACTGGCTCTGGAAACACTCGAAAACAAATGCAATCATAGAGCACAACGTGCATCCCAAGAAAGCTATGGTGTGGTGAGTAGTAAATTAGTCATCAAGTAGATGATGAGTAGGTATGTACCTACATGACAAGTCGATTCGATTCGACAGCGTGTTTCGGTATTAATAACAGTGTAATGTGGAGTGTAACAACCTGCGGGAAGCACGTTACGCGCGAGTGTGTCGCTCGCAAGCATCTCCGGGCATTACCGAGATCGCGTCCGCGGTCACTGCCCCCTGGGCTCTCGGGCGCCGCGCTCAGCTCTTCACACGGCGACCAGCGAGAACGCCGACCGGCGACCACCATCAACACTTGCACTCTTTACCACCACTACGCACCCCACCGAGTGCGTGCACACTGCGCACGACACAATCACAACAACCACAGACAATATACAAAAACGCTGAAACACGATCGCACGAAGAGCCGCGCTAGGTTCAACTGCGCGCGACCGCGAAACGAAAGACAGATAGCGCGACGCGAGTGGCCGAGTGCGACGCGCGGGCGCGGGGCGGCCAGGGCGAACCACAAAATACAGAGAGTACAGAAGGCAATCTACATACAAAGTGCGCTCGAGTAACGTACACATAGACACCGCTCACGGACACTAGGCATGGGTTCGATATATCAAAACGTAACTTATATCGGATATGTGTTTATTATCATACCATATCGATATCTAAATATACATAACCGTTTTCACAAAAACTTCATCGAGCTATGGTTTATCCAAAGCGCAACAACCAGAACGAACTACGAATAAGTAAATAACACTAATAACGAACAAAACGCAAACTTCACATCACGAGGATATGACATCGACGGTTTTTATTCTCTTTGTCTCTGTCTTACCATTCAATGTTTTACTGGCGTAAAAGTGATGAAGCGAATGTTACGTAACTTCGGCTAGTGATTGGTTATTTGGTTAATAATAGTGCGTGCGTAATATCTATATCCTAACGCGCTAGCAATAAGGTCTAGTTTCTATTTATTTAGTTACAACAAAGATTCCATAAGTTAGCAACTTTCCGGCGGCTACTCGATATCAGGGAGAAATTCATTCTAATTTCAGTTCTATAACAATGTATTAACGGTAAAAGTGTGAGTTTGCGTTTGTTGTTAGTTTGCGTTTCGATCGTTTCAGTTACTTGTGCAAATCGTACTACTGATATCGATATCTGAAAACGGTTTTCGATATCGATATTAAAACTGAATATCGGTTACATATCCGTTAGCAACTAAATACGAAAACGCCCATGTCTAACGGACACGTTATCTCGGACTGGTTGGGGCTAGTGCTAGCGCGAGTGCCATCCGCTTGAGACACGCGGTCTGTGAAGTGCAAAAATGGAGCAACAAAAAAATTACTATCTAAGCTCGATCTATTTTGAATCAGTATTAAACGAAGTAACTTTTTTGTAAGGTAAATTTACGCCACCTATTACGTAAGTTGAAAACATGATTTTTTGTTTGTGTAGATATTGTGTTTTTTTTAGTGTCATTTGATAGGTTTAGGTCTAAAACGGATAGGGCAAAAACTTTTTACAAAAAAAAACAACCGACTTCCAAAAAAAACTACAAATTGAAAAATAACTTTATTTTCGGAAGTCGGTGTCTTTGGTTCCGCATTTTCGTTTATTGACGTAAAAAGTTTTTATTTTTCACTTTTTAGTGGATCAGTTTGTAATTTATACAACGTGGCGCTAGAATGGCGACATTAATTTAACACACATATACGTTTTCACATTTTCGTTTCATGAAGCAATTATATTTCCATTAAACGTTATTATTTACGGATTGCTTTTGGGCGGAGCTTGGCTGGCTCTGTTAGCCAGAATCCCCACGCACAACGGACCGAATGGGAGTCTAAGTGCGGAAAAGGGAGCCCCATCATCATCATCATCATCATATTATTTACGGATTTATTTAAAATTTTAGAAAATAGCATCTTAGAGCAACCTGTACTTAAACAACTGTCGCGCAGCGGTCATTTGCCGGGGTCACGGATCATAACATCGCATCAATGAAATTAAAACGAATAAGCAATACTATTAGAATGAAACAAATGCTAAGTAGGCGAATTGAAGGAAAGCGGCGCGTGGGCGCCGCTCGCCGACGTCTTCGAGTAATCGGTGAAAATACATAAAAAAAAATATATTATATAAATAAAATCGAACTTAAAACCTCCTCCTTTTTGGAAGTCGGTTAAAAATAAATTGTGTAAATAGGGTAATCCGTTTTGAAGTTATTAGGGATTTTCGATAGTGAAAATTGACAAATGTAAAATTTTATATGTTTTGTTCTGTAAACTTTTTGTATTGTATTGTAATACTATGTTTATTATTTTGTTTTAATATTGTAGAATAAGCTCAACAATAAATCAAACAACTAGATACGAGTGCCACTACCACGATAGTTTTTTGTGCATAAGCCAAAATTGACAACTGTGGTGTTCACCATGATCTTTTATTAGGGGTTTAGGATTTAAAGTAAAACTATCAGATTATCCGTAAGTACACAACAATCCAAAGGACACGTCCAGTCGCTACGGAGGGTAAAGCGTGACTGACTCACAGAAGCAGAACACTAATACCCTAGGTGGGGACTGACTCGAGCAGTGTTGCCATTGAGTTGTGTGCTATATTTAATAGTATGATCTGTACATCACAACAACCATAGCGCGACCGCCGGGCGTAGGTATGAAAAGTGAAGTACATACATGTGATTGCCTTCTGTACTCTCTGTATTTTGTGGCAGTTCGGGCGGCGCGGCGACGACGACGCGGCTGGGCCCGCCTCGCCGTCCGGCCGCCGACCGCGCACACGGCCCGGCACGGCTGATAGCGGCCCTGCCGCGCACCTCAACAACACGCGGCCCGTGTGCCTCCCGTACTTTTTAGGGCTCCGTACCCAAAGGGTAAAAACGGGACCCTATTACCACAGTATAAAAACATAATATAGACTGTGCTATTACTAAGGCCCGGCGCGGCGCCCACTATTGTAGCGTAGGTAGGCGTGTGTGAAGACGAATGAATGAAGGAATAAAGAAAAGTCCGAAGTACACAATAAGAAGGAAGAAAGTTTATTGCACAGACACAGGTTTCAGTTCACACACACAAGAGTTACACTTAGTTAAGAAGGAGTGGAAGAAATGTAGACAGTAGAGAATAGCACGGATAGGTATTAAAAACATAAACACAAGACGATCGCAACTGTTATTAGTTAGCGCGGCGAAACTAGGATTCTTGATTATAAAGCTACGCGCGCAGTGAGCATACTATCTTCAAGTCACGGCGGCGCGCGCGCGCTGCCTACCCAGCGCGGGTGCATGAGCGCAACGCACGATAATGCTGTCCCGCTCATGCACACGGCTCGCGTGACGTAGCGTGCGCGAGCGCCCGATCGTCGCTAGGACAATAGACGCGTCATAGCTATGGCCGGCCCACTGATAAGTAATTAGCTACTAATACAATGTTTGTACTTGTCTGTTTGTTTGTTGAATATTATTATGTTAGTGATTGTAAATAGTTTTATTTTAAATGTTGATTATAAATAAGTCTAGTATTAAGTTATTTTGTAAATATGTGTATATATAAATTACAATTAATTTTATTTAAGAAATACATAATTTATATTTAGTTTGGTTTAACAATTTAATTAGACTTAAGTGTGTAGGTCACTACATCACCCCCTTCCAGAGACCGTCAAGGGCGATAATAGTCGGGAAATCTCACGCGACGTCCTGACCGGGTCGTTCTGATGACGTCATCGTCAGCGGAAGGTAAGCTTCGGTTATCCGCGTCGGGTGAGTAGTGATGAGCGTTAGTGTTGAGTGGTGACTGTGGTGTGTTGTGGTGCATGTTAGTGGTATGTGGTGAGTATGGTGTGTTGCCGGGGTCACGCAGTATGAAGGCCGGCTTTATGCGGTCTATCGATACGGTAACCTGTTTACCATTTACCAGTATTCTGAACACCTTGTCACCTCTTTCTATGACCTCATGAGGACCTGTGTATGCCGGTTTCAGACCACCAGCGGTGCAGTCCCTGAGGAACACATGAGTTGATGAGGATAAATCCTTGTGTACAAAAGTTTTGAAGTTGCTGTTGTGCCTGGCCGCTGGTGATGGTTGCAGATTCCGGAAAATACTCCGAAGCCTTGACAGGTAGTCGGTCATGTCGACGGTCTCGTCAGCCTGAGGGTCGAAAAATTCGCCAGGTAGGCGCATTGGCTGGCCGTAGACTAATTCAGCGGCAGAAGCCTGAGCGTCTTCTTTGTAAGCGCTGCGCACACCTAACAGGACTAGTGGAAGAGATTCCACCCAACTGTCATTTGCGTGGCAAGTGATCGCAGCCTTGAGTTGACGGTGGAATCTTTCCACCAGTCCGTTACAGGCAGGGTGGTACGCAGTTGTTCTGCGATGTTGGAACCCAGCGATGGCAGATAGGCATTTGAAGAGTGCTGATTCGAACTGCCCACCTCTATCGGTTACGATATCCGATGGGCAGCCGAAACGAGCGATCCAGCCACTAAGTAAGGCCTTTGCCACAGTTTCTGCAGTCATGTCTGCCAACGGTATTGCCTCAGGCCATCGCGTAAAGCGATCGACGGCTGTGAGACAATAACGGAAACCTTGGCACAACGGTAAAGGTCCGACGAGGTCAATGTGGATGAATGCGAACCTCGATTTTGGTAGTTTGAAAGTACCTACTGGTGCAAAGATGTGCCGTGTGGTTTTTGAGCGCTGACAGGCCAGGCAGGAACGTACCCAATCACGGCAGTCTTTCCTGACGCCAGGCCAAACATATCGGTCAGCGACCAACCTTGCGGATGCCTTGGTACCTGGATGACTCAAGGAGTGCAGGCTTGTAAAAATTGGTCTGCGCAACTCCTTGGGCACAAAAGGTCTTGGCGTAGGGGTGCTGACGTCGCAGTATAGCTGTGTCCGCGATCCTGGTACGCTAACTTGTTGCAGGCGTAATGCGTTTTCCCCAGTAAGCAGTTGCTTCAGCTCCTGGTCCTCCAGTTGTGCTGCAGCGATCCTTTCAGCGGGCACAGGTTGAGTAATCTCCTCAACGCGGGAAAGGGTATCCGCCACGACGTTGTTTTTCCCAGATATATGCCGGATGTCTGTCGTAAATTGGGCTATGAGATCCAGGTGACGGAACTGTCGTGGGGAACAATTCTCTTTACGAGAGTGGAAGGCGAACGTCAGAGGCTTGTGGTCTGTGTAAATCACAAAGTCACGAGCCTCCAGCATGTGCCGAAAATACTTCACACTTTCGTAAATGGCGAGCAGCTCGCGGTCGTAAGGTGAGTACTTAACCTGTGCCGAGCTCAGCTTCCGCGAAAAGAAGGCAAGGGGCTCCCAAGCTCCTGCGTTTAGTTGCTGCAAGACCGCGCCCATGGCTTTATCAGACGCATCCGTGACCAACGCCAACTTAGCGTTGCAGTCAGGATGAGCCAACAGTGCTGCCTGACAAAGGCTATTCTTGCAGTTCTGGAATGCCTCGTCCTCCCCGGGTGATAAGTTGACTGGATGTGAACCCTTAACCGATCCAGTTAGCAGGGCGTTCAGGGGTGCCTGGATGCTAGCTGCACCTGGAATAAACCTCCTGTAAAAGTTGAGCATCCCAAGGAATCTGCGCAGTTCTCTCACGGTCTTAGGCGCTGGGAAGTTCTGCACGGCTTCGACCTTGGAAGGCAGTGGTCTTGTGCCATTGATTGAAATGTGGTAGCCCAAAAAGTGTACTTCAGACACTCCAAAGACGCACTTAGAGCTGTTGATGACCATTCCGTAGTCTTGGAGCCTGGAAAAAAGCTGGCGCAAGTGGTGCTCGTGGGTCTTCTGGTCTTTCGAGAAGACCAGAAAATCGTCTAAATATGCGTACGTAAAGTCCAGACCCCTGAGCATTTCATCCACGAAGCGCTGAAACGTCTGTCCGGCATTTCGCAGACCGAACGTCATGTACGGGAATTCGAAAAGACCGAACGGCGTTGTGATTGCAGTCTTCGGGATGTCATCTGGATGCACAGGAATCTGGTTATATGCTTTTACTAGATCGATTTTTGAGAACACAGCACAGCCAGACAGGCTATGAGCGAAGTCCTGGATGTGCCGGATGGGGTATTGGTCAGGGATGGTTCGTGCGTTCAGCATCCTGTAATCGCCACAGGGGCGCCAACCATCGTCTTTTTTGGGTGCCAGGTGGAGAGGCGACGACCACGGTGACTCTGACAAGCGACAGGTGCCACACTGCAACATTGCCTCGAATTCCTCCCTGGCGATTTTTAATTTGTCAGGGGCTAACCTGCGAGGTGAACACGATACTGGCGGCCCCGGTGTAGTGCGGATATGATGTACTGTATTGTGTTTGGGAGTGCGGTGTATACCATGTGGGCGAGTGATGTCGGGAAATTCCCGTAGTATGTGAATGTATGCGGAATCACCTAGACTTACTTTCACCGAAGAGACGACATCAGAACGACGGACAGGCGTCGCCGGGGTGTGGAGAGTTGTATGATTGTCGATGAGGCGTTGGTTCCTGCAATCAACAACCAAATTATAAAAAGATAAGAAATCCACGCCTATTATCGCCTTTGTTACATCGGCGACGATAAATCGCCAAGCGAAGTCACGGCGCAACCCTAGGTTCAGAGTTACATTTATAAACCCATACGTGGTAATCGATGTCCCGTTAGCCGCACACAGCTGGTAATTTGTTTTTTCTAGTCGTCTTGTAATTGCCGATCGGGGGTAGACGCAGAGGTCGCTGCCGGTGTCGACTAAAAACTGCATCTTCGACCTTTGATCGGTGACAAATAAGCGACCAGCACTCGGACAATCATCGGTCGCCATTACTGATTGCCCCGCGCATTTCCCGATGTAGGGTAGTCGCACGGCTTCACGCACTTCTTGGCTCGGTCACCGAAATTATTGTGGTACCAGCACTGCGGGAACTTCCTGTAACTGGACTCTGATCGGGATGAGCCTGACCGATGTCGCGTGCGACTATGGGACCGTCCTCTGGAGCGAGACAGTCGCTCCACCTTATCCGCCAGCTTCTCCATCTGCTTGGTCAGAGCGGCGACTTCCGAGCATACACTGGTACCTGCAGTACTCGCCGATGCAGCAGTAGATATGGCAGCTGTTGATGCCACCTGGGTACCGACGACGTCGTGGATCCGGTCCGCCAGCTCTGCCAGTTCAGCCAGGTCCATCCTCAACTGCGACGCTACGATGGCCTGTGTGTTTGCGGGTAGGCGGCTCGTCCATATGCTTCGCAAAAACTCCTCCGGTACACCTGGGCCGGCGAGGTTGAGAAGGTGGCGATAAAACTGTGACGGCTTCCGGTCACCCAGTTCCTCGTGCATGAGAAGCTGCTTCACCTTCTTCTCACGCGATGCCGACAGCCGTTTAATGAGCTCACCCTTTAGCTTCTCATATTTCCCGGTAGGTGGAGGGTTGCCGATAATATCCTCGACTTCGGCAGCGTACTGCGGATCTAGGTTGCCGGTTATATAATAAAATTTAGTTTCGTCCGACTTGATGCTTGCCAGGATGAATTGTGCCTCCATCTGGTTAAACCAGAGACTTGGCTTTTCTGGGTAGAACGGCGGTATGCGCACACCCACGCGGAATGCTTCCGTTGCCGACACATCTTGACTCGTGCATGATTTGTCCTCAGCCATCTTCGTGCTCTTTAACGGGGTCAGTGCAGTGTGCTGTGCCAAGGTTGCTGATGAGGCTGAGGGTGATGACCAGGAATGCGCGGTCGCTGCATGCTGGTGGTCAGGATACCCGTTGAAGCCGTGGAAGCTGGCTGGCTGGGTGACTCGCCGCTCTAAAGCTTGCGGGAGTGATCATGATGACGTCACGCTGTAGTATTTTGCACGAAGGCTGCGCTGACGTCCATGTTCGGGGTCACCAGTATAGTGTAGGTAGGCGTGTGTGAAGACGAATGAATGAAGGAATAAAGAAAAGTCCGAAGTACACAATAAGAAGGAAGAAAGTTTATTGCACAGACACAGGTTTCAGTTCACACACACAAGAGTTACACTTAGTTAAGAAGGAGTGGAAGATATGTAGACAGTAGAGAATAGCACGGATAGGTATTAAAAACATAAACACAAGACGATCGCAACTGTTATTAGTTAGCGCGGCGAAACCAGGATTATTGATTATAAAGCTACGCGCGCAGTGAGCATACTATCTTGCAAGTCACGGCGGCGCGCGCGCGCTGCCTACCCAGCGCGGGTGCATGAGCGCAACGCACGATAATGCTGTCCCGCTCACGCACACGGCTCGCGTGACGTAGCGTGCGCGAGCGCCCGATCGTCGCTAGGACAATAGACGCGTCATAGCTATGGCCGGCCCACTGATAAGTAATTAGCTACTAATACAATGTTTGTACTTGTCTGTTTGTTTGTTGAATATTATTATGTTAGTGATTGTAAATAGTTTTATTTTAAATGTTGATTATAAATAAGTCTAGTATTAAGTTATTTTGTAAATATGTGTATATACATATAAATTATAATTAATTTTATTTAAGAAATACATAATTTATATTTAGTTTGGTTTTCTTTTAGGTTTAACAATTTAATTAGACTTAAGTGTGTAGGTCACTACAATTCTACCCCTCATTCTAAACAAGTTTAGCTATGATCTCATACCCGAATCATACTAATCATAAAAACATACGAGCATCGAAATTGTTTGTATTTTAATTTATTATTATTACGATTAATAATCGGATAAGAGTTTCATAGCTAGTTTTACGGCGAGTCGTAATGACTGGTGTATGCACGTGACTAAATGGCTACCCCTACCTGTATAACAACACAGCATAGATTCTATCTCCTTCCTTCAGGAAAGTGTTTAGCGAGGCTGACTGGCCACGGTACGCCAGACGTACTTGAGTGTACTCTTAGCGGCTCTTTTAATGCACCCTAAAAACTCCTTTCATGTAGCGAATAATGTACAGGCTTAGGCAGGTGGGTGAACTTGGCCAAAGAAAATGAAAATTGGGAAATAAGTTTAGATTGAAAAACGATATAGATCAGTAAGGGTATTATTACCATCGAAGGTAGAACCTAAATGAGGCTGGCACAGGATCGTGGGGATTGGCACATGAAAAGAGAGGCCTATGTCCAGCAGTGGGGTGAAGTCGGGCTGCCATAATTTAGTATTAGGTAGGTTTTCAAGATAAATAAAAGAAAGAAAAGAAAGAAAGGAAAGAAAGAAAAAAAGGAAAGAAAGAAATGAAAAAAAAAGAAAGAAAGAATAAAGTTTATTTGGACACAGTTGGGGGGTTGTTTATAATCGGGGGTTGGGTTTTGGGTTGGCACTTTTCTATGCAAGTTTAGTGTTACCCTGTACGTAACTAGAGTTGTGGCAGTCAGTGAGCTGAGCAGGTGCTTCATGAAAAATATTAGTGAATCCAGTTTAACTAGAAGTCGACCCTAATTTGGGAAAACGCTACGAAGATTATGATACTTTTCTAATCATGGGTGCCATAAAAAACAACATAATAAGGATTACTTTTTAACAGCACAGCAGTGTATGGTTTGTTTGCTTGAAACAACAAGTAATCACCAATTACGCTACCAAGCATGGTGTCCTGTCATGTAGTCGAACCATGGTGTACTGGGCACATTTTGATTTATCCTCTATACATACATACATACATACACATCTGTGGCGGTCAAAAGCTTAAAGATTAGCTAACATTGTTCAGTAGTTGATGTTTACGAGCGGATACATAGGACAGATTGGCTGCCTCCCAAACTATCTTGCAGGCAATGCTGCAACAAAGTACTGAAAAAGTTTCACAGCTTTGCCGCTTTCAGTCGGACATTGATCCTTTGACGTTCATTTGCAATAATTATATTTTTTAATAATTGGCTGTCCGGAATCAAGCGCTTAGGAAATAGGTAATATGGGCTGCTGCTGGAGTCAATGCGCGTATTTTACGTACGGGTGAATTTGTGAAATGTCGGACTGCATAGAAAATCAAGAGAAGCACGATGACTCAACGCTGGTCAAAAAATCTATTGTTTGGACTAAAAAATTAAAACACTAGTATTTTAGTTTGTTGCTTGTAGAATATTCTGACAAAAATACAGAATGATTGTATGTATATTAGTATGGTTTTTATTGTAAAAAGAAAGTTTTTAGAGGTATCTTCATGATTTTTTTCTATCATATCAAATTAGTTGTATTATATTTTCAACACACTATCTACCTAGCTTATAATATCCTGAATAATATCATCTATTTTTCTGATTTGTTTACTGTAGTCGATCATATACTTTTATTGTTTCTAAAACTTGCTTTTTTTGTGTTTTTCGCAATTACTGGTGCTGGTGTTTTTTATCTAGCGCAAGAGTCAAGGTTTCACTTTATTAATTTGTGTATGTGTGTAATATTCATTTATTTACGAGTACTTCATTGGTGGATGCTACGCCTATGATCCATGTACAGACGCCAGTACATCAAGCTACCCGAAACTGTCAGATTTTCCCAATCAATTTTAAACCTTATGCTTTAGCGATAAGTTGAAAATCTATTAAAAACAAATTTACAGATTGTAGTAGCTGGATGTGCTGGCCTCCCGTATTATTATTATACTCTTTGTTGCTGGCGTATGTACAATGTGTTGCATTACCCGTCATCATTTGAGTACACTCGCTTTATGTTTGTAAGTAAGCGAGTAAAATTAGACAGTGTTCCAATTCCACTGTCACGTAATGCCCTCGTTCAAGTGCGCTCGGATATTACCGTTTGTAGTAGCTACAAGTGGGTTCGTGTTATCGGGGTTCAATCGGTAAGTGATACGTATCAATGATTGTTTTGTCTTCATAGTAATTAGTCCCAAATATAACTTTACGAAAAAGCATTAATTTGACCTTCCATTAAATTTACCATAATTCGTAGTTAATTTGATGTTTACGGTCGTTGAGCAGTCATTACGTAAATTACTTTTTAATGGATTGACAAGTGCTTTAATAAGCTAAACGGTTTAAATTGATCCGGTCATAGCTGTAAAAAGAGTTTAAATAAACCATTATGTATGTGAACTGAAAATCCACGCGTAGGTACTTAAAGGCTCACGGTCGATAATGTCGGATGCGTTAGGTATTGCCATAATGCGTCCTGATTCTTTACCACACAGTTGTGTTTTTATTTTCCGATACTTCTAACATGTGCGTGTAACCTACACTACAGGCTCCCCCCCCGCCTGCACTACACGCTACTACGTTATTAACGCAGGTGTGTGTAAAATTAACTCAGGTGTGTGTCCGTCCTAATACAAAATGTACTGAATACAGATATTGCAATAACGCATTCGGGTGCGTTATTATCGACCGATAATAACGCATCAGTGACGGAGAGCCTTTAATCTGATTGTTAGAAATACTATCCAAACCATCTGACGTGGGCACGCCACGATAGTGGCGATAAGACCCCTCTTTGAGGAGTGGTTAGAGAGGCCTCAAAGAGATGTCAGCATCGAGGAACCCGGGTCAGCGGGATTTTCCGAAAGGGTTACCGCTGGCCCGGAACATAAGGGAAGGAACACGGGTGGGTTTTATTCAGTAAGAGTCTGACACTCCCTTCCACTCCACCCAGAGCGGGAGGGGTCATTTGATGATTTCCCATCCACAAAAAAAAGAAGCCATCTGACGTGCAGCCAGTCACCCACACAATTTAAAGTTCATGTCTCATTTCAAAAAAATCTTCATTGTTTTTTTATTTATTGTTGTTACATATTCAAAGGTCCTATGAATAAAATAGAATGTAATGTGTGCCCACAAACTTTGTTATATAGTTATGGACACGCCATAATGGAGCATAATATTTTACAGCCGCTTTGTGGCTTGTTGTACATGATATTAAATCAAAAACAATGGCTGGCCTGAAGCCGTTTTTGATAACCTAAATATTCATAGCGCATATGTTGTTCAAATTAATTTTAGTATAATTGTATAATAAAACCAGTCAGTTACTGTACCATTGCCTGCCAAATCCCTCTTCTCATACAGAGAAGGTATTTGCGTAGGATTGGTGATTTCGGACTTATATTAACCATAATTCCAGGTTACCTCACGATGTTTGCCTTCACCGATGTGAGTGATGTCCAAGATAAATTTCTAAAATACATAGAAATTGAAAAAGAGGGGCCCGCGGCTAAATAATAACAGCCGCACAGGTTGATCAATCAGGTTAAGCTACGCTGGCCGCGGTTGGTCTGTGGATGAGTGACCATCTTTACATACCGTGACCCCTCCGTGCTTCGGAAAGCACGTTAAGCCGTTGGTCCCGGCTGTCATTCGTGGATCTTTGACAGTCGTTACGGGTAGTCAGAAGCCCGAAAGTCTGACAACCAGTCTTATCAAGGGGTATCGTATTACCCAGTAGCTGGGTTGTGGAGGTCAGATAGGCAGCCGCTCCATGTAAAATACTAGTATTCAGCTGCATCCGGTTAGACTGGAAGCCGATCCCATCATAAGTAGTTGGGAAAAGGCTAGGGAGATGATGACATAGAAATTGAAAAAGTCACATTTGTACCTTCTTGCCTGGATTTGAATCCTATTTAGTCTAATTAACATTTAAAAAATTAACGAGGTTAATGTCTGTCGTTTTCAAACGATTGACAGAAACAGAAAATGATGTTTTAAATCGTTTAACGCTAAACGAATTTATTTATTTGTGGTGTAAATTGGCCTAAGAAAACAAATAAACAGGTGAAGACAAAGCCAATCTTACCAATAAACTAATCATTTTCCTAATAGTATGCAAACATCTCAACTTTTCTGCATAAGCCGTTGTAAACAAACCTGAATATCTTACCCAAGCGAACGAAAATATGTAAAAAAAAAAATACCTCACTCAACTTTTTAATAGGACGGTCGAGTTATGATAAAAATTCTGTACTGCTCAGAAATTTAAATAGGTTTATGGGTCCCATTAAACGGAATTTATTGTCCAGTTTGAGGTAATTTTTTATAATTATTTTGAAAAAAAAAAACTTTATCTTGATGAATTTTAATACATTTTCAAGTTAGGTTTACAAATAACACCTATCTAAAGTTTATGAACATCGTAAAGTTGAAAATTATGATCGTTTTTGTTTTCATTTTCATGCAAATGTGGACTGATCGATCCAATCTAGATATTCTCTGGTATTTATGTGCAAGAATCGCCTTGTAATTTATGTCTGCGTTATCATAATGGATCTCATAAAAATCTTGAACCACTTGCGGACCAGAATAGGCGACGACCTGCAAGGAAATTCAAAGTACAGAATAATGGGTGGTAAAAAGCAGGCTCATTCTCTATTAAAAGGGAAACAATATTCTGAAGGTTTTCGTACTCATTCGGTACTGTGAGAATTCAAACAACGTTATGATTTCTCTACGTTTATTCTAAGCGAACATCTTAACATCACTCTATATTATCACTGTTTTCTTCCAAACAAAAACCTAATAAAAAAAACAGTGGCACTCTGGGAGGGCCGACAGAAGTGAAAACAAAACAAAAACAGAATACTTTGCCATCACTCACTGACACGAGCACATCCTGAGGACAGCCGAACACATCCGAACCGGGTATTTTTCATTTTATAAACAAAACACGCGCGGTTTCGCTTACGGCAACAGTGGCGCGAGTTCAATGGTTTTTTCACATGTCAAAAAATTCCCAAAGAAGTTTTCACTTCAAAAATTGAAAGCTCATTCTAAACTCGCTTGACTGTTTGCATGCAACCAGAGATATATTATTGCTAGACTGTACCACGGAAGGTTGACTTTAGCGGACAACCGTTACAGTAGGTACCTAAGCACCAGTTTACGGAAACCAAATCAACTAAGTAACAATGCGGTATCATTTCACAATTAAAAGTTAAACTTTTTAGTCAAACTGGTTCTAATTGTCTATGTTCACGCCTGAGCATCTCGACAAGTGTCGCGTGAGTATTTGATCTAGTTACTTTCTCTTGTAAGTTTAGGAGTAAGAAAGACTGCAATGCTCGTTCCTCATTGCTTTAAGAAGACAAGTTGCTAGTCGCTGGCGAAATGTTGTTGTTCATCTACTCCTTTCACATCTGCCTAGCCTTCCCAACTATGTTGCAGTGGGCTGCCAGTCTAACCTGATGCAGCTGAATACCAGGATTTTACATGGAGCGAGTGCCTATCTGACCTCCACATCCCAGTTACTGGATAATACGATAGTCCTTGTAAGACTGGTTACAAGGCTTTCGGGCTTCTGACTACACAGATGGACTTCTGATAGCCGGGACCAACGGTTTAACGTGCTTTCCGAGGCACGGAAGTGTCTAGATATTATTATGTCATTGATGGTTACTCTTCCATGTACCGACCGCGGCAGACTCGTGCTATTATTATTTATCCATACAAAGAATACTGAACGGCTCGAGTTGATACGGTGCTGATCCCTTTTCGATTTGATACGTGTGCTGTGACATTAACCCTGTAGCGCAATATAATCCTTTGCAAAAGATTAATAAAAAAAACCATATCTTGACTATATTTGGGAAAGTAGATTGGGGTTGGATGGAGTTCCATGATTCTGATATGTGCGCAGGAAGGAAGGATACAGGCAAAAAGATGGAAAGATTCGCATTGCGGGTAAAAACCCGAGGCCATCTTTTTTTACTTATACAACCCGGTTGACCGGGAAACTAGCGTGTAATGGTTTCTTTTTTTTTGCGAAACGTTTTTCGCTGTAAATATGAACTGAGTTATATTGCCTTAAGCTATTTACAGTAGTAGCGAATACTGGAAATAAAAACTGATGCTTTTCTAAAATATTGGTATCTACTGAAATTGAAACATCTCTATTGGATAAAAAATTAAAACAACTGATTGATATAAGCATGCAGGGTCAAATTAAATTGGCTAGCGATTCTCCACAAACGTGGTGGGTATCGATAGTTTAATTTTGTTTTTGTTGTCCTCATACCTCTGTATGAGGAACAGGGTGTAAAGTTCACCCATACTCTATTGAAAAGGGAGAATCCTCCGACCAGACGGGTGTTGTGTCTGGCGGGCAACTGCCCGATGATTCATGTCGGGCCGTTGTATCTATGCTAGTTGCGCGGTAAACTCTGCCTGCGAGATGCAGGATTTTGCGTGACGTCAGTATGACGCGTTGTTCTCATGTGGCGTTGTAGATACCGCTACAGTTGTATTTAGATGTCGATATCTATCACCTTTGTGAAGGTTACACCAAAAAACTGATAGATATGTCAAGTAATAACTAACTGTGGATGTTGATCCCAAAAACTCACCATTTTTATTTTTAGGGTTCCGTACCTCAAAAAGAAAAAACGGAACCCTTATAGGATCAGTCGTGTGTCTGTACCGTGAAAGTTTACTGTGAAGATCTCAAATATATTTTTTCCATAATTTTAAAGTAAATTGTATTGAAGTAATTTAAGAAAATAGATGAAAATTGACCTTTCCCCCCCTTATCTCCAAAACTACTGAGCCTAAAATTTTGAAAAAATACAGAAAATAGTTTTATAACTATAAATTACAGGCAAACCTTTATGAAGTCTGTGGTCTTAAAACAACATGGTAAATCTTTCAATATTGTGCGTACAAACTTACATTTTCAATTGCATTAAACTCTTTCTACACCACCTATGTTTTACAAATAAAATAACTTTGACTTTGACTTTGACTTTAAAATATGGGAGAACATGTTTTTCAACTGCAATGTTAAGTTTGTTCTTGGGATAAATGCATTCCAACTACGGAACCCTTAATTGTGCGTGGTCTGACATGCACTTGGCCGGTTTTTTTTATATGTTTTAAGTGTCTTGTTTATTACCTATTATGTCTGTGGAGATTCGCTAGTGAATTTAATTTGAACCTAAAAGTTATGCAATAATCTGGTAAAATTTATATTAATAAAAAAGTTTGGGTTAAAAGAAGACAACATTTAATTTTGTAAGGTTTTTTCTTTTTTCAAATACGGCTGTCGCCATTTACTTCAAACTTTTTACATTACAGTTTCAAACATTTTCCGGGAAAATTCAGAAAAGGATACCTAGCAACATAAAACTGTAGGAAGGTACTGCAGAATAGAATAGAATAGAATAGAATACTCTTTATTATGTACCTACACCATATAAATTACAGACATAAATATAGAAACTGTATAAAGGGTGACACAATGGGCGGTCTTATCGCTAAAAGCGATCTTTTAAAGACAAACTTTGGATGGATTAAAAAGGGGAAGGACAGACAAATACTGTAGGTAGTCTGTGGTGTACTATTTACATAATACAATAAATACATACATAAAGTATATTATACAGAAATCAAAATCAGAATCTAATATTAAAATCGAAGCTAACCAAATAGGTATAAGCAATTTTTGAACCTAAACGATTCCAGGACCAAAAACTAGAGTTTAAAAGAGAAAATTGGAAAGCGGAGTGACGAGCTCAATTCTAAAGAAAACTAAATCATCCAATTTCGAACCCCGACTAAACTAGCTTCCTTTTCAAAAATCCGAAAACTTGGTTTGGTTTTGCTTATCTCCTTTTTTCTGCTATACGATTTTCGCCTTGCAAAATCTCATCTCAAAATCTCATTCAAGAATAGAAACAAGCGGCAAGTGCTAGTACATCCTAAAGTTAACAAAATATTTTCATTTGGATAATGAAACGAAAACGTAGATTATTCTTGGAGTTCGTTCTCGAGTATTTGTTGTCTCCTCTGTCACTCATAATTATAGTATCTTAACATATGCGCAAACACGCTGTGAATGTGTGTGTAAGCGCCCCAGATAAAGGCGAAGTGGGAAGTGTGGCGTGTGTGTGTTATGTGCTGACTGAACTCGTCGTTTTTTTTTTTGTGGATGTGAAATCATCTACTCGTCTTCACACACACATTTACAGCGTGTTTGTACTTTTGTTTAATAAAAGAAAAGCACGCGTTGTTTCGTTAAATAAAAATACTGTGCCTGTTTGACAGTCTGCTTTTATAGCTAAGTGCACATTATAGGCGCCGCGGGTCTCATTGCAAAAATGCGCCAGAGCGCACTATGAGACACGGGCGGGCCGCACCGCAACGCAAGAATTGTTTCAGACAGATTCAAATTTCAAATTTGAACTGTTTCCACTCCAGTGCAATGAGGCTCGCGCACTTTTGTGCGGGCTGCGACGCAATGCTCTCGATTACTTTCGTACATTGTGTATGATATGAACCATCGCACTCTGGAAGCGGGCCGCATCGCAACGTAAAACAGTAGCTGCAAAAAAACGCCTGGCGAGCGATCCACCAGCGCGCAGCGTGTTGCATTGCGAGCCTTAGAACTCGAAGTGCCACATGCACGCTCGTGTGTTGTAGGTGCATTAGCGTCCGTGTGACGCATTAATTCGGGTCGGCATAATTCGGCATAGCCGGGCGGCAAATTTATTCTCTGCTGGAGTTTGTTGCGCCACATCTGCCAAGCTAAAGCACTAGGGCGGGCGTTTTGGGGGACTGTCTCATGTAATTGTGACGTTAAAAAACTGCTGATTCTCAACCTTAGTTATGTTTTTGATTATGATTCGATTTTGCCGACCCGAACAAAGCATGTAGCACCCCTTACATATCTACTTTGCAAATGAATCATATTACATAACTACCCGCCCTATAAGGAATAGGACCTCTGCACCATCTGACCCACAAATAAATTAATCATCCTAATAAAGTACCGACATCCTCCAAGTTCCTTATCACTAACGGTACACGTACACCAAATCCGTCATCGGCCGAACTATGCTCGAATGTCGTCGGCCGAACTCGGTTGATCGAACCAAACATAATATAAAAGAAAGAGTGTGCGTACACCTACTTATCGGTCGTCATCTGACTATGTACATCGAATGAACTGAGTTTTGACTGCCTCGTTGGTCTTCCGTGTTGCGGAAAGCACGTAAAGAAAAACCCTTGGTCCTGTCTGATCTCTCTCCGGTCGTATCGGATTGCCGTCCCATCGGACTGTGAGAGTGAGGGAAGAGTGAGTGCACTTGTATATGAGCACACACTTATGCTCTATAACATCTCCCGCGCGCAAGGCTGGTCTCTGCTGAAATTGGTCGCCATGGCCGAAATTCGATCTGAAGGATTTTTTTTAGAAGTGAACGCACTCACTTTCTTTTACATCGAGCTATATCGTCGGATGACAGCTTAGGTGTACGTCTTGCGTATGGTGTTGACTCGTCCGTTCGCAACAAGATTGTGTTTACATAATTTTATCTGATGCACGCTTAACGATTGCGGCTGTCCTTTGACATGATACTCATCTGCTCGGTACATAATGTTACCAGTTTGTTTTCTCTCTTATCGGGTCAATGTACGTGTTTCTTGATTAATAAAACTGTGTGAATTTTATTACATTTGGTGTTGTATAATCGCATGTTTGTGGTTGTTGTTCAGTGGTGAAACACGTATTAAAGTTACTTTATCTGTGGTGTGTCAGATGTATAATGGTACAAGTTTATGACCCTATTATAGGAAATGATTTTAACTTGCAGACCCATATGGAGATGGGTGGTGTGAATTTGGAAATAGAAAATAGTTTATTCCTCACCAGCATAGCAACAAGGATTACATATTAAAAGTACATATTACTAGGTTAGTATATATGTTATGGCTAATGACCGAAGTGCGGCTAGACCTAGTTTTAACCAAACCTAAACTCGGGGTGCCCTTCGCTCGCTCTTGCATCCTACGTCGACAGAGCCCCGCTACGCGGGGCTCCTATTTCTGTGTAAGGGGTTAAAAGGAACCTAACCAAACCGAACCTCGGGGTGCCCTTCGCTCGCTCTTGCATCCTATGTCGCCTCCCGAAATAAAAAAACTAGGTGTAGCCGCACTTCGGCCGGCTAAAACTAGGTGTAGCCGCACTTCGGCCGGCTAAAACTAGGTGTAGCCGCACTTCGGCTATTAGCCGTGACATATATACTAATGTCATACATTAATAATCCCACAGCATTTGTGGTGGTAAAGAGAGGTTTACTTAGGGTATTGACTCTATCTACTGAACTAGGCGAGGCTAATTTTCAACACCCTTGCTCGTAAAGTAGCTCTTATTGAACCGGTTTTAGGTCCATAATGGCGTGTATTACGAACTCGTGCTTTTTCTTTACTTTAATCCACTTGTGCTGTAATACCACAGATAACTATTTACTAGTCGGAGATGCGCGCTTTTTTAATCTCATCAAAGAGACTTCATGCAAGAAATCCGCAGGCTGTATTTCACTTTTTTTTTAAATAGTCTGGATTGTCCTTGGTCGCAAAATGAACTAATATTTATTTACCGTAAGGTGAATGCACAGGGACCACGGACAATTTAAGGTGAATGCCATCGCAGTGGTAGACCGCGAAATTCAAATTTTCTTAGGTTTTTTGTACTTTTCAGGTCGGTGTCAGGTTGTATCTTGATCAAAATATGATTTGCGGCTATAAATAATCATTAATACATCTTTTTAAGTTAGATTTGTTCCTTAAGAACGAATCTCTTAAGGTAAAAAGTTCTTTAGAAACAAATCTAACTTAAGGATTCAATCATAATGACTATAATTCTGTAAATACATAATTATATTATAGGTAGTCGCGAATCATATTTGATCAAGATACAACCTGATATATAATAAGGTGAATACCTTAAATTAGTCCGTGGTCCCTTCCGAAACCAAACGGAAAAGACCTTGACTGGCGTTCTATTATTGCGAATTGTCACTGAACGAATTTATATTTCTCTATGCCAATAGTACTTACTAATTCCATACTAAATACACTACAATTTGACGTACGACAACACTACGATAAGTCTAAACATTACCTAGTTTGTGTTTATTATATTTTTTTCTATAGGCTGTTTAACGGTTTTGTCAGTGCCAAAGACTAATATATTTAAAATGAGAGTCAATGCTGCGCGCGCATCGCTAGTGCTGGCTAGCACGGCGCGCGGGAAAACAAAACCAGCGCGCCATTTTCCATACAAGTTAATATTTAACAATACAAGTCTGTTTTTTTTCCTCGCAAGTGTGTTGAAAAACGTCGTATGAAACGCGTGTGCATTAATCAATATAGCACATGTACCTACTGTGTATTATTAAGTTTTTTGTTGATTTTGTTAGAAAGTATAATTATAGCTAGTTACATAATACTGTCTTCTCAATGCTGTGTGAATATTATATACATGTACAATATGTACTTAACGTACATTTTATTTTGTCTGTTTAGCCTATGTATTTTGTAATTACAATGCAATAAAAGCTAAAAGAACATTAATAAAAAAAAAACAAATAAACATACATTACAAAACTATTAATAGTTTCTTTAGGTCATTGTTTGTACTTAGGTAATTGGGGTCAGTTTGGGTAAGATGTCTCCCTTTTGAAAGCAACTTGCCCAGTAAAGTTGCGTTCAGTAGGGAGATAATTCGACGGCGAAGTGCCAATACCTCCTAACTGACAAAGTCAAAAATTTACACAAACTGAAAGAAAACGTTCAAAAAATAGACACGTTGGTTTAGTTTGGAGTATATTATTTCCACATTTTAATTGTATTGCTGTTGCAACTAAAAATACACTGAGGCGATTTCACTAAAACCTGCGAATAACGCCTTTAAATTCAAAACTATATAAAAAAGAAAACTTCTCAAAAAATGTCAGTTATGAGGTATTGGCACTTCGCCGTCGTCGTTATGTTATTTTCATCCTTCAAAAAACTGGTAAGGATTTGACATTCTGAATTACATAGGTGCCACCTAGAGGCATTTTCCTGCACTATGTTACTTCATCCTTGGTCATTTGCCATACGCCATCTATTGACCAATTAATGCGGTGTGTGTTCCACGAAGAGGTTCCAGTTACAGGAAGTTCTACAACCCTTATCTAGATGGCGCTTAAAATATAACTGTTGCTATTTTTTTAAATAAATTTTTGGTGTCTGATTACATTTTTTATTTCGTTGTATGAAGTTAATAAAATGTGTCATATGTTTTATTTATCTTTTACTTAGTACGGCTGTAGTATTTCGAAAAAAACTTAATATTTTCAACGTGTCCGTGTGTGTGTGTGTCCGTGTCCGTGTCGTGTCCGTGTCCGTGTTTTACACATTTGTAAACAACTGTTTACAGGATTACTTATTTTTTGCAATTATTTTGGCATTATTTTTGGTAGCGGGTGGCATTCTGTGGTTTCTGTATACCCTCACTAGCTTCTGCCCGCAACTTCGTCCGCGTGAAATTTCTTGTACCCCCACCCCGTCGCAACACTTCGTATTCGCTTGCGTATTTCCCTTTCCGTGTCCAACTGGCGACACCGGTCTCGCGAAATCCACAAGCTTTTGTATTAGTACGGAATTCTACTAGCCCGTGTTCAATTCGCGTCAACTGAGCACGCCTTTGTGATAACGTAAAAAATAAAGTAACCTAACCTTGGGGTGCCCTTCGCTCGTTCTTGCATCCTACGTCGCCTATAGACCGACCGCAACCATACATTGTAATTAAAAAAGTAATTATGTAAGTAAAACCACGTAATTCCCAAAAAAAAAATCCTTTTAGACCGCTTTCACATTTAGGCGACTTTAGCCGCGCGACTGACGCGCGATCGTCACCCAGTCAGAATTTCATATTATAAACTGAAGCGTGCGTGAAGGTTTCTGCTTCTGCCGCGCTACTGTCGCGCTGCTAACGTTCTAATGTGAAAGCAGCCTTAAACTCTTCCATTATGCACTATGTAAACAAGAAACATAACCTCAAACGCACAGTAACAAACAAATAACAGCGCGCGAATGCAACTTCGGGCGCCCCGCCCCCGCGGCGGCGTGGGGGTAGGGAGGCGGCTCCCGCCTGCTTCGGCCCGCACGATTTATTCCGAACATTTACGAACGCGCTAAATGAGCACGGATTTGTTTCGAAGAGACCAGTTAAAAAACCGTGTTCAATTCAATTGCACACTATTTTGTAAAACCTCTTTTAACGTTGCTTGATCGCAAAAACGTGCGCAGTTGGCGCGGGTCGAGCACGGGTTGGTTGAATTGTGTAGTAATACAAAAGCGTGTGGATTTCGCGAGACCGGTGTCGCCAGTTGGACACGGAAAGGGAAATACGCTATTCGCTTAGCGTTCATTCTGACTTTTTTTTTCTTTTTGCTCGGCTCCTAAGGGTCATGGCGTGATATTAAATAGCCTATAGCCTTCCTCAAGAATTGGGCTATCAAATGGAAAAATATTTTTTCAAATCTGACCGTTAGTTTCAGAGATTATCGCGTTCAAACAAACAAACTCTTCAGCTTTATTATTAGTATTAGTATAGAGATAAAAAGGCGAGTTAATGTGCATACATGTAATTAATTTAATTAAAAAATTAATCTTACGCGCTACAGCGGTACGTAGATCAGAAAAAAGACGAAAAACAACAAGACGACTGAAAAGGAAAAGAAAAATAGAAAAAAAAAGGTATAATGTCTCATTAATATCAGGCCTATTTTAATTACTGTGGGCGTACTAAGTGGGAAGTGCTGGTTATTGCGCAATAGAAAAACGGTTTGCAGTTCTAATCAGATTTTATAATTTCATGAACAATTTAATCACACTAGCAAATCACACACTATAGATACACGATACAACTAGATACGGAACGCGAGACAGTTTCTGAGCACATGTTGTTCGTACGATGTCCAATGTCCAAGTGAGCTCCACGCTCCACATCGTTCTGTCGAGCGGTACGTAGATCCAAAGGTTGTCTTTAAAAGATCGCTTATTTGCGATAAGACCGCCCATTGCATCATCCTTTGTAAAATGTCTGCAAATATATCAGCAATTGATATAATGTTTATAATAAAGAGTACTTATTCTATTCTACAGCTAAACTCCAACAAAAAGAACAATAATAAGGTTTTCCATAACAATGGTAGCCAGAATGTCAACCCAGTTTCCTTCAGAGAATTCCAAAAGTTCGTTCTGATTTTATTCTCATTGAACAGTGTTATTACAGGCTTTATACCTGAAAATATTATTTCAGTATTAATTTCAGTCTATTCAGCTGAAATTTGTTGCCAAAACGCCAGTTCATTATTAGGTAAGACCTTAGCTTTAATGTTGGCATCGCTGAAAATATTTCTTTGAAGTTTAATTTCTTTGGATAAACGGGAAATGCTATACATTGTTCAAATTAGCGTTCGTTGTACACCGTTGTGCATGATGTTTGGTTTATGATTTTAGGGACCTGATATGATAACTAACTTCTGCCCACGACTTCGTACGCGTGAAATTTCTTGTTTTAACATAGAATAATTTATTATATCCTTTAGCTGTGCCCCGTTAGTTCGTTTTCTTAGCGTTCTTATGACTTTTTTTCTTTTTGATCAGCCACTGGCGAGTACAATAATCATTAATTTCATCTAATATTGGCTGTTGTGCCAGAGTTAAACGACTACGACGATAAATAATGTATTAAAAATAATAAAAACATTTCCCTCAATCTTTTTGTCGTTATTTTTATACTTATACTTAACGCCCATAACGGTTATGTCCATTTTTACCATGGAGTAACAGGCTTAGAACTGAAAACTCAGCGAATCAATAACTTTTGTATTTTTAAATGAATGTCCAAAATATTGTTAGCAAAATTATTAGGTATTTTTGGTTCTTTAAAATCATAAAGCAGCCGGAGGAATAATTGTAGATCTATAATTATAAAGATCGGACTAACTTACCAAGTGACGTCCGATCCTCAATTATGTGAAGTAATCTCGTCCTCATAATTTTATTTACTGTAGTATGCACTTTGCATGCTGCGCTGCCACAATATTTAAAGATGAATATATTTTTCTAAAAGAAAAACAAACTAAATGCGTCCATCACTAGTTTCGCGGTAACATCCCTAGTGACGCTTCCTCATCTGCCATTGTTTCAAAGCACACAACTTTCGATAAGGGTGAGAATCTGAAACATATTCTGGGTAGGGTTGGGAATAGGATGAGGACGAGATTACTTCACATAATTGAGGATCGGACGTCACTTGGTAAGTTAGTCCGATCTTTATAATTATGTTCCGTAATCTCGTCCTCATAATTTTATTTACTGTAGATGTTTAAAGAAGAAAGTTGTGCAATTAGGATAAAAATTGTTTAATCAGTCTTCTTCTTACTTAATCCAATATAACTGAAAATAAACAACTTATTTTAAAAAAATACCAATTTAGATACATATTAGAATTATGCTACAATCAGTCTATGCTTTTTTTCTCATAAATGATTTAGCAATTTAAGTAAGTATTAATCAAAATGGTTATTGTTACATCAGTTGACAATCCCTTCTGTGTAACATTTTAAACTTTATAAAATATTAATTAATATTAACATACAGTCTTAGGTATTTGTTTCCCTTAAATACTAGTTAATGATAGAGGAGTGAGCAAGCTTACTCTGCTGTATATAAATCACAAGGTGTCACAATTATTATTATGAATGCCACAAACTGCTTGAGCAAAATAGTTGGGATCACGAATGATAGGTCTTTTATAGAACCGAGCAAAGGTTGTAGAGTTATCGCTCCAACCTGCTGACTTTCTAATTATTTCAATGTTAACACCTGCCTCAGAGGCTTTTGACGTGGCTGCATGCCTCGTGCTATGGGCAGTATATTTAGTGACATCTATACCACTAACAGATAGTATCTGTTTGATCCATCTACTAATGGATGCTGATGAAGCTGAGTGATAAGGTTTCCTAAATGTCAGTATTAATCTCTTATTATCATTATCAATTCTTAAGTTTTTAGTTACATTTAAATAGGATAACAGTGTTGTTGCAGGACAAATATTAATGTTTTCTTTAAAATAAGGTAAAATGAGGTTGGGCTGCAATTTATGAGGCCCAGAGGTCTTGATAGAATCTGAAATCTTAACACTTATGTTATCTCCATTTAGAGATATATTTTCTACTAATATAAGTGATAATGTTTGTACTCGATGAGCAGTAACAAGTGCCAAAAGTGTGACCAGTTTTTTAGTAAGTACTTCTAGGCTAAGACTAGCATTTGGATACAAGGTAGACAGATAATTTAAGACTATACAAGGGTCCCAGACCTCTTCATACTTAGGTTTCTTTGGCCTCAGCTTAAAAATACCTCTAAAGAAACGTTTCATCCTATCATCCACTCCTACATGTGGTCCTATGATCAGTGATAAGGCTGATCTAATAGAGTTGAGAGAACTATAGGATAACCCTTCTTTAAATTTAGTAGTCAAGTATGAAATAATCATGGGTATTGATGCTGATATGGGATTTATCTCCTGCTCCCTACAGAAGACACACCACTGCTTCAGGGCAGAGTCATATTGTTTTCTTGATTTATCCGAAAGGGAGGCCAGCATAACTTCCATTGAAGATGGGGCAATTCCTCTTCTTAGGAAGGCTTCCTTGATAATACAGCTGCTATAAGAGTTAAGGTCTTGTGTAGGGGATGTGGGTCCCTGAAAGGAGATTGTAATAGATTGAGGTGAGGTCTAAAGATTAATTCTTCAGATATGATCATGGATTCAAAAAGTGGATACCATGGTTGCGATGGCCAGTATGGTACCACCACAATACCTTTCCCCCCTTCTTTTTTTATTTTTTGAAGAGTCCTACTTAGTAGTGCGAATGGGGGGAATGCATAAAAGAAGTTTGTATTCCACTTAAGGGTGAAGGCATCTATGGAAATTGCATCTGGGTCTGGGTACCATGAGACATAGTTATGGCACTTAGCATTGGCTCGGCTGGCAAACAAATCAATCTCTGGACAGCCAAAGCTTTTAACAATTGATCTGTATGCTATGTCTGAAAGCTTCCATTCTATCTCAGAATGTGAGCGTCTGGATTCCTTATCTGCTACGGTATTCTCTTTAGAGCTTATATAAGATGCATACACCCATATGCCTTTGTCCTCACACCACTGCCATAATCTTCTAGCTAGATCATTGAGATGAGGGTATCGTGATCCCCCCATTTTATTGATATATGCTATAGCTGTAGTGTTATCGATTCTAAGTAAGATTTCACAATTAGTTAGGTGTGATGCAAATGTTTTCAAGCCTATAAAAGCTGCTAGCAATTCCAGGTAATTGATGTGAAACCGTTTGTCTCGGTCTGTCCAATAACCATGACTTCTAATACCATTACAGACAAGACCCCAGCCTGTGAGTGAAGAATCGGAGAAAATTTCTAACTTAAAATTAAAGTCTTTAATTTTGCAATGATGGTGTAGGTGAGATGTCCACCACTGTAAATCCATTGCAACTTTGCTATTTAGTAATATGGTTGCATTATAATTATCAAGGTTATCTACTAAAGCTATTGTTTTATGTCTTTCAAGGATTTTTGTATATAGCCAACCATATTCCACTGCTGGACATGCTGCTACAAGTAAGCCTAATAATTTTGCTAACTCTATTATCTTACATTTATCTGTTTTTAACATATTTTGAATAGCTTTAGAAATTGTTGTTATTTTAGTTTCAGGGAGTGATATAGAAAAATTGGTGGAATTTAGGAGAAATCCTAGAAACTTACATTTTTGTTTAGGTACTAAACTACTCTTTTCTTTGTTAATTATGAACCCTAAGCTTTCAAGTAATTGTATAGTAATATCTATATTCTCCTTGCACTCTTCATAATCATCACCAAAGCACAAAATGTCATCAAGGTATATCACTGACATAAGCTTTAGTGACCTGAGATGGGACATGACTGGTTTCATAATCTTAGTGAACACATAAGGTGCTGTGCTGAGACCAAAGGGGAGACAAGTGAATTCATATGTTATGTTTAAAAATTGAAATCTCAAATATTTCCTATAAGATTTCTCTACTGACAATAAATAGTATGCATTTTTAAGGTCAATAGTTGCCATGTAACAATTTTGACTCATTAGTCTGGTTGCCATTCTAATGTCCTCTAGTTTGAAGTGAATTGTGTTAATAAATCTATTAAGTTTCTTAAGGTTTAAAATAAAGCGCCATGTGCCATCTGCCTTAGGATGAAGAAATATACTAGATAGGAATTGTTTCTCTACAGGATTACATGGTTCTATAGCGCCTATCTGCAACAATTTGTCTATTTCTAAAGAAATCAACGTTCTTTCCCTCTCCGAAAAATTATTGTTGGCTGGATATAAACTCTGTGACGGTTCACTAGTGAATGGGATTCTGTACCCTGATACCCAATCACGTATTGTAGAGTTAGTGTTGATGCTATCCCAGTTAGAAAGGAAATACTGTAATCTGCCTGTTTGTACCTGGTTCAACGGCGCGTCTGGCGACGATATTGCTGCCTCGGTGGGGACCGTCTGGCATGGTTCGACGGCGCGGTCTGCTGATATGTTGGGCGCCTCATCTTCAGTTTCGGCCCACTCGGACGAGGCATTGGTGGTCGTTGAGGGCCCCGGTAGTTTAAATTGTTGTTGTTGAACTTGCGTTTTGCAGGTAGCTTGGGTTTTGAAGGCGCCGTATTCTTTAGTTCCTGGGCCGACTTCTTTACTGCTTTGCAGGCGGTCACTCTATCTTGCAGTTTGTCCCCAAACAGATATTCTGTTATTGTTGTATTTTCCATTAGTTCTCTTAGGTCTTTGTTTAGACCTGGGAGGATTAGTGACCGTCTTGTGACAGTGTCCCTGTGAAATATGTCACATAATAACCGTGAAGCATCACTAAGTGTCTCAATTTCTTTTATATTCTGCTGGGTCAACATTATGTTTAGCACCTGTCCGATTGCAGAGATGGCAGCGGCCAGTGTGGCTTGTTTGTCACTGATCCTTTTATCACGCTTGGTTCCACTGTCATTCATGGCTGCTGCCACTTCCTCGTTGAGCTTGGGTGGCATCAACAACTGGCAGTTGTTAGGAGTATCATATTTCTTTATAATTATGTCTCTCGTCTCTGCATTTAGACCATCTTGAAGAATAGCTATCCATCTTGTATTTAAGCTGCTATGTAGGTCCTCAGCTTTTTTATGAGGGACAATACCTTCGTCACCTAAGATTTTAATTATTTCTTCAGGTACTTCAGGTGCCCCCTGTACCGTTTGTTCTTTGGGTGGGTCACTCTCCTGAGTGGGGACATGTTCGTCCATGTGTTTCTCCATTGAGTGACTGCGCGAACGTGAGCGTGAACTGCTGATCGGACTGGGGTGGCTACGGGGGCGACTGTCTGAGCGCCTCCGACTATGTGACCGCCTCCGATGATACGGACGGTTTCGACTGTGTGACCGGCTCCGACTGCATGACTGGCTGTCATGTTCATCATACTCGTCTGAAGAGAAAAAAGCGAACGCTAACATTATGGTCTGACCATGGCTGACCTCTCGTGAAAGCTCTAGGTACACCAAATAATGTAATATTGTATGCCGGCTAACCTCTCGTGAAAGCTCAATTATGGCGGTAGAATTATCACGCTGGCTAACCTCTCGTGAAAGCTCAATAGCGTGTGTATGCTACAGTAAATTGGATGTATAGATCCTCATGGCCAACCTCCCGTGAAAGCTCTTGAGGTCTAGGATACTATCACGCCGGCTAACCTCTCGTGAAAGCTCAATATGGCGGTTGTTGAATTTCAATTTTCATACAAATTAAAACATGGTGGGTGTTCGTACGGATACGGCGTATTTTTGATTTGAATCTTCCGTAAAAGGTGTACGACCCAATTATATGTGATGTATATACATTTTTATCTAAATGAAGATAGTTTGCAATTTAAAATAGTTCACGAACTTACCCAAATGGCGGCTTCTTTTAATTTTCCTTCTTAACTTTTTTAAATCTCTATAAATAATAGATAGTTCCGATTTCCTTTTCCCCATACTTATAGGGTCTAATTACTAAGCTAAAACAAATAATTACGTGAATACGTGAACAACGCAGCGCACAAAAAAGTACAATGGCAGATGAGGAAGCGTCACTAGGGATGTTACCGCGAAACTAGTGATGGACGCATTTAGTTTGTTTTTCTTTTAGAAAAATATATTCATCTTTAAATATTGTGGCAGCGCAGCATGCAAAGTGCATACTACAGTAAATAAAATTATGAGGACGAGATTACGGAACATAATGTATTTCTAATAAGTAAAAAAACATAAAACATGTTCGAGATGTAAATACTATGTTAAAAGTTTGTATTTTTTAAATGTTTTGCTTAAAACACTTGTTATAAAAATATGATTGTTGTAATTTTCAATTTATAAAAAAACATCCAGGGGCGTTAATTGTAGACTTTCGTTGTAATAGTAAAAAATACTCAAAATGTTATTTAACTTTTGAAAATAGTACTTTTATTTTCTAGCAGACATTTTAATTTTTGGGTACCTACGAAACGAATGATGTCCTTTTACAAACAAACTCTTCAGCTTTATTATTTGTAGAAAATTAGTTGAAGACATACAGACGACGACGTCGAGGTTAGTCGTGATTTTTGATTGAATTGGAAACTGTTACAATATCTCAAATCTAAGGTATGTCCCTAAACAATATAGTGGCATAGGTTTATTCTAGAAGAACAAACATAAAAAAAAACATAAATATACGGTCGAATTGAGAAACCTCCTCCTTTTTTTAAGTCGGTTAAAAAGAGTGTCTCGTTGTTGAATAATAACAGCCGCAGGTCGATCGGTTGCGGCGGTCGGTTTGTGGGTGGGTGGTACTTTTCTTAAAGAGATCCCTTCGTGACTCGGAAAGCACCAAGCTGCCATTCGTAGATCTTTGACAGTCGTTACGGGTAGCCAGAAGCCGAAAATTGTGACAACCAGTATTATCATGGGGTATCGTGTTACTCAGGAACTAGTTAGTGGAGGTCAGGGGGCCTAAAAAGTGAAGATAGGCAGTCGCTCCATGTAAAATACTGGTATTCAGCTGCATCCGGTTAGTGGTACAGTCCGTTCACAGTAATTTCACTTCTGATTTTGCATCACTTTCAAAAACACAATGATCTTTATTGTCGTTGCAAAAAGGTTGTTTTTGGGTGGCTGGCGTTGCTGCCATTGACAAGTCTGTCAAAATTACAGTGATCTTTAGTACCGTTACTAATCGAAAGGACTGTAGTCTGACTAACACACTACTTACCCCATATTTTTTATCTACAGTGTAATAATATGTCGATGTCGAACATTGCAATTTCATCTTTCACTGCCATCTGACGGCGAAATCTTGAACTATTTTAGTTTCCATGTAGAGAGGAAAACCTCAGAGGAAACTCTATGCGAGGGTTGTTCTTATTTTAACATACTCTTACTAGATGGCAGCACGGGTTTAAAATCCAAGGTAGTTCAGTTTAAGTAGGGAGGCATACAGCATGGCTTTTAGAAAAAGTTGAACAGAAAAAGTGATAACACCAACCGTTTTCTTCATGACGACTCAAAGCGTATATTGTTACTTAGCAGGGGGCCTAAAAAGGCCACTTTGGCAGAATAAAGGATAGCATTATGAATCATAATGGACAGTTAACTGTTAAGTTCATCATCATCATCATCATCATTTCAGCCGAAAGACGTCCACTGCTGGACATGGGCCTCCCCTAAGCACCTCCACATTGACCGGTTCTGTGCTTCTCGCATCCAACGGGTTCCTGAGGCCTTCACAACCACTGAACGATATTTATTCCGATATTCCCACGGGATCGACACTTATGCGGGTGAAACCGCGGGGCGCTGCTAGTGTATAATAATTATGTATTACGTTGAAACTGTTTGTTACGAGTACTTCCCGTTACTTGTCTCTAAAGGTTCTATAGAAAACTAGCGTCAGACAGCATCTGTCTATATAATGAAATGGACTTTTTAGGCACACATTTAATAAACGTTATGCTTTCTTTCTGTAAAAGTTCCAGTCACTTTAGCTCTTGAATAAAGACGAGACCATATTTATTGCGACCGCAAAATATTCCACCTCGACTGCACCCTTTCGATTATTCAAATGCAGTGTTTAAACTGTAGATCTAAAATCAATCCAGACCAAAATCGTATGAAATATACATATGTCTTAATAATTAAGTGGTTTACTAAATTGGGGTTAGTATTGTTAACCTAAGGGAAGGTAATGAAATTTTGAACAAGCAGCTGATGTCTTTACGCCGGCAGCGTCTCAGGAGATTAAAGTGGACGATGTCACCAAATAACACGGGTTATGATCATAGAGTATAATCAAAATGGAGTGCTAAGACAACAATTAAGTCAGTGAGGTCGAAATTGCAAATAAACGGCTATTTTATCGGCAGAATGACCCGATATTATACAGGGTGATTACTGCCACCCTGTATAATATCGGGGCTCTCACCGATGCGAAAACTGTAACCGTTTATTCAGTACATAGTTCTGAATGCCCTGCCCAGCGTTGTATTTTTTTTTTTCGATTGTTAAAAAAAGTGTGCAATCTCAATTTATGGTTACAGTTTGCGTGTCGATGTAAAATTTTCCCAATCAACATTGAACCTTATGTTTTAGCGATAAAGTTGAAAATCTATTAAAGAAATTTGTCAGATTGCAGTAGCTTGATGTGCTGGAGTCTGTACCTAAATCAGTATTAACCAAGACAAATAGTACAATTTGAAGTAAATTAAAGATTGTGTCTCCCTATTACTTCAGAGTATGACAGTTAAATATAGAGTACCTACTCTTCAAATGCTCACTCGCGACTGGCGGTGCGGAAAATTACAACCTGCTAAGAAGAAGTTTGCTCTTATTTACTGGCGTGTTATCTTTCCATGTCTTCTTGCTCTGTGGCTGAGACCTTTAGTGGAGGCACATGAAGGCCAGTTTCTGATATGAGCCGTCTATGAACGTTTTATCTAAACTAATTATTATGAAGAGAAATTATTTGATTTTTGTATCATCATGATCATTCCAGGCCAAAGACGTCCACAGCTGGACATAGGCCTCCCCCTAGGATAGGATTTTTGTAGGTTTGTTTGTAACGAAAAAAAATGGTAAACTCAAAAAATACTTAACCAATTTAAAAAAATCGTACACCTAAAGAAAGCTACATTACCAGCGAGTAACATGGGCTGTATTTTTTTTAGTATATAGTGGTGTTTTACGGCCTTCACGCGAACGAAGTCGTGGGCAGAAGCTATCTATTATAAAGCAAGTGTTTTTTGATATACAACTACCTAGTTATGAAGAAAATTTATTAAGCATAATTATGTTTACAAAAGATCGCTAGCGAACATGGAAAATTTACCAAGAGAAACGTTTGAATTTAATCAATTCTTCTATTTCAAATATATGTGGCAACCCGTTGTATTTCCGTGTGGTGTGGATTTGTCAACCACAGACTGTACATAAATTAAATGTACCAGAAGTTTAAATATTTAATGTATAAGATAGAACTAATATTGCTAAATGGGCAAAAACATTTAGTTTAAAACACTAAGCAATGAAACACAAAATTTATATCGGATTTAAAATTGCAAGCACCAAACCAGTGTGGTTTAAGTCTTCTCACATTTTTCGCTACACCGGTTTAATACCTACCTTATCTGATTATTATAAGCTTTCTACTTCTTTTGCTTCACACCTAAAGAATTACATACAGTACAGCTGTCGAGAGAATGCTTTCTTGACACTTGTAAAGAAAAGAAAGAAAGGAATTCCTTTTATTTACTTTACGTTTTTTTTTTATTTGTCAGTTTCATACAAAAGGATACGTATGTATTTCGAGTTTAATCTTTATTAGTTACTATCAGTGTAAGTAATAACAACCACACGGTTTGATCGACCAGGTTAAGCTACGGTTGCCGCGGTTGGCTCCGTGGATGGGTGACTATCTTTCAACGTACCAAGACCACTGCGTGCCTCGGAAAGCACGTTGAGCCGTTGGGCCCGGCTGTCATTCGTGGATCTTTAACAGTCGAACCAGTCTTACCAAGGGGTATCGTATTACCCAGACACGGCTGTGGTCCGACAAGCAATCGCTCCATGTAAAATACTGGTATTCAGCTGCATCCTGTTAGACTGGAAGCCGACCCTAACATAATCGGGAAAAGGCTAGGTAGATGATTAGTTACTGGAATTGTCGAAGTTGCCCGATGACGCCCGATGCGGGGTGTAGAGCGAATTACAAAAAAATAAGAAAATCACACCTCCTCTAATCCTTACAAAAGGTGTAAAACAGTCAGTCATTAAACTATTTAAGGTAGCTTAAGCACGCCGAGTGGTGACGTTGACATTTTAAGACAGCCTAAATTACCATAAGCTCTTTTAGCTACTCAAACCGGAACAGGGGTAGCTACCCTACTTGCTATAGCTATGTACCGTCTCTGATGCGGGTAGGGTTGCCGGTACCAAGTTTTGAGGAAATTGGGCGAAGAAAATTTATAAAATTTATAAGTTTTTGGATTAAGGAGAATTTTTTTTAATCACTAAAACGAAGAAGATAATGGGATCAGTTGGACAAACCAAACAAACAGTGGTCCACATTACCACTGGATCGCAAGAGAACAATAGAAAAAAGAAAAAAAAACATAGGTATTTATCGTATTCGGGGTTCTCCGGGACGGGGGGCCTCGGGGATCGGGGTACTCAGGGAGTAACCCGGACTGGAGGACATGGGGAAAAGAGTTTGCCCAGCAATGATACAGGCTAACAGTACCAATAAAAGTAAATCCTTATTAGGTATGTTACGAACATTGTTTTTTTGTAAAGTGGATGTCAATTACTTTTACATTTCCTGTCTTTTTTTTTTGGGTGGGAAATCATCAAATGAGTCCCGCTCTGGGCGGAGCTCAAGGGAGTGTCAGACTCTTAGTGGCTAAAACCCCGGGTGGGTTTGGACGTAATATATAGAGTTACTTCTATATATTACGTCCATGGGGCAACTAGCTTCAACTTTCTGACTAACTGACAGACTATTTAATTTTGACAATTCAAAAGTGCCTGTACAAGGTTTAATTGAAATAAATGATTTGAGTTTGAGTTTGAGTTTGAGTTTGAGTCACTAAGAGTGTTCCTTCAGTTGCCTGTGCCAGGGGCCACGGTATCTCTTTCGAAAAACCCGCGACCCTGGCAGGCATCGGCCCTAGCGGACCCCGTCAGTTACTGTTCACATCTCTTTGAGGCACGCGTGGAACACAACGCGCCATCGACCCGGTACCAGACGGCGAGCTGCCCATTGCTCGCCGTCCGCAAGCCCGCGCCTACGGTGGCCGGGAATCGGCTGTCGATTCCCGACGCGACGCATGATTTCCTGTCTTATACATAAATTACTTTCTGTCTAATAAATAATATTAATAATTATTACGAAGTCGTGATTAATGAAAGAAGACCCACATTTTTAGCAGACAACGTAGTACTTATTACATTAACACACCAATATTATAAAGGCAAAAGTTTGGGTGTGTGTGTGTTTATATGTTTGTTACTTCTTCACGCTCAAACGGCTGGACCAATTTTGATACAATTTTGTATGGAGGTAGCTGCCACCCTGGATTAATATATAGGCTAATTTTTATCACGATATTTCCACAGAATCGACACTTATGAGGGTGAAACCTCGGGGCGCAGCTAGTAATATTATAAATGCGAAAGTGTGTCTGTCTGTTACCTCTTCACGCTTAAACCGCTGAACCGATTTAGATGAAATTTGGTATAGAGATAGCTTGAGTCCCGCGAAAGAATATAGGATATTTTTATCCCGATATGCCAGTAGAATCGAAACCGCGAGGCGCTGCTAGTATTATAAACAGAGATATAATTTACTTAGTTGACCCAAAATTGCGTAAGGTGAAAAGCAATTTAAATTAACAACAGCCCCGAAAGAGGAATTAAATAATAAGTGGTACTTGAACACTGAACCAACTTGAAAAGGGAGATTTTATTAGGTACCATTATCAGTCCTTTGCTAAATAACCTGGGTTCCCAATTACCTCTAATCAACATATTGTACAGACGCCTGCACATCAAGCTACCCGAAACTGTCAAATGTTCCCAATCAACTTTGAACCTTATGCTTTCGTGATAAAATTGAAAATCTATTAAAGTAATTTGACATATTGTAGTAGGTTTAAGGTTGATGTGCTGTAAGATTAGCTTGTGCCCGCAATTTTGTTCGCGCGAGTGGTTTTAACACTCGTTAAGACACTCGGCATACTGTAGCTTCCCATTCATAATCATCATCATCATTTCAGCCGAAAGACGTCCTCTGCTGGCAGCGGCGGCGACCTCTCGCGCCCGGCCCTGGTGCAAGCCATGGTCCGGGGCGAGAGGGAGTGGGAGGCAGTCACCTCCTTCTGCGAAGCAGTCATGCTAGCGAAGGAGGTGGCGGGGCGGCTCAGGGAGAGAGCCTCCCGTCCCAGCCGCCGCAGGAGATGCTCGTCGGGAGCCGCGCGACGACTCCCGGCCACCGTAGGCGCGGGCCTGCGGGCGGAGAGTAATGGGTAGCTCACCGTCCGATCAGGACCAGGCCCTTGCCGGACGGCGCGTACGTGTTCCACGCGCGCCGCAAAAAAAAAAAAAAGACGTCCTCTGCTAAACATAGGCCATAGAACCGGTCGAAATGGCACCGCGGCGCGGCGGCGGGCGCTTGGGGGAGCCTAAGCACCTCCACTTCGATCGGTTCTGTCTTCCCGCATCCAGCAGATGAATAGCTTCCCATTAGTGAAAGCGTTTCAGAATTCGAAATCAGATCACTAGTTACCCTACATACAAACTCACGAAGTTTACCTCCTTATAATGTTAGTATAGATAGATAATGATGTATTCCTCGTGTTTTGTTCTGTTAATTTTGCATAATTACAACAGCAAATGAATATGAGCTTTCGCTACAATTCATTGTTTGATACAATACATCTAGTTTTGCTCTGGAATTAATAAACTTATGTGTCATCACAGTGTGATGTTATCGCAAATAAAACAGACGACCTCTTCTCATAAATGGGGCTCAATTTCACGAAGACCGCGAGTTATGTTATTTAAAATGGACGATGAAGACACTTTAGCAGTGACCTTCGTGGTACTGCACTAGAATACTTTGCGGTAATTGTACTTGTATAATACAGGTCAGTGATATCCGTGTATGTATTCCCACGGAATCGAAACCTATGCGGGTGAAACCGCGGGGCGCAGCTAGTACTTATATATTTTCTGTTTTTAGGTGTTCCGTATCCGTACCCAAAGGGTGCCAGCGGAATCCTATTAATAAAGCTGTCCGACTGTCTGTCCGTCTGTCACCAGGCTGTATCTCATGAACCGTGATAGCTAGACAGTTTACATTTTCACAGATGATGTATTTCTGTTGCCGCTATAACAATAAATACTAAAAACAGAATAAAATAAATATTTAAGGGGGGCTCCCCCTTCGTGTGCGAGTCTGACTCGCACTTGGCCAGTTTTTTTATTTATGGATTTGAAAACCATTTTTCTTTTGCTATGTTCTATGAATTTTGATTTTCATTAGGTTTATTTTATTCACAGTATTAGGTAGATTATTAATAACAGCTCAAATATACATGCGGGACACATCTCTGCATACCCTCTAAGAATTTCAGGGGAATATATAGAATACCTAAAGACCAAACTGCAAAAATCCCACGCTATACCTATTCGCAGTCATCACTTCAAACCACTCATGTGTAAATTCGTTGACCCCGTTCTTAGCCAAACTAGGTCTTTAAACTCGGTCTGCATACTCGATCATCCAATCAAGAATCCATTTATCCTAGAGCTGTAAGCCAAATCCTCGCATTCGGAAGTCTCCCAAAAGTCGCCCCCGCCACAGATGGCTTTTAAAGCTTGAAAACAATCGTTAAGATGTAAGGATTAATGGGGGCGAGTTCGAGTTTGGGCGTTTGGGCTTGAATCCTGACCCACTTGTTAACAGTTCCCGAGCTTATTTTAGAAGTCAATAACATTTCTAGTCTATTCGAGTTCACTCTGAACTAACAGGAAACTAATTTATGTCTAACTTCGAATGCGATTGCTGCATCTAGCCGGTCTTCCCCGACCGATAGGTTTTATTTGTTTCCTTTATAAAATGGAGGAAAGTTCCATTGGATTTTATGCCGAACAGAAGCTGCTAGCGGAACGTTCTAATTACGAATTCAATGTCCGATAGGTCGGTTGGTAAATATTTAATGATGTTAGTTCGTGTTAGACCAATTAGACTCCATTTATTGAAATCGTTTTGCTCGTTTCGTATTCAAGTTTTAAATGGAGCAGCGATTTATTTCAGTTGTTAACTTAACCTTAAACGGTTCACTTTACCAAATCAAATCAATTTACAGAAACACGCTTCCCGCAGACAGGCGCGACCCGACGATGCGACGCGATTCTGGTAGAAAATTTTCAAAGAAATTGTTCTTCTGGAGTCGCGTTGCGCCTGTCTGCAAGAGCCTTTAAACGCTTGTAATTAGGATAATGGGGGCAATATTTTTGTTTTATTCGTCTTATTACTGCACACTAGTATCTACCGAATCAAATCAGGCGATAGTAAACCACATCAGACGATAGCTGCCCATAATAATCAAACTATTCAACCCCTTGACCTCCACTAATGTCACAAATAGGTAATCCAAACAACGTGGTTTCACGGGAGGACCCGAAATTAGGTAACCGGAAAATAATAATCGGTTTAAGCCCCGATCCGTGGTAAAACCCGTCCGAGCCGACTTTAAATTAAAAACGACATTGACTTTCGTTTGTTTACTTGGAATAATTTGAATAATTTTGCGTTTTATTCATTCGGAAGTTTGGTAATCGACTATCCGTTGATTTATCTTTTCTGGTTCATGACGTGTTAAGGGTTTTTATGTGTGTGAGTTTGGCGGAAAATATTAGTGTGGCAACAGGGAAAAGGTTTTCGTAAGAAGACAGGCGGTAACGTTTGAAATAAAGGTGTAAATAGCATGAGGGGCTAGTGGCTCAGTAATAACAGCCGCACGGGTCGATCGATCAGGTTAAGCTACGCTTGCCGCGGTTGGTCCGTGGATGGGTGACCATCTTTACATACAAAGACGCCTCCATGCCTCGGAAAGCACTATAAGCCGTTGGTTCCGGCTGTCATTCATGGAGCTTTGACAGTCGTTACGGGTTGTCAGAAGCCCGAAAGTCGGACAACCAGTCTTACCAAGGGGTATCGTATTACCCAAGTTACTAGGTTGTGGTGGTCAGATAGGCTGTCACTCCATGTAAAATACTGGTATTCAGCTGCATCCGGTTAGACGAAGCCGACCCCAACATAGTTGAGAAAAGGCTAGGCAGATGAGGTGTAAATAACAATTTAGGTTGTCTATTGTATTGTATTTTATTTTCTTTTGACTGTACTTACCTGTCAAAACGAGTAAACTTACATAATGTGGATAGGACAGAGATTAAAACAGAAGACGAACTTGCAGGGGATCGAGGAGGGGAGGGGGTGGAGGGGGTGGTTCAGGGGATCAGACCGGAATAAATCGTAAAAACGGTGCGAAGCAGGGGCGGGTCGCTAGTAGATCAATAAAAATTAAATAATTATAGTCTAAAACACCTTAGAATATATTTTACCCGAAACCTAGTTCTCATCATCATCGTTCTCTTACCCTAATCCCAATTTATTTGGGGTTAGGCGCAACATATATTCAGCGGGATTGTCCGAAAGGGTTACCACTGGCCCGGAACATAAAGGGCTAAGGAAGGAACACGGGTGGGTTTTAGTCAGTAAGAGTCTGACACTCAATTCCGCTCCGCCCAGAGCGGGAGGGGTCATATGATGATTTGCCACCCAAAAAAAAAAAAATGCGCAATATTTATTTGTCTTCCATACTATTACTGCAGACAGGCGCGACGCGACTGTAATAGAACATTTTTTATGAAAACTTCATGGAAAGTGTTCTACCAGAATCGCGTCGCATCGTCTCGTTGCGCCTGTCTTCGGGAGCCTTTAGTCTTCATCTCGCTAGTTTTACTCCTGCCTTAATATTTATTTATTAAAACTTTATGCGCAAGTAAAAGAAATGCTGTACAAGGCGGACTTAATGCCTGAGGTATTTTCTACCAGTCAACCTTAGGGTGATGCAGAGACAAAACATGGCAAGTATCTTTCACGCAGTTCCAAAACCTAGTTCTATGTGCCTAAAAAATCCTTCTTTGTTAGAAGATAAAGAGATCACAGCGGTTCCTAAATATAACATAATATTGGCCATTCGGCGCGGGGAAAATATTGGTTTTATCTCGTGAGGGCTATCCTGGTGCCGAGACAAAGACTCCGATGGGTCCTTTTGTTATTCACGTAGGTACTATTTTGGACGAAGATTTTGTGTAGGTAATAATGGTATGATATCTTTATAATGTTGTATGAATGAAAAAGAGAAATAATCACACTAATATTACCTATAAAGGCGAAAGTTTGTGAGTATAGTGTGTGTTTATATGTTTGTTACTTCTTCACGCTCATACGGCTGGACCAATTTTGATAGAATTTTGTATGGTGGTAGCTGATACCCTGGATTAACATATAGGTTGCTTTTATCCCGATACTCCCACGGGGTCGACATTTATGCGGGTGAAACCGCGGGGCGCAGCTAGTAAAAGTATAAATAATTATGATAAGACAACCGATTCTATAATCCATCATAATCACTTACGGGTTGTGATTATGATGGATTATGGCATCGGTTGTCTATAAAGAGGTTGATCAAGAATGACGAGTACCTAACTATTCAATTGTCAAAAATAAATGTTAATCAAGAGGGTTTATTTATAGTAGTTAGGTACTAGCAAAAGCATAGCACAGCTACTGGACAAATTTTTTTATGAGAACAAAAGTAAAAACTAGCCAAGTGCGAGTCGGACTTGCACACGAAGGGTTCCGTACCACAAGGCAAAAACGCCGAAAAAAACATGTTGGTTGTATGGGACCCCCCTTAAATATTTATTTTATTCTGTTTTTAGTATTTGTTGTTATAGCGGCAACAGAAATACATCATCTGTGAAAATTTCAACTGTCTATCACGGTTCGGACAGACGGACAGCGGAGTCTTTGTAATAGGGTCCCGTTCTTACCCTTTGGGTACGGAACCCTAAAAATCGAAGCCCTGTGACATCTACCAACCCGCAGAAGGCCCACGTGGTGGATTACGACCCACTCCCTTTCACCAAGAGGAGACCTGTGTCCCAGCAGTGGGAACATCAACAACCCTAAAAAGTACAGGTAAGTTTGGTATTTTGGAACAAAAACAAATTGAGATGAAACTGACACAATGGAAACGATGATAGCTACAAAAGTTAAAAACTGTGTCGCAGTTATCAAAGTCCGTCTAAACATAAGGAACTATAATATGAGTACAGTTATATACTTAGCTAAAATTTTGATCTTATATATGCAAAAATTAAATAAAAAAAAACAATAAAAATAAATATGCAATGTATGTGGAGGGGTAGTGTGAGTGAGGATGTGTGTGAGTGAGGGTGTGTGTAAGTGCTTGAACTGAAGGAAGAACTGACCATTTGTAGAACTAAATGTCTTTTTTTTTTTTTTTTTTTCTAAAACTTTGCCCTACACTAGGAATTTCTCCTGTATTGCGGGTGCGTTTACAAACATTTAAACTCACATACACAAACAGCCAGACCCGGAACAACTACTTGTAGGTCATACAAATATTTATTCCGAGCGGGAATCGAACCTGCGACACGCAGCGCAGCAGTCAATCGCTTAACCACTGCGCCAACCGTGCCGTCGATGTGGTGGAAGACTTTTTTTTTTTACTTGAAACGGTTTTGCTCTTGACTCTAGTCTAGGTCAGAGGTGGCAGAGACAAAGTCGACGATGGAGTGAGCTTACCCAATAGAAGCCTGTTCACTCTTGCTTTGAAGAGACGTTACAGGAACTGATGGATGCTGGTGATGGCGCCAAATAAGTAGTCGAATTCTGGAACGAGTTCATTTAGATTGCTATTGACTCTCTAAGAAAAAGACTAAGGCTGGTTTTCCAGCAGTGTGTGATGTGTGTGAAACCTACCAATACCAACGCTAACTTATTTCAAGCTATGAAAATGAAGCGATCGCACATCCCTCGCTACGCGTCCTCGCTCATCTCTAGTGGAAAACCAGCCTAAAGGTGATACAAATGGAAATCTATCGATTTTATTTACGACTCTCACGGAAGTGTCATTAGATAAGCCGTTGTAATTTGTTTTACAATTTTCCCAGATGCTCGGCCAAGGCCTAAGCTGACCCAGGCCCGTGCCGGACGGCGCGTACGTGTTCCACGCGCGCCTCAAAGAGATGTCAGCATCGAGGAGGGGCCCCATAGGGCCGAGGCCGAAGCCTGCCGGGTCAGCGGGATTGTCCGAAAGGGTTACCGCTGACCCGGAACATAAAGGGCTAAGGAAGGAACACGGGTGGGTTTTAGTCAGTAAGAGTCTGACACTCCCTTCCGCTCCACCCAGAGCGGGATGGTCATTTGATGATTTCCCATCCGCAAAAAAAAAAAGGCCTAAGCTGACTGACTCATTAATTTTACTGGGCACAGCCCAACATTTTAAGAATTCTCAACTAATTACCCAACACCTCAAACTTCCCAGCGAAAAAATAGGTCGAAAAAAAGTCCTTTTTCCTAAAGAATCTAAACTTTGCCCTTTTACTCAGAGACATCATGAAGCTAATCTTCTTATGCCCGGTCAGATTTCCTTGCAAGGATTCGGGCAAGTAATGCGAGTTTATGACTGTTCTGTAAAGCTCACACGCCGAGATTAGGGTAGGTCTTATGTAGGTCCGTAACTGATTTGGGTTAAGTTAGTTATATAATAGTGGGGACTATTGTCACTAACGCTACCTTGGGTTATAATTCGAGTACCTACCTAAAACCAATTTACGCTAACACGTCATGTTGGTCCGTTTTATGGAGGTTTTAGAAGTCGGACATCAAAACAAATGTACAGACGCCAGCACATCAAGCTACTACAATCTGTAAAATAGTTTGACAGTAAAAAATTGTCAGTTTCGGGTAGCTTGAATCCATACCTAATATTATTAATGCGAAAGTGACTTTGTCTGTCGGTTTTTCAGTGACGTTATCACGCGTTATTTAATTAATAATAAGTTTTAACTTGTTAATTTTGTTCCCAAATTTTTTTATAATATAAAATAAGAATGACATTGCATAAATATTATTTATTTTTCTAATTAGTTGTAAGTCTTGCTGTGCCCTACAGGGTCCATAATTGTATTTGTCATTATTGTAACATCTGTAATGACATTATGGTACGCAAATAAAGATGAATATAATATGAATTAGGTGGAACTCATTTCGATGTTGGCATACAGATAGACCAGAACTTGGGTTAGGACATAGGATACTTTTTATCATTAGTTCCAGTAGCTTAATTTCCGATCTCCACTCGGGTGAAGCCGCGAGCACAAGCTAGTAGTAAATAAAATGTATTCATGTATCAATGTATTCATAAATGTCATGACGTCATTATAATAAATTAATAATGACTAGCTGTGGTTTCACCCGCCTCATTCGGGTAAGGGTCGTGGCGTGACCTTCCTCAAGAATTGGGCTATCAAATGAATAAGTTTTTTATTTATTTGGCTGGTATAGGTCTACCAGAATTTCATGGCATAAAAAAAAACATTGCGATTTTCATATGGCAATGTCAATCCATATGAAAATCAAAATTTTTTTGTTTGAACACGAGTCGGACTGGTGCACCGAGGATTCCATACAAATTTGTGGGTATATAGGGTAACTGGTAATTAGTGACCGATACTTAAACACGTGATTTTACTCATCATTATGAACAACTTTTACCTACTATGGGACCAAACCTGAAATCGCGAAAAAAAAATCAGCTGCTCCCTACATTTTGACGGGTTATTCGAACATCAGCTTTTTTTTCGCGATTTCAGGTTTGGTCCCATAGTAAAAGTTGTTCATAATGATGAGTAAAATCACGTGTTTAAGTATCGGTCACTAATTACCAGTCACCCTATATAACTAAAAATTTACTTTTTTCGTAATTTTTCCCTTTACTTGTGCTATATGACATTGCTTCTTGCCGAATTTCATGATTCTCGGTCAACGGGAACTGAACGGAACCTTTTTTGATTCCGGAACATAAACGCTCGTATCTTTTGATTGCGTTGACTTTGAAGTTTGATTTTTTCACTGCTTCAAGGGATTGCAGCCCTGAGTATGTGATGTTAATTTCAACTTGACAACTCTACGCGTTCCTGAGAAAAAGGGTCTTGACAGATGGACAGACAGACCGACAACAAAGTAGGTACTTAGAACTTATAAGGGTTCCGTTTTCCTTTTAAAGTATGGAACCCTAAAAGCCAAATCTTCAGCTTTATTATATTAGTATAGGTTGACACTAAAAGCCAAACAATAACGACAAATCACCACACTTGACACCCAGCAGAGGAGATAACTCTTAAAAACACTTCTAGAACGACAAAGAAGATCTACTTCCATTGGGTGAGTAGCAAATTGCACAGTATTGGGTAGGTAAGGCAAAGTTGTTGGAAATTGCAACAAGTTGCGACTGGGGCGAGCGCGAAGCTTAATGCTAATGGGGCAAACTTGGCACCAACTCTGTACGAATAAGGACTCTTGCACACTGGGCGACAAGTTGGGCGAAGTTAGCGGATGAGGCATGATGCATGTGTTTCTAGTGAGTTTTACCTTAGTTTAAATGTATGTTCAGGCACGTGTAGACTCCTGAATAGGTTTTAGTTTTTCGTCGCTTAGAAGTGTTTTGTTAAATTGGAACTGTTTCGTACTGTTGTTCCAATGTAAATTGCGATAATGTTTTTGGAAAGAGCAACTACACCAGTTATTTGTTGTTCTGTATGGGTAAAATTTTTGACATCTTCATCTAGGTACCTAGCCTTTTCCCAACTATGTTGGGGTCGGCTTCCAGTCTAACCGGATGCAGCTGAATACCAGTATTTTACATGAAGCCTATCTGACCTCCACAACCCAGTTACTGGGTAATACGATACCCCTTGGTAAGACTGACGTAGGACTTACACATATCTGGCGAAATGTAGGTGTCCTATAGGTACACCTCTGTCCAACCCTTCGGGGCAACAAGGCGTGATAGTATGTGTACAGTCACGAGCACTAATATGTCAACACTTGGCAACTTTCAATTACGATTTTTTCGTGAAATAACGAATGCAACGTTGCAATACGACACTTTAAATATACCTTTGGGTTCGAAAATGCTATGTTAGTAATAATAACATAAAACATTAAAAAATAAAGGAGAAAAAAGCCTTTGAATGAAGCCAAGTGTATACATACATATGCTCGTAACTGTACCTATCTTATGTCTATTATTCAGACCGCAATTTTTAATAAATGACTTGAGTACTTATGATAAAAATAAATTGCTACGCCAGCATTCCCAATATCACGGCGCAGCATCGCCAACGCTTTCATGAAAACTTGGTGAGGTATTATCTGTCATTTTTGTGTAAGAGGACATTATTTGCATACTTCCACTTGAACAAAAAGCTCTTCAGTAAATTACCATAGTCTTTGTTAGGATACTTTTTGTAGAGACCTGTCGACCTATTATATGAAAATCTCACCGGAAAACTTAGGTTTTGCTTAAATTTATTTGCTTGGGTATGGGTAAAGAAAGAAAGAAAATAGCCCCGGATACTTATAGGTACAGTCAACAAAAGAGATAAGTATGCAGGATTGCCGGATAAAGTTGAAGTTTAGTAAGAAACCAATGGATGTTGTCGACTGAAATTTAATTTGTTAAAAGAGCTGTTAGTTTTCTATTAACAAAATTAAATTTTATTCGAGAACATCCATCGGTTTCTTAATAAACTTCAACTGTATCCCGTCGGATACAGTTGAAGTTTATGAAAAGAGATAAGTATGCAGGATCGTCATCCTGCATACTTATCTCTTTTGTTGACTGTACATACTGTTTGGAATGAATATCCGAACGATATTCGGTCGCATCATCGTAAGCCAATCACAGCACAGCTAAATGACGCGATAGCTTGTTGTGATTGGCCCGTTTGTTCCCGTCCCTTTTCCCTCGATCGTTGTATACTTTTATAAATAAATTACATTCGAAATCTACCATTTGTAACAGCAACTTGTTTTTTTTATTGAAAATCACCCATCATAAAAGCCATCAAGTAGTAGCTAAACAAGCAGTCAGCTCACACTAGAACACACACAAACATATTTGGACCTTCAGAGCCATATTTCGAGGATTTGAAGCATAAAAAACCAAATCATCGAGTCAAGCGACCTTTGGACTGCCACGCTGCTACGACTACGCAGGCACATCAAGACGAGCGAAACTACACTTAGAAGCGCAGATTCAGCAGCATATTCACGCAAGGGCCTTCAATCTTACTGATGTGAAAGGACAATTGAAGATTTGGAAGAACAAGCGGACATACGGTGCGTTTATCAAGTTCCAGTTTTCAAGACCTGCTGAGTTCATAAGTGTAATACCGTTTTGTGATCTGATTCCAGTGAGGGTGTTGGTGAGGGTTGCCCATTGCGCAGAGCGACATACCGGCTGATCGTGTCACTACTAGCACCAGCCGTTTTCACACGCAGTCACTTTGCACGTGAGTACTCCACTTTTCACAGGCCACCGGGATGCCGTTAATGGCTGATGATGGGAAGGGTCCTAGCAAAAGTCGTGATAGGTCCCCCTATAGAACTATTGATGAAAAAACTGAGCAAATCATGCGCGATTTGGTTAGGAAACGTGGTATCGTTAAGGGCAGGTTAACTAAACTTGCTAATTATTTAAATACTATCAGTGTAACAACTATATCTAGTGAGTTAAAAATAGATTTAAAATTACGTGTAAAGGGTGCTGAGATTTTATTTAGTGAATTTAATGAAATACAATCAAAACTTGAAGAACTAGTTTCCGATAGTGACATAGATGATCAGTTAGATCAGCGCCAACAGTTCGAAGACGCCTACTATAATACTATTGCCCGAGCTGAATCCGTTCTTAGCGTCAGTGAAGAGGTCACTGATTGTTCCAAACCGTGTCAGCATGTAAACAGGCCAGTGTCCGTCAAATTACCAACCATCATGTTGCCTACGTTCGACGGCGTGTATGAACACTGGCTCGAATATAGGGACACGTTTATATCTTTGGTGCACAATTCGACTGAGATCAGTAATATTCAAAAATTCCATTATCTAAAATCATCGCTAAAAGAAAGTGCCGAATCAGTTGTAAACGCGCTAGAGATTTCTGCAGCTAACTACTCTGTGGCATGGGAATTACTCCTAAATAGGTACGATAATGATAGATTATTAGTGAATAGTCACCTTAAAGCATTGTTCTCAATACAACCAGTGAAAGAGTCACCTTCACTAATTAGAAAACTTATAGATACAATTATAAACAATTTACGCGCTTTAAAAACCCTTGATGAGCCAACAGATACCTGGGATACGCTTATAATATATATTGTTGTTTCTAAGCTAGATAAAACCACCGAACGAGAGTGGGAACAACATAAAGGTTTATTGTTGGCAAACACCCCTCCTAGAACTAAATTGAAGGTTGACAGTTTGATTAATTTCCTCAAAAGTAAGGCGGATTTGTTGGAAACCTTAGCATTATCAGTATCACACACAAAAGATCACCGTAAGACAGAAACAAAAAATGTCAGAGGTAATGCAACACACTGCAATGTTTCCTCAAGTAACCAACCGTCATCAGCGGGCCGTAAAGCGCGTAGATTGTGCGTGGTATGCAAAGGTAAACACCCAATTTACACTTGCACACAATTCATTAACATGAACTTACAAAGCAAATTAAAGGTTGTCAAAGATAATAACTTGTGTGAGAATTGCTTGCGTTCCGGACACACTTTAGACGGTTGCTTGTGGGGACCTTGTAAACAATGTAACATGAAACATAATTCACTTATTCATCCTAATGATTCCAGCCAATCTAGCTGTACCGTGTCAGGAACGACGACTGCGGCGGCAGTGGCTAGCGCACCATGCGCGCCCCCACCGCGCGTCTCTGAGACAGTACATGATCCCAATAACGGAAAGCAATTCATTCAAGCTAGCAATGTTTACACTGATACACACACACATACGCAATGCATAGATGTGCAACCGGTTCTCTTATCTACAGCGTTAGTTGAGATTCCTGACAAACATAATAATTATCATGTCGCATGTGTATTACTCGACAGCGGTAGCCAGAGTTGCTTTGTTACACATTCGTTTTGCGAATTGTTAGATATTCCGCTAATACAGTCCACTCATGAAATACGAGGAGTAGGTAATTTGGTATCACATTGTACACAAACGTGTGATCTAGAAATTAAATCACGTATTAATTCCTACTCAATTCACATTAAATGTTTCGTTCTATCTGAAATAACGGCCACATTGCCTGCTATGCAGGCACAAAGCACACAGTTTAGAATTCCTGAACACCTGCAGCTGGCAAATTCGCGATTTTTAGGGCCGCAAAAGATAGATGTTTTAATAGGCGCGGATCGATTTTGGGACTTGCTTATCGATGGCAAGATGCGTTTACCGAACGGTCCGTTCTTACAGAACACGAAGTTAGGTTGGATAATATCGGGTCCTATTAATAATACACATAATAATGGACATGTCCAATGTAACTTCACTCAATCCATTGACAATCAGCTACGTCAGTTCTGGGAGTTGGAGGAGTTACCCAAGCTTCGGAATACACACACAGACGAAGAGCAGGCCTGTGAACAGTCTTTCATCACAACCACTACGCGCAATAAAGATGGACGATTCTGTGTTCACATTCCTCTTAAAGAGTCAGCCGATGCTTTGGGTGAATCATTTTCCCAGGCAAAGCGGCGTTTTTTGTCATTAGAAAATAGGTTATTACGCGCACCTATTAGCTATAAGACATTATACACTGATTTTATACACGAATATATAGAAAGAAAAGAAAGAAAGAAAATACATTTATTTAGCACAGACTAAAAGACACACAATACACCAAATAGTTAGACAGTAATCGTACATACATCAGTTAAAAACAAAAAAAAGATATTAAAAAAATAATAAAAAGTGCAAATTCCGATATATAAAATTAGGAAGAATGTGTGCCTCACGGCTGCGCCAAAAAGGTCCAGTTCAGCAAAAATGCCAGACAACTAGTGCCTGACGCTGGTTTTCAACTGGACCTAGTGTGTGAGGTGACGGATGCAAATCAGTTTCATAATCATCGTGGTGTGTGTATGCATAATTAAATAAATAAATAAAAATAAATTTGTGACACATAAAAACAATAACGAATAGGTAGGTATATTATGTATAAAAAAGTGTGATATTGAGCAATATTGCAAATATAGACAGAAGAAAAAATAAATAGGTAATGATAAATAAATAAGTAAGATGGCCGCATGATAGACCTTCTGCAAATAAAGAAATTCTACGAAACGAGCCAGAACAAAAAAAACCTGTTTTTATTTAAACGACCATGCTCCAACACATTGTCATCCTGTAATGTCATCGCACAATACGCTGCAAGCAGCCGAGCGCGGCGGACTATTTTCGGACAGTTTGAATTCTTGTGTGTGCTTTAAACTTGTATTTGCTGTTGATTGCATTAAGATTAACCAAATACGAAAGATATAACGTCTTCAAATAAGTTAGCTAAATATCAACTTGGGTCACATGACTCAGGTTGATTCTTATACAAGTCCTTACTATTTTATGCCGCATCACGGCGTTTTTCGAGAGCACAGCACGACTACGAAGCTTCGTGTAGTATTCGACGCCAGTGCTGCGACTAGTAACGGCAAATCTTTTAACGATATCCAGCTTGTAGGACCTCCTATTCAGGGAGACTTGCTGGGTATTTTGCTACGGTTCAGACAATTTCAATTCACAGCAATTGCAGATTGCGAGAAGATGTACCGTCAAGTTCTTGTTGATCCCTCTCAACGTGATTTGCAACTTATTATGTGGCGTGACGATCCGACAAAACAGCTCGAGTTTTATCAGCTGAGCACCGTAACTTACGGCACAGCGTCGGCGCCCTTTCTTTCTGTTAGGTGTCTTAAACAATTAGGAGCTGAGTGTACGGACCCCGAGGTTAAAAGGGTCATAACTGACGATTTCTACGTAGATGACCTTTTGACCTCGTATGACGACAAGGTCAAACTACTTAATATATGCAAACAAACATCAGACATTCTTCAGTCCGGCTGCTTTCCACTCCGCAAATGGACCTTCAACTTTGAACTCGACGGTGCATCAGCTCCAACAACGTCACAGTCTGATCACAGTATTTTTCGTGACTTAAATTTAGGTCAGAATAGTCAATGTAGAACATTGGGTTTGGGTTGGTGTAGCAACGCGGACGAATTTAATTTCCATACGCAATTTCAAAACGGCAACAATCCTGTTACTAAGCGCATAATTTTGTCAACTGTTTCTCAGATATATGACCCACTGGGATTGTTAAGCCCTTCTGTTATCATTGGCAAGGTATTATTGCAAAAACTTTGGCTATTAAAATTGGATTGGGACGATCCGCTTCCCACTGATGTCGTGCGAACATGGAACCGGTTTGTTGACAGTCTTTCGTATCTTCACACTGTAAAAGTTCCACGACACGTTTTCCAATATAATTCTACTCGGACTGAGTTACACATTTTTACAGACGCTTCACAAACCGCATATGGCGCGTGCGCTTATGTACGTAGTTTAGGTATTAGTGAAGTGACAGTCAAATTGCTTATCTCTAAGGGTAAAGTAGCTCCATTGAAACCCGTTAGTATACCGCGTTTGGAACTGTGCGGTGCGTTGCTGGGTGCTAGGCTGTTTGACAGGATTAAGAGTTCACTTACTCGTAACTTTGATGACGTCACATTTTGGACCGACTCGACTATCGTGTTAGGTTGGTTACGCATGGCCCCTAATTTGCTTAAAACTTTTGTGCAAAACCGAGTCGCTGAAATACACGAACTTACGAGTACGTTCTCTTGGCGACATGTAAGTGGAAAAGATAACCCTGCTGACCTGGTTTCGCGTGGTGTAAGTCTCGAAGACTTGTCTTCATCCACATTATGGTGGGAAGGCCCTAAGTTTATGCACGGCCTTGACTTTGATAGCGATTTAAATTTGCAATTAATTCCGAATATTAATGACATCTCGCCTGAAGAGTTACCCGAACTCAAATCAAATGTTATAAATTCATTATTAACAAAACATGCTACACTCGAAACATTTTTTCCATTTAATAAGTTTTCGCATTTTAATCGCATGAGTCATGTTGCTGCATATGTACTACGCTTTATTCACAACAGCTGTGCGCGCAACAAAACAAATCAGCTGACAGGTACGATCACTGTTAACGAGTTAAGACATGCCATTAGTACACTTGCACGATTATCACAGATGGAATCATTTCCAGTTGAGTATAATTTACTAAAAAATGGAAAAGATGTCAAGTCAAGCGCTAGCCTTACGAGCTTAAATTTGTTTTTAGATAATGAAAACATAATTAGGGTGGGAGGTAGGATAAAGAATTCGCCTGACTTTAATTATAGTAAAAAACATCCGATTCTTTTGTCTTCTGAACATCACTTTACACTTTTACTGTTTAGGCACGAACACAACCAGTCTATGCACTGCGGACTTCAAGCGTTACTATATCGTTTACGCGAAAATTGGTGGCCACTGTCAGGTAGAAACCTAGCTAAGAAGGTGACGCAACAATGTGTGGTCTGTAAGCGCATTCGAGGTAAAACATTAACCCCACTCATGGGCAACTTGCCTAAAGAACGGGTAACCGCTAGTTTTCCATTCATTCGCACAGGTGTAGACTACGCAGGGCCGGTGTTCGTACAAAACCGAAAGGGCAGAGGCGCGAAACTAATTAAATCATACATTTGTCTGTTTATCTGCTTCACGACGCGCGCAGTCCACTTGGAATTAGTTAGTGACCTCTCTTCTGATGCATACTTACTTGCGCTAAAGCGTTTCATTTCACGGCGCGGAAAGCCGTCAGAAATATTTTCGGACAATGGACGCAACTTTGTAGGCTTAAGTAATGATTTTGCTCAGTTTTTATTAAAATGTAAAAAAGATATTATTGACTACGCGAGGGGTCAACAAATTCAATTTTCTTTTATTCCCCCATATTCCCCGCATTTCGGTGGCTTGTGGGAAGCTGGGGTCAAATCATGTAAGTACCATCTTCGCCGAGTAATGGGCAACGCTCACCTAGCCTTCGAGGAACTCACTACGGTGCTATGTCAAATCGAAGCCATGTTGAATTCTCGACCAATGACTCCCTTGTCTTCGGATCCTCGAGACTATCTTCCCCTTAGCCCTGGCCACTTTTTGATCGGACGACCACTCACCGCACCAGTCTGTGAAGATGACCTGCGAGACTTACCTGTTCATCGGTTGACTCGCTACCAGAGAGTGGAACAGATCCGGCAGCAGTTCTGGTCGCGCTGGGCCAAGGAATACATCTCGGAGCTACAAACTAGAACCAAATGGAGGAAAAATATGGCAGACCTAAAACCTGACACACTTGTCATTATTAAGGAAATCAACCTTCCGCCGTTGAAATGGCAATTGGGTCGGATCATGAAAACGATACCTGGCAACGATGGTATCTCACGAGTAGCAGACATTCAGACATCATCAGGCATCGTGAGACGGCCATACACGAAGATCTGCCCTCTGGTCGAAGATGAGTAAATGAAAAGGTCAGTTGTAAGCTGAAGCTTTCAAGGCCGCGGGCATGTTTGGAATGAATATCCGAACGATATTCGGTCGCATCATCGTAAGCCAATCACAGCACAGCTAAATGACGCGATAGCTTGTTGTGATTGGCCCGTTTGTTCCCGTCCCTTTTCCCTCGATCGTTGTATACTTTTATAAATAAATTACATTCGAAATCTACCATTTGTAACAGCAACTTGTTTTTTTTATTGAAAATCACCCATCATAAAAGCCATCAAGTAGTAGCTAAACAAGCAGTCAGCTCACACTAGAACACACACAAACACATACATCAGATAAAAACATATAAAAAATCAAATAAAAAGTGTAAAGTTTGATGTAAGAAATTAGCAGAAAAGTGATGTCACGGCTAGCGCCAAAAAGGCCCAGTTCAGCAAAAAATGCTAGACAACTAGTGCCTGACGATGGTTTTCAACGGAACTTAATGTGTGAGGTGACGGATGTAAATCAGTTTTATACTGCAGACTACTTGGTAGGTACTGAGGATACTACACAATTACAACAAAAGTTCTTGAAACCATATCCTACCTTAATACCTAAGTGTGTAAATATCTATCAAAATCAAATCATTTTTATTTCAGGAGTACACCCACCCATACATCATTTAGAATTTACACCAGATTACAAATTATTACAAAACAGTCTATATTACATTACAACAAAGCAATTGATAAGTGTTATTTTAGCTGGAATATCAATTGCCATACTTATACGAAGAAATAATTTACCTCGTATAAGGCCCCCAATATATTTACTATTGTCAGATTCATGTATTCGGTTCAAGGAGGCCTGCGACTTTCTTGAGTGACTGCGTAAAAGTCATCTACCCTGCTTTCGGGAACTACTATAATAAAAATATACCCATACATAAACTCACGCCTGCCACCAATGGGGCTAGGCAGAAACCACAGAACGCCACCTGCCCCGATCCGAGGCAAAAGGTAAACTTTTGCCTCGCTTACACTCACACATCCGGTCGTACACTCACGCCACGCGCCGTTTGCAAGAAAATGATTTGTCAATTGTGTAAATCCTTACCCCCTTACTAATAAACGTATTATATCAGACAAATAGTTACACACCGATTTCTCTCTTTCAGTCGTTAGTAATTTGAATTTCGAAAGAAGAAGACAAAGCGTTGTGTTACTATACAGACGCTATACAATGTTTATTAGTAAGGGAGTTAGTATCAGGTGGAATGCTTATAAAACTTCAAGCTCACTTCACCTAAGTTTTCACGGAGAGATTTTTTACAAAATAAACCGTTTGGTTTAGCCTCAGGATTCTGACAGTAGCAGCAATAACATAAGTAACTATATTTCTATGATAGCAGCAGAACTATAGCAGAACAGTACATTCCAAGAAACAAGGTTTTTCAAAGTAAGCTCACTCCATCGTCGACTTTGTCTGTCACCTCTGACCTAGACTAGAGTCAAGAGCAAACACATTTCAAATAAAATTAAAAAAAAGTAAATTACCCGCTTAGTCGTGTTCCAACTAAGTTATTATCGGCTTTCAGTCCAATCTGATACGACTCAATATCAGTATTTTACACAGGGCGACCCATCTGACTTCAATCCAGTTACTAAGCAATTATGATGTACCCAACTGATTCTTCAATTCTTCAGCTTCTGATAGAAGTCTTCTCGGGAGATTTCCAAAAGTTTTCCTGGTGCTAAGCTGTCCTCAATCAAGCTTATATTACATATTTTTAATTACTCATAAAGATTGTCAATAAAAGCCATTATTAAACGTGTCAGCTATCCTCATCATTGATACCGAGGGGTTATCCGAATTTGCCTGATTTAGAATCCATTTCAAATGGTCAAATTACAGTATGTAGTTCCAGAAAAAAAACATGTCACAGATACATCTTTGTTTTAGTGAAATTAACGGTTCAACTCACGTTAAATTGTAATTTGGCCGATGAAAAAATCTGAAACGATCGATTTCAAAACTATTTTTCGTTTTATTTCCTAATTACCGCACATAATAATATAAAATTGCACTTTATCGCTACAGCATAAGGTTCTAGGTTGATTGGGAATATTTTACAGTTTCAGGTAGCTTGATGTGCTGGCGTCTGTACCATGAATCTGGCTGAGACCGCAGGAACCCGCTGGATGCGAGAAACACAGAACCAGTCAAAGTGGCGGTGCTTGGGGGAGGCCTGCCCAGCCGTGGACGTCTTTCGGCTAAAATGATGATGATGATGTCCCATGAGTTTATATTATATTATAGTAAATTCAAGGGTTGGTTTTTTGATATTACTTAATAGATTAAAAAAAAATATCAGACCTTGCTAATCGGGCTAAAACAAGGCCCGAACAACCTCGCCCTAACACAACAACATTAAAATCTAATCAAAGCCAGAATGTGTCCACAATATTCAAACACAAACTCAAACACAAGACTTGTTTCTGTAGGTACAGCTGCATATTAAATTGACACGACAGCATTCTGCCGAGAATAATTCCCAGTTGCAATTTGAATTTGAATGTCTCGAATGGCTTACGGGGGACTATAATTACATACCTTTTCGCCCGGCGAACTCTTTAATTAGAGGTCTCCCGTAAGACAATATGGCTGGCTCTAATTTGTTACGGTATTTTTTTAAAGGAATAGAAGTTGAGAATGTAATGAAAGGTGGAAGAAAAATTTTAACATGTTTTTTGGATGTTTTCATGGTAAACCGAATTAATGTTTAGATTATTTGTTAATTGATGGTAACAAAATGGCGGTTTGGGTTTTGTGTTTTGGTATTTGATGGTTTGGTGTTTTTTGTGATTTGTGGTTTGGGTTGGAGCCTGTTATTGTTTAGTTTTTTAAGCAACTTGGATAAAAATGTTTAGAAACGTCCTCACTTCATGTTTGTCCATAAGATTGTGATTTGAACAATAAGGATCGCGTAAAAAGTCCTGAATACCCAAGGACATTAACCATACAAAAATAAGTATCTATACCAAATAAAGTTTGATAAACAACCTTCTGTAGTAAAAACGGAAAAAGAAAGGAAGAAAAAGCGTTTACAAACTATTTATACAAACAAAGAACTCTATCAGATTAAAACTCAATCCGTTCATACCGGAAAAAAATAAAAGTAACAGACACAAAAATCCCATGCACCACAATAGCATGAATTATTCTATCCAACTACGAATAAAAACTGTTGAGAGTAAACAAGAATGATCGCCAAGTATAGGCGTGATGCCAGCTTACTCTAATATTGATATTCAAAGGGTATTTTCTTGCATTACAAAGGATTTGAATTTTATTTGCAAGCCCCCAGGGGCCTCACATAAAATCTGTCGGGACTTGACGCAGCGCTGACTGGATGAAAATAGAGGTATATAAGTATTTTGCGCCGACACTGTCTGTGTTATGCCATCGTGTGTAGCGACCCGAATAAATTCAAATTTAGAAAAAAATCTGTTCTGATTCACACGTTATGGCGTTCGAAAATCTAATTTCAAAAATGACTGCCAGCGCTTTTTTTCTTCTTTTTTTATTAAACCAGCATACGGAATTGGGTTTGGAGCATACTCCTCTAATTAAAATTTGCTAATCGAGTTGCCTAAAAACAATGGACGAGCGGTGACATTAAACAATGAAGGGTACTAAGAACAAATCCAAACCCTTTCGGGCGGTCGGTGCACGAAAACAATTAATATGATTTATGAGAGAAATAAAAACCCTTGAGGCCATTTAGCAGCATTTTTGCTTTAGCAATAGTCGACTTTCGTAATAAAATTTGATTTATAATATATTAAATTTCACAAAGAAAGCGGGAGAATATTGTATTAGCAAAATTGTCGGTAACAATTCGTAAGTATAGGAATAATATACGTTATAAACAGGGCTTCTACTTTCCTACACGTGGTTACCCACGTAAAGGGAAGTAGAAGCCCTGTTCTGTTCTGTATTTTCTTGGCATTTTGAAGCCTCACCGATTCCCTTCAAACGAAGTGGGCAATTTATATATTTACTAGCTGCGCCCCGCGGTTACACCCGCAGTGTTGATCCCGTGATAATATCGGGACAAAAAGTAGCCTATATGTTAATCCAGGGTGTCAGCTACCTCCATACAAATTTTTATCAAAATTGGTTCAGCTATTTGTGCGTGAAGAAGTAACAAACATATAAACACATACACTCACAAACTTTCGCCTTTATAATATTAGTGTGACAAGTAAAATAAGCAGAGGTGTGGTGGGTACAGTCACGAGCAAAAGTATGTACACACTTGGCTTTATTGAAAGGCGATTTTTCTCCTTTATTTTTGAATGAAATTTTATATTAGTAGGAACATAGTATTTTCGAACCCATAGGTATATGTAAAGTGTCGTATTTCAACGTTGCATTCGTTATTTCGTGAAAAAATCGCAATTTAACGTTGCCAAGTGTTGACATATTGGTGCTCGTGACTGTACATACTCAAGAATTTTTTTCCGTACTAAGTAGGTATATTTTGTACGTAAAGACCTGGCTTTTTTTCTTTCTAGACAGACATACGTGTAGTGCCTTCGTAAAATATTTATTTTAGTTTGGCAATATGCCCATATTATTTATGGTGATAAGTATCGGAAAATACTACCACTAGATTGAAAACCGAGCCGAATATAATTGGAAAAGCGCTAGACGCATAATTTTAAAATATTTATGTTATTACTAGCTGTGCCCGTGACTTTGGTCGCATGGATGTCGGAAAACAATAATGTAAGTAAGTATCTTTTTAATAAACGTTTTTTTTTAATTAAAAGTCAAAGTTACTCCTTATAAGTCAGCTATTTGCCACCGAAAGTCTTGTCAAAATCGGTCCAGGGTTTATGATATTAGCCGGAAAAAAAAGAAAGACGGCCAAACATTTTAAAAATTGTTTTTATGTGACGTAAAAAAAAGACACGGCCGCTTATGCCTCAAAAAACGTATATTTCGAGACTCTCAAGGGAATCAAAATTCATAGGGTACTTCCCGTTGACCTAAACTCATGAAATTTGGCAAGAAGCAAGGTCATGTAGCACAAGTAAAGGAAAAAATCAGAAAACCGTAAATTTGTAGTTACATTAAAAAAAAAAAAACCCGTGATAAACTATTTACATACCTAGAAATTTGTACGGAACCCTCGGTGCGCGAGTCCGACTCGCACTTGACCGGGTTTTTTAGAGTAGTCCGACTTAAGGCATGGTATTATTTTGTATGTTTTTTATAGTATCATGTTCAGAGTGTCAACTGCATCCGGTTAGACTGGAAGCCAACCCCAACATAGTTGGGAAAAGGCAGGCAGATGATGTTCAGAGTGTCAACTTCATCTCGATGTCCGTAAAAGTGTTAAAACTTACCTAACACCTAACATAAACTATAAAACGTCCAGCCACCTCGAAAATTACTACAGAAAACCTACAGTCCACCCACTGCATGTAGATAGAGGTGATCTGTCGTGCAAAGGTCACGTGCCACATAAACACCTCAGTGACCTTTCTTAGCGCAGCGGGTCGAGCGAGCCTTATTTATAACCTACAGAGCTAATGGGTGGTGACATTTTAAAACTTGCTTCTGTAAGAAGGTTAGTTCTGGTTCAGTCAGCTTTGGTTCTGGACTGGTTTAGAAACGGATCTCTCTTTATCAAAAAGAGTATCCATAGTAATATATATGTCAATGATCCATAGAGTTTCTGCCCTTTCTTCTCCATAGGGACTTGCTACGTTTTGGGATGGGCAACTAGCTTCATCTTTCTGACTGACTGACCCCTTGACAATTTAATAGTTCCTGTAAATGGTTTAATTGAAATAAATGCTTTGAGGTTTTGAGTCAGGTACGTAGTACTCGAAACCGGCGTGCGTGTATGACCAGATAATATATGAACGTAAACGAGGCAAAAAGAGTATGTAAGGTGGCCTTCTGTAGTTCTAGTAGTACTCCCAGGAGAATGAGGCGTGAGTTTTTGTTATGTTTAAATGCTTTGAATTTGGGTTTGACTGTGGGAGGAACCAATCCTTTGGGAGCGAACTGGTTATCCTAAACGCAATCCCATGTAGTTAGAAAAATTCAGACGAAAGGCTTACCCCGCAAGGCTTCCGGATGGCGAGCAATAGGCAGCTCGCCGTCCGGTAAGGACCAGGCCCGGGTCGACGGCGCGTTGTGCTCCACGCGCGCCTCAAAGAGATGTCAGCACTAACTGACGGGGTCCGCTAGGGCCGATGCCTGCCAGGGGCGCGGGTTGTTCGAAAGAGATACCGTGGCCCTTGGCAACTTAGAAACACGGGTAGGTTTTAGTCAGTAAAAGTCTGACATGCCCTCCCGCTCCGCCCAGAGCGGGAGAAGTTATTTAGCGACTTCAAAACTAACAAAATCATGAAATCAAAAAGAAAGACCAGCGCGACGCCAAAAAGGTAGCAGTGGAATGGGTAATGGAAATAAACCATGAACTTTTTTTTTATTTGCTAACCTTTTAATAATCACGCAGTAGTACCTACCTAACTCAACAAGAGGATTGCTCATCACAACAATGTCATATAAGGTAAAGCTCCTCAAGAGACAAATAAAACTGGGGGTTATGTCTCATAACATAACAGCAACTGCCGTTTAAAACTTCATAGGGCCACAATGTTGCATTTAAAGATCGCGAGGTGACTGTTCCTTAAGTAAACTTTGAGTTACAAATGTTAGAATGTAATAAAAACTGGAGATTCTTAGTTGTAACTGAAGACTGAAGAACTGAAGATGCTGGGTGGTTAGCGTTTAGTCTTCTTTTGTTTTTGGGCTAATTTACGTTTATATGACATTGTCATCATGAGTACCTTCTCAAGTCGTGGTTATGTAATAACAGCCGTAAGGGTGGATCGAAAGGGGCCCCTTAGGGCCGAAGCCTGCCGGGTCAGCGGGATTGTCCGAAAGGGTTACCGCTGGCCCGGAAAGGCTAAGGAAGGAACACGGGTGCGTTTTAGTCAGTAAAAGTCTGACACTCCCTTCCGCTCCACCCAGAGTGTCCCCACTCAGTGTCCCCCACATATTCAATGATTTCCCACCCCAAAAATAAGGGTCGAACGAAAGTTTAGCTACGCATGCCGAAATCGGTCCGTGGATGGGTGACGTGGTGATTTTGAAGTGAATACAGAGAGTGTTCCATTCGGTCCGTGACGCTGAATCGCGTGTCATCGACGCCAGTTGCTTCTATTATGTAACTCACACCCTCTTTTTTACAAATAAGCATAGCATGATCAGCTTATAATGTTCCCACTGCTGGGACACAGGCCTCCTCTCGGTGAGAGGGAGTGGACTGTAATCCACCACGCGGGCCCGGTGCAGGTTGTTAGATGTCACATGTCTTCGAATTTTTGGTTCTAGGACATGCCAGTTTCCTCACGATGTTTTCCTTTACCGTTTTGAGAGCAGTGGTGATGAAATAATGTAGGTACACAAAGTAAAGCGCCTGTCTGGGACCTATAACTCGTAAGCCGCGGTCGTTACCAATGGGCCACCACTGCTCTCTTTAGGCCACCACTGCTCCCTTTTGGCCACCACTGCTCTCTTTAGGCCACCACTGCTCCCTTTTGGCCACCACTGCTCTCTTTAGGCCACCACTGCTCCCTTCAGGCCACCACTGCTCCCTTTTGGCCACCACTGCTCTCTTTAGGCCACCACTGCTCTCTTTAGCCCAACTTTTTTCTCTTTGGCCCACCACTGCTCCCTTTAGGCCACCACTGCTTCCTTTAGGCCACCACTGTTCTCTTTGACCCACCACTGCTTCCTTTAGGCTACCACTGCTTTAACCTAATAGCACACAGGTTTTCCCAATTACAATGGAATCTGAACACACCTATGATAGGATATATTATACTGAATCACGTAGTAACAAACAGTAATGCCGTATGCAAATATTAAGCTTGCAGCCAGCGGCCGTGCTGACGATTGATTGAAATACATGGGACAGGCACGAATAGGCATTTATTTATTTATTGCACAATGTGCACATACATAGTTATACGCTAGGCTTAAACTAGTCAGTACATGACCCTGTTAGGGCGTAGCAAGATTACTTAAAATTAATAATATTTATATTTAAATATAGGTAGATTTGAGACTATTTCTGGTTAATAAATTATTTTTCTCATTAACATTACACATAGATATTGTTTGAGGAAGACATGGCGCACTACCATTTTTTTTTTAATCTAAACTATGGTTTACAAATAAATTATTTTATTTTATTCTACAGAAAGAGAATACCAATAATCCAATATGGTCCAAAACGCCACATACAACTAGAAACAACAGAATAAATCCTTCAACGCGCGTACAAATGTTAGAAAACTGAACTGAAAATTCAATTTCATAGAATGTTAGACTTCGTATTGAACAGGCATTCCGACAGCTAAAAATACTGTATAGATTGGAATCTAACTGTTCGTCGATGAATTTCTGTTATTTCTCGTATATTCATCGATAGTTTGAATGCGAAAGTTGTTCGTATGCACTAGGTATCTGTTTGTGTGTTTTCTGGGAATAAGTAAAAACGGGCATACTGGATGTAGGAAAGGCTCAAATGGGATTGGGCGGGTCACATCAGCCGTATGCACGATGACCACTGGGCAAAAATCTCCACACATTGGGTGCCTGAAGATGGATGGCGCCGCCGCCGAGACCGGCCCAGAAAGCGATGGCGAGATGACCTGGACGCGTACCACGAGGGCTGGTTCGAGGTGGCGCGGGAAAAGAGTTCCTGGAAGGATTTGGGGGAGGCCTTTGCCCAGCAGTGGGACAGCATAGGCTAGCAAAAAAAAGGATGTAAAGAGTAGAACCCTTACTTTTTGTAAAATCCTGACAGTAATATTTTGCACGTCTCATATAATGTGAAGCATTAGAGAGGTCTTTACTATCGAAAAAAAAATTGCCTCCTTTCTGCAACTGTTTCTATTGTTATACTCACTGTACTGCTAGTACACAGAACCTACTTAATTTATATACCATTGTCTAAATAATTTAAGGGAGATTAATTCTGTACTTTTCAAAAATTGATTTAAAGCAGTAGAAACGAAAAAAAATATCAAAATATTATTAAAAAAATTCCCGTCCATCAAGTGTGAAACCTGAAAACATTGTAGCTTGCGAAAAAATCATTTAATTAAGTAAATTTTGTTTTAATAGATTCGTTTCACCCATCTATTTAGGAAGAACCCTATTGAAAATAGCTGTTTTATTCAAAGTAGTTTTTTATGCGATCAAAAGAGCATTTAGAGTCGTGCACTATTAGATTTTCCAAATTTTTATTTTTTGCTTTATTTTGTGTGGGATGGGAAGAACTAGGCATGCAGAGTCGACCTAAATAAACTGAATTGGGACAAGGGCGGGAAATTATAATGTGTAGCCGACGGGCATAGGATTCGGGCCTCTGAATGAAAGTACTTGGTAATTTTCAATTACTACTTTAATTACCCCAATTATAAACACGTTTAAGGGAACATAGAACAAGAATTATAGAGATTTAAAATGGCCGGCACTTTACGAGCGTGGCTTGAGACACATCGCGGTCGAGAGTGGACTTCCCCGCGAGAGGCGCTTGCTCAACAGTGGCGCTAGAAGCGGGGCGCGTGGGAAAAATAGTGGCGTGTGATTGGTCATCACAAACAGTGGCGCCAACCTTTCTAATGCTCCCGCGATCATCAGATTGGATGTTACTAACAGTGTGGCCAACATTATCGTTACTCTTATGGTCGTGGGGTTGCCGCGCTACAAATGTTATTTAGGGTAGACAATCATGATTTATGACTCGAGCAATTTTGAATGCAAACGAAGCCCTCATTTTCGAGCTCGTTACGGGTCGACCCATAAATGATGTCTAATGATAAAATATGATAAATGATATTTACTTGTTTAAATTGGTTTAAAAGAAACACTTAAACGTCAAAAATACCTCATGTTTTGAAACTAGATGAGTTCTATGTTTTCCTATCTGACTACTACGTACGATCTGTTCTACACTGATTATTATATTTAGTACTTTCAGAAACGAAAATGAAAAAAAAAATTAATAGGTTTTAGAGACATATCTTTTAAAACCCAACCTGTTAACGGTAATCGTGATTCAGACGGCGTTCATTGCATGCGGCTGTGAATCGATACAACCGCGTCCGGCTTCCGGCTGTCAGTCGTGCCGGACAGGCCGTCCGTAATTGCACGTGTCAGTGCGAACGATACCAATTTATTCTGTCACCTGCTAATAGGCTGGCTAATAATACCTTTTGAGGTTATTTTGAGTATTGACCTGTCTAAATTGGGGATTAAATGATTGTATCCGATTTATGGGGATTTCACACTGATTTCACACAAGCGTTTGTTACACGTACATTCAACAAGAGATAAGTACGCAGGATCGTCGGAAATAGTTGAAGTTTAGTAAGAAACCGATGGATGTTCTCAATTAAAATTTAATTTGATTAATAGAAAACAAACAGCTCATTTATCAAATTAAATTTCAGTCGACAACATCCATCGGTTTCTTACTAAACTTCAACTACATTCGAAGATCCTGCATACTTATCTCTTTTGTGGACTGTATGTGTAACAAATGCTTGACAATTTCTCATCAGGGATAGTTACCGTTATTGCGGTGCCAAAAAATGGGCGGATGGTAATAAACGTCTATCTCTTTCTCGCACTGCAATAATCATGACTACAGTCTGGCCCTCGCCTCGTCGAGAGAATGCGTTCCTGTAAATCTGTCAGAGTGACAATTCTAGTAGATAATATGGATCAAATTCGCAAAACATACTTATTCTTATTCGGGTACCTATTCGTTTGTATGAAACTGACAGGTGTCATAAACGCAAAGGTGTCGGCCGCACTGTAACAGACTTCCCTACGCGATCCTATCTCTAGTAAAGTCAAATCATCTGCATGGTAAACAGTATTAAAATAAGTTGTCAAAGGCACAAAAGGGATGATGTTTATATTCAACATAGGGTGGAACAAGGCTGCCAGCTAAGATGATAAGCTTTTTCTGTTTTTACACAGGTCCTCAAAACCAGACACTTCCTACCAAACCAAGTCCAATCAGCGGTGCTATTCTGTAAAATTCTCACCGTGATAACTTAGGGCCTGTGCACACCACGTTTTTTAAACGCACCGATGACGCGCGTTTTAGAAACGTGCGTCGACGGGCTTAAAAAACGTGGTGTGCACAGGCCCTTGGGTGAAGTGAGCGTGGAGTGAGCTGTCAATAGTGTCAATTCCTAGCAGAAACAAACTCACTTCAACTAAGTTTTCACGGTGAGATTTTCACATAATCGACCGGCTGGATACATTTAGATTTTCAGCATTAGGTACCTAAATATTCCTCAACGCTTCTACCAACCACCTTTTGCCTCATTACAACCGTAAAATTACATAATATGTGAATACAAATTTAATAATGCCAGCGATAGTGACCGTAGCTGCGGAATCTGGACAATACACTACGGTATGCGGACAGGCGGTTTACGAGCGGCCCAGTTTAAAACACTCCGCCCCTAGTTATGTGAATGAACAATGAAAATTTCAATCATTCTACTGTAATTGCTTTAGTGTTGGTGTTGTCGCTTTTTGGACAGAAAAAGGGAAATTATAGCTACATTATTGCAGTAAAAATACCTATTGTGGGATTGTAAATGAACTTTTGGCCGCAGGAATCCGCTGGAAGCGAAAAGCACAGGATCGGTCAAAATGGCGACGCTTGGTTTATCCAACTACAAATCAGACTCCTCAGGTGATGATTTAATCACCTACATCTTTCTCTTGTACGCACGTTCACAACAGTATAGTTCGTCACCCAACTCAACATCGAAAACCAAAATAACTTCTAGAAAATGTCTTTACCACGACATTTCTGTAAACTTAGCTCAAGAAAAAACCACGCCAGCTACAGTTTCCTCTTGTCATTATAATGCAAATGAGATAAAACTGAGGTAGAACTTCTTACAGTAAGAAAAGTACGAAGTCTTCAAAAGACTTATTTCTGATTCCATACAAATGTGTATATAATGGGTGATCATATCCAGCGGGGTAGTTGTGTAACACGATAACAGTAGCAATGGCTTTCATTTTGACAGTTCAACAACATTCATTGCGATATTTACGTTGTTTAGGAGACAATGTTTTGAACATATGAAGCAATGGATTAGAAATATCCTTCAAAATTATTTAGATTGTGATTGACAGTTTGTTACGCAAATAGGGTGCTGCTCAAATCGTCTGGTCCAGTATCAATGTACCTATCAACATTTTCATCATCACAACATGCTTTGAGGACTGTCTGTATTATGCCGTAGTGTGTTGCGACCCGAATAATATCAAATTTAGAAAAAAGGCTGCTTTGATCACACGTTATGACGTTAGAAAATCTAATTTTAAAACGAAGTCAAGCGTTTTTTTTAAACAAGCGTACGGAATTAATTGGTTTTGGACTTTGGAGTATACTCCTCTAATGAAAATTTGCTAATCGAGTTGCCTTAACACAATGGACGAGCGGTGACATTAATGAAAGAAAAATATTTTATTTGGGACACGCACGCACAGGAAATACGTTACAAAGCCACAATAAAATTTAAAACTAATAAAGCTACATTAAAAACAAAAAAAAAAGAACTGTGCGAGGCCAAAAGACTGTTATCTCAGCATAATGCTGCGATATTTAAAAAATAAATACCGCAGCGCTGGTATTCTAATAGGGCACGAAGGGCTGTTGGGTAGCAAGAACAAATTCGATATCCGTGTCCAAACCCTTCCGGGTGGTCGGTGCACTTAATAATAGGTGATCATATCAAATCGTCTTGTCCAGTAGCAATATGACTATTGTCATTGTCATCATCACAATATGCTTTGATTGAAGCATTTGTAATGGAGCTGCGAGGGTTCATTATAACGTTCAAAGCGTCTCAATCAAATGGTCATAGATAAGTTAGGTAGATATAGTATATGACATTATTGCAGCCAATTTAAAACATCTGTAAGATGTATAAATTTAACGGCGTTTAATGTCAGAATTACAGATGATGGTTTAAATCTGACTTTTGTAAATAAGGTAGAATGATTTCTTAGTAAAGAAATCTATAGACCTACCTAAAAATGAGGACTGTCTAAATTAGGTATCACATATAATTCGTAGCTTTTAAAACGGCCAGTAGGTATAATTTCTTGAACCATTTCGATTTGATGATATATTTTATTTTGTGTTTCGCGAACTGTGTACAAATAAACTTTATTCTTTCTTTATATACCATCATCTACCTAGCCTTTTATTATAATAATATAATATAATACAATTACGTAATCTCCCTACCACCCCGTAATCATCTAAAACTTCAAACTATACAAATTCACTAAATAGTTTACATACTGGCAACACATTATTAATTTAATATCGAAGCACTTCAACAAATTATTCTCGAGCGCCTACATATATCGTTCAGTAAATCTGTTTGTAGACCACAGATAATTTTAATTGTCGGCAGTAATAATGAAACAGCAGTCGTTATGCATATCACACGCTCCACTAGGCTTATCGAATGATCGGAAACCATTAGCAAATAATCTGCCGGTGTAATTATCCTAGTTGGCCTTTCACACAAGAATCCAATAATAATGATTCTGCCTCGTTGATTCAACGTAGACTTGGAATTTTAGAATACGTTCTTTTTTTATGAATGATAAATGATTTTATTTCTGTAAGTAGGTTTGTACAAACACTTTTACACATCAATATATTTTTTTTAAACTAGATGAGGTCGGCATATAAGCCATGGACTTCTTCTTAGTGTGTCGATGGCAAACATGACACAAAAAAAAAAATAACATACATAATCAGCCTATAATGTTCCCACTGCTGGGACACAGGCCTCGTCTCAGTGAAAGGGAGTGGGCTGTAATCCACCACGTGGGCCCAGTGAAAAAAAAAAAAGAAATAATATATAGTTTTTTAAATTTGTTTGGCCCAAAATTCAGCAACGCGGATACCGTTCGCTGATGCAGTCATTACTCACGTCACATTAGCTCACGTGTGCAGGTGACAGGGCTTGCGGTGCAAGATTGGAGGTAAGCCATTGTCTGTGGAGAGACGCCGCATACACACTGGAGGTCTGAGCCGTCATTGAACCCCCACTTGTGGAGGATGTTCGTGCCTGCTTGGGTACAAAGTCTATTTACGATTTTCCAAGTAGGCCTCAGTAACTTGTGCCCGGATGGCTCTCTGATAGTTCAATAAATAAAATTAGGAGGTTTAAGGAGCTCTAGCCAAAGAACACATTTTCTTGTGGAGGGGCCATCGGCTAGACTCACGCACTCAAGAAAAAGCCACGGACTGAACCAGGAATTCAATTGTAAATTCTTGGCGAAAAAATTGGTTTACTGTAAAGTCGTTCTTTCTAAGCATTTGAAATTTCTTAGACACCAGTTAACTACGACAAAAAAAAAAAAAATTACAACTTAGATGAGGTCGGCGTTTCCTATCTGATGACTCTGAGAAAAAAAGGCAGAAACAAACTCAGAGGTCACAGTATCTTTTAAAGCCCAGACATAATCTTGGTCAGATCATGTGAAGACCTGAGATTGTTGTCTGATAATAATATGGTCTTTTCAGAAAAGAACCACACAGATTGAGTGGGCCTGTCCAGTCAGTGCACGTATTTGTCAGTGATATAAGATAAGTGTATAAACAATTAAAAAAATAAATGGCTCATCTGTCGCTGAGAATTCTAGAATAAAAACAGTCAACACTAATTTAGTAATCTAGATGCAAATCAGTACAAGTTTTATAGTACTCATTGTGTCTACATACTGCATTTAAATTCATATTTCATACAAAGAAAACTTTAGCAGGTGAATAATAATGCAGCTAAGAGCGGTCTCGCATGCTGGTACTTTTTAGAAGCTAAAGCCAAAATTATGAGAATTTTAATGTTGATGAAATATTAGCTAAGTGAATGAAGGCGCAGTGAGATTTTTGGTAACTTTACTATAAAATATTTGATATGAGATTTTGGACTGTAACCGAGGGGCCCGTGGCTAAATAATATCAGCCGCACAGGTCGATCGATCAGATTAAGCTACGCTTGCCGCGGTTGGTCTGTGGATGGGTGACCATCTTTTAATACCGAAACCCCTTCGTGTCTCGGAAAAGCACGTTAAGCCGTTGGTCATTTGGTTGGCTGTCATTCGTGGATCTTGGACAGTCGTTACGGGTAGTCAGAAGCCCGAAAGTCTGACAACCAGTCTTACCAAGGGGTATCGTATTACCCAATAACTGAGTTGTAGAGGTCAGATAGGCAGTCGCTCCATGTAAAATACTGGAATTCAGCTGCATCCGGTTAGACTGGAAGCCGACCCCAACATAGTTGGGAAAAGGCTAGGCAGATGTTGATGATTTTGGACTGTAACCAAAAAAAACATTTTTCGCTTTCATCGTCATTATCATTGGCTGCATAGTTGCCACCCACTGCAGAGTAATGGGTCTTCTCCCCTTTGTTCCATGCTTCCCTGGGGGGCTGTGCGAGTCTCATCCAGGCATTCCACGAGATCTTCTGTAGGCACTGCTGGACCTAATAAGACTGACATTTCCAATGACACCCTAAAAAATAAAATCGCCCAGTGCAAAGCAAGCCTGTCACAAAGAGCAATTCTACAATTTGCATTTCACATTGCTCAGTGTAAGTTAAATTTGCACAGATATGAAAAACGTCGCCCGCCTTGCAATTCCTCTGTTATGACTTGTCTGAGATAATGCCAAGAGGAATGCAACTATTTAATGCTGGAGTGTTAGTTGGAACTTTGAAGGCAGACTTACTCGTGAAGTACTGTATATAAAGTGGATTGTTATAATAATAATTGGCTTTTGTGTGATAGGGGTTTTATTGTCTCTAATAAAACACAAGTCATACATAACTGTGTTCTTCAAATATTTACGTAGGTAGGTAGTTTATTACGGTAATATTTGGCAGTTCGCAATGACAATAGAAAGTTCACATAAAGTCTTACAGGTTTCGTGATAAAAATTAGACCGTTGTCCCACTTTTTTTTTTATTGTGATACATATACTGATATTTTATTAAAATAATGTCATATTGAGCCTCTATTTTTTTAAAGCAAAATTCTCTTATGCTTTTTCAAATGTGATTCGTGATTGATTGGTGTGATATGATTGTGATTATAAGTGATTTCATTGGTTTTTGTTATTTATAACAGCCTTTTTTTTTTTTTTTTTCAACAAGCTTTCACGAAATCCATCCATACTAATCTATATATATAAAATGATAAACTGACTGATTGTTGATATATCAACGCACAGTCTAAACCGCTGCTCCTAGAGACATGAAATTTGGAGGGTGTGTTCTTTGTGAAGAGTAGGTATCCACTAAGAAAGGGTTTTTCGAAATTCCACCCCTAAGAGGGTGAAATTTCACGCGGACGAAGTCGCGGGCAGAAGCTAGTATTATATATAAATGCGAAAGTGTCTGTTACCTCTTCATGCTTAAACCGCTAAACCGATTTAGATGAAATTTAGTATAGAGGTAGTTTGAGTCCCGGGAAAGGACATAGGAAAGTTTTTATTTTATTTTATTTATCCATTTATTTCAGGCATCAAGGCCCATATAAACACATACAATACAATATTAATATTAATTTTATCCCGACATTCCCACGGGATCGAAACTTATGCTCGTGAAATCGTTGGGCGCTGCTAGTACAATATAATAGCGAAAGTGAGTTTGTTAGTTGCGCTTTCACGCTTAAACGGCTGAACGGATTTGGATAAAATTTGGCACATGGATAGACCATGACCTAGATCAGGACATAGGCTACTTTTTATATCGATATTCTCACGGGATCGAGACTTATGTGGGTGAAACCGCTGAGTGCAGCTAGTTAACTATAAGTCCAGATTTCCTCACAATGTTTTCTTTCACCGATGTGAGTAATATCCAAGATAAACTCAGCAACTCGCTACTTAACTAATGCAAAGATTAATCAGTCATTAGACCCAGTAAGATGTTTCAGCATTGATATAATAATCGCATTACCTACCTACCTACTTTGAAACAATATTAATTGATGAAACCAATAATCTACGAGATGCTTACCGAAATCCTGAATTATGTCTGCTTGAATACGATACATAATACGATTCGATCACATAATCGCCTCTGATGATATTCCATTGTTTTGTATTCAGTGGGGAATGAGATGTACGAATCAGTACAGTCACGAGCACCAATATGCCAACATTTGGCAACATTAAATTGCGATTTTTTTTACGAAATAACGAATTCATGAGATACAGCCTGGTGACAGACAGACAGACAGACAGTCGGACAGTGGAGTCTTAGTAATAGGGTCCCGTTTTTACCCTTTGGGTACGGAACCCTAATAGCATAACAAAACCTAACATTTGTTTGTCTGTTTTGATTTGAACAAGAAATGTCTGGACTTGTCTTGACTTGAGTTAGTTTCGATGTATCTTCTCAGATTAAGATAGGAACACGTTCCTTCTAGTTCTTCTTCTTCATCTTATCTAGTTTTTTAAATATTTTTTGACGTGTAAAAGTGTTTGGTAATACCGTTGTTGGTCGAATTATGATTGATTCTGAAGGTTCTAAGTGCGGTGACTAGAGGCTAAGTTTGATATGGTTTGCTTGAGGTTTCACTATATTTTAAGAATATTAAGTACCTACAAGAGGAACATCACACACAACATTTTTCAGACCCAAGTTGTAGCAGGTTAGACATGAAAGCTAAGATAAATGGTGGATTTTTATTATCATAAATATTCTTACCTTAGTTCTAAAGCTAAATCGCTACTGTCTAAATGTATCGAAACCTCATAAGAGTGTAAACGACACGGCCTAGAAAACAAGATAATTAAAGAAAGAAGGAAAGAAAGAAATAAAAATACGTTTTTTGCGGTAAACATGACGCAATAAAGAACATAAACAAAAAAAAAGAAGAAAGAGTTGGGGGAAACATGCGTCACATCTACGCAAATCGCTCAGCATTATGCTGCGACCCTATGCAAGACAGAGCCCCAGCGTAAATCTTTCTTTGGAATACGCTCCTTCTAAACATCAAGATGGTTTCGGTTATCTTTTAAAGTGAAAGCACGTAAACATTCGAATTACCCCAGCGCTGAATTGCTGGATTCGTTTTCTCCATATCTATCGATATTTTTCCTGACAATGTTTATTTTCGAACATATGATAAGTATGTATCGTTATACATAATATGTTATGTATGTATTAGTATTTATTCTTTTTTTTATTGAGCACCTGCCATGTTTTGTGTCTGCATCACCCAAAGGTTGACTGGTATAAAACTGCTTCAGCCATTAGATCCGTCTTTCTTACAGTATTTTTTCCTTGTACATAAAGGTTTAATAAATAAATAAAATAAATCTTTATCTTTTATAAATAAAAAAAACATTAAGTTAGAAATGCGGTTCACGCCTACTTCCTGTCAAGTTAATTTATTGAAAGCCTAAAACAACTGTCGAATGTCGGACAATTCCAGCAGGCTTAGGTGAAGACGGCGCGTCATGAATTCTTTAGCAGTACTGAAATATAATATGAAAAAAGGCTTTTTCAGTACAACCAATCATAAAAACTTAACGTAAAGGCCAGGGTTTTATTAATAGCAATAATAAATAATTTTCTAGGAATTAATTCGGCAAATATAATTTGATAAAAATAAAATAATAAGAACCCTAAAAAATAATTAATAACAATAATTAATTACATTACAATAAAATTAAATGTAAGTACAGTAGGCCGCGCTTCAGCGGTAACACATTAAAAAAAATGCTGAATGGGCCTGCTCTTGAACTCGATTACGCCTGATGGAAAGCGATGGATGAGGTATATGATGGAACGAGCGAGCCCAGAAGATGCCTAAGGCACTGGAACTCCCACGCATCGACGAAACACAGCAGGCTGCTTGGCGCCGGACTCCGGTGGGAGGATGGTCACAAACCAGACGGACGTTAGCCCTCCCACCGCAAGGGGAGAATCGGCCAGTCAAATAAGGTGTTGGGTGTGACTGTCCAGGATGCGCCGAGCGCTCGGGTCAGTTGAGTAACTGGCGGAACAAGCTGCGCTACACGAGGAGGCTTCTCCATGCACCCCAAAAACTTTGAGCTTGACCTAGCCTATAGTAGCATGGAGTTTGAATAGATTAAGAGGCCAGATTATACTGGCTTTGTTGCCACTCACGCGCGGCCTAACACAAGAATATTATCGTTACTAATAAATTATACATTCGAAAGTAACTCTGTCTGTTTATTACCTTTTCACGCCTAAACCACTGAACGGGTTTTAATAAAATTTCATGTAAGGAGATAGATTGCATCCTGGGGAAGGACATAGGCTACTTTTTGTACCGGCAACAAATGGGCGAAGCCGGGGGCAAAAGCTAGTAGGTATACAAAATACTAATCTAAAAGTCCTCTGTAATAAGTATAACCTAAGTAATTTAAAAGTCCTCCTTCATTTTCAAGTAGGAGGCCGATCATCACAGTTATTAAATAAAATTATTAAGATTTTCGTGGAAAATGCCTTCGCACAATCTCGGGAAAATTTGGCAAAAATGCTTTCTTATTGGCTCCTCAGACCTATAAAGGAAAATGTCTTCCAATTTTGGTCAAGGTTTTTGAAGAATGCTTATGAGATCCTCAATTACTTCCCTATCCATAATTTCATTTTATCCAATAAATTAAAAACCGATGTTTTTATACCTACTATAAATTATACTATAATTATTTTATATATTTATACATTATGTACATCGTGCCGCTTTAAGAACATATTTTCATTCCATTAAACGTTATTATTTATTTGTTTCGGTAAATATTTTAGCATTATGTATTTATCTAAGTATATTTAATTTTTGTAATTGTTTTGCATTATAAATATGTTAGTTGTCCACATTTCTTTTACATTTCTCCTTTCGCTGAAAGAAATTTCTTAAGAAATAAGCAGTATCTTTGTTGTACGTCTGTTTTACTGTGGTCTGTGTGTATAAAAAAAATGCAGTAGAGGTTTACAAAATAAATCCGTGAAAAGATAATTAATCAACTGAAATATATGTCAATTTATTAAAGAGTTTTTCATAGAGAGCCTGCAATTACAAGTATGTTTTCTAAACTTAGCAATAAAAAAATGGTTGCCTGTAAAGTCGGTTTTACGGGCGAAGATTTTACGTGACAACGTCTTTTTCTCGGTAGAATATTTATTGATATGAATATAATTAAATTGCACAATAGGAACAAGGAATTAAATGAAAATAAGAACGTAACGTTACCGAGCGTTACACTTTTTCATAAGTGACTCCCAGCCGCAACCTAATTTAAGACGTTGTCACGTCAAAAGAAATATAACCTTTTCTAAAAATAGGATTAGGTTTTCATCGTGTGAATGTCAAAGAGAACAAAACTAAACTTATGTTATTTAAAGCTACAACAGGAAGGTCAACAAGTATTTTCTATTTTAAATTCTGGTCTTTCGCCGAACCTACATGTAAACCTTTTTATTATATTGACTCAACATTCAAGCCTAACAACTAGAAACTTACTAAACGCAACTTACAACAATGAATATCTTTGAAACACAAACATATCCTAAACAATTATACAGATATTATCTTAGTGTAGTTATATTTGTTTTCAAAACAATTAATTTCAAGTTTAATTTACACATGTATACCTACATTCTAAATGTAAACCGAGAATAATAACAAGCTATTATGGCCCTTTATATATGTGTAACAAGGTTTAAAGTAGAGTGTAGTTTTTAACCATCCCATTGATTGTGTGGAAGTCTTTACCGCTACGAGGCAGAAGTTCTCAGGAAAGACAAACTTGGAATCGATTTGTCGGGCTACTTTATAGTTTTGTGATATAAAATGAAACCAGACTACTTTGTAGCATTTTGTAGATAGTATTTATTAGTCTGTGGCCTGAGACTAGTTTATTTTCAATTTCAATTTTAAAAGCTGGGATTTCTGTTGAAGATATCTTGGTTGGTTTGTAATTTGAACAAATAATGACGATATAATAAGGTCTGTCATAAGGCTGGATCTTTTGAACAGTAATAGGTAGACACTTAAAATTTTATTACAGCTATGGCCGCTATTACAACAAACAATAAAAAAAAGTAAAAACTAAAGAGGTTTCCCTATACAAGAAACTTGTTCTTTTTAAAATATAACGTTCGGTGGTACGGAACCTTTCGTGTTGGCCGGTTTTTTTAACAGACTTATACAGAGCAAACTAATTTAACGTAATCGAATAAACTGTACTTAACAGATTTTGTCTCAAATAAAAATATAATTATGAAAGTTTCACGATCAAATCAAATCGCATTTGGAACATTAAACCTCCCCTTTATCAAAATGACAGCTGTCACTCGTAATTATTTCTCGCAGTGGCCACATAGCGAGATATATATATCACACATATAGGGCACATATGAGAATATAATTTAATGACACGATCTCACTATGTGCCAGAGCAACACGGTATTACATTGTGCAGAGTTACAGTCATTCACTCAGTTTTAGTTCAAGTTGACGTGTTACTGGGTCCGGCCCGGGGTCGGGGGTTTGCCTTAAATATAAACATAACTGGTTACTCTGGATTACCCCTTCGGAGAATAAAATCGTGATGCTTTGTTGTGTAAGAATTTTAGACGTGGTTTTGTTTAATAAATTGGCTGCGGCACCGCTCGCTTTGCTCGCTCGCTCGACTCGTGCGTTGTTGGTCACAGTTTTAACCAGGGCCCACACTTAACACTGTCATCATTTCCATTGACGACAGCGATATCTGAAGTTTGGTGGGTTAAAAAAATTTGGCAGCCATCTTGTCTTGTTTGTCAAACAAATGTCATTGTCGCCGGCCATCCGCAATAGGCTATTTGACTGGTTTCTGATAAACATCTCAGATTATTTAATAGTGTCTAACGAGCCCACAAAAACCTATTACTTCAAATTGCATAATGTATTTCTTTTAGAAAATAGTAAATAAAAATGTACTGTTTAAATAAGCCGCCAAAACGCTATCTTTAACAATATGGCGTCGTGACGTCAAAATACACGTAAACAAACGTTGAAACGGTCGAGATACTAGACAAAAGTCATCTGTTCTGTCAACGATAGACAGAAATTGACTATATCATGACGTCATCATAAGTTCAGCCAATCCAGACCGTTTTCGATTACGTGGCGTCAGATTTAAAAAGATGAAGTTTTTTCGGGATTTTTTTAATAAATAATACATTGTTTTGTAGTAAAATTAATGCAAATCGATTTTAAAAGCGATAATCTATACGAGTGTCAATAATTATGACCTTATTTTTTACATTGTCAAATAGCCTATTGTCAATTCCGGTTTTCCCGACGTTGATGCGCTTCCCGAAATTCCAAGTTTAACTCAGTTATTTCTGTTATAATTGTTACTTGTTACTGTTATTGGTTTTGTTAAGTTTTGTTGCTACTCATAGTAATTAGTAAGTATGCATATTAATAAGAGTAGCGAGTCAATATACGAGATATTAAGCATTGAATATCTATAGGTAGGTGTATATTTATAGGTACCTATAGGTAGGTGTATAGCCTTAGTTCACCTACCAAACTCAAGGTGGCAGCACTTTCCATACATGCAAATTTTACCACAGATTTGTTACTCTTTTCCTCTATAGTTACTTTACTCTTTGGTTTTAACCTAACCGTCGGTGTACCCGCTAGCGTGTAGCTTAGTTACAGCCTATTATATTATCTGTGGTTACAGCGACCTTCTGTGAGAAAAGGTCAGTTAACCAAAAAGAGGTTAATTTTTTTGTAAAGTGTGCTTCCTTAGAAGCCCAAAAAGTTTTAAGGGTTCAATAATTAAAAAAAAAAACGTACGTCATTAGACGACCAATAAGTTTTAAGCGGATCAGTAAACTATTGCTTTTTTTATTTTTTTATTTATACATATTTAAGTCGACACGAAAGCGATTGTCAATCAACACAACTTCTGTAGGTAATAGCAGAAACTCGCTAGGTTCTCTAACCCGTCAGTAGTTGTACATATCTGTATTTTATCACGCACTCCGCAGTCATGAGAGGCACCCTATTGATTTATGTGAAACGGTACGCGGTACGGTGGTACGACGGTACGCTCAAACACGAGATAAAACGCGTAACATTACCGTGCACCTAATGTTATGAGAACGCTTGATAATTACATGTAGGTAAGTCTCAAAGACAACGCTTCATTAATTATATAGCTACGTAGGTATGTTGGTTAATAAACACAAGTATATTAAATAACAAATGAACATCCAAATGTGCATTTGTTAATTAACACTTTGCGGGACAATTAACGCCCCTCGACGTAACAATAAAACTTCTATTGTATCTCGTTGTGTCCTTCAAAGTGTTAAGTAGGAAATTGTATTATTTTATTCGTGTGAAATCAATCGAATAACATTACAAAGCAAGCAAAATTTTTATTAATTTTATGTAAATAAATTGGATTCATATTAGGATGATAACACCAAAGTCTATAGAATAGAATACCTACTCTTATACACCATCATCATCTGCCTAGCCTTTTCCCAACTATGTTGGGATTGGCTTCCAGTCTAACCGGATGCAGCTGAATACCAGTATTTTACATGGAGAGACTGCCTATCTGACCTCCACAACCCAGTTACTGAGTAATACGATTCCCCTTGATAAGACTGGTTGTTAGACTTTCGGGCTTCTGACTACCCATAACTACTCTTTAAACACCACTTACCATAAATATTACAGATATAAATGTAGAAATTTTACACGCAATAGACGATTTTATCATTAAAAGCGATATTTAAAGACAACCTTAGACTTTATTACCTTACTTGGAATTGTATAAATAAACTATTATTTTGGAATTTCCATGTTCGATATATTCAGTAAGATTTCAGAGCTCCATTCCAATAATGCTTACAAAATTGCTATCTTCAAAAAGCGCAAAAGATTTAAGCTCAACCACAAAATTGAACCTTTTAACAAAAATACCAGTAGATATTGTAATATTGCTGATATTTTCAAGTATAAAGTTTATCTATTTAAAGCTAAAATCTTGTTAGACAAAATGTCAAGTATTACGACGAGTTCTGCATATAAATAACGTTGTACGCTAGCAAATCTCACTTATCCGATGAAGCGTGCTAATCAAAGAAAATAACTCGAGTATCAAGTTTTACATAATATTACTTGCATCTTTGTTAACTCCTTGTTTGTCGTACAGACGCCAGCACATCAAGCTACTACAATCTGTCAAACTTTAATAGATTTTCAACTTTATCGCTATAGGCTTAGGTTCAAAGTTGATTGGGAAAATTTGACAGTTTCGAGTAGCTTGATGTGCACATAGGTACTTGAGGTTTGTCACGACTTGATCAGTATGGATTTCTGATTCTCCCATACAAACTTCAAGACCTCTTATCACGTTTTTAGGGTAACCAAGTAAGTTTTGAAAGTAGGCCAAATTCATCATCATCTTCTTTCTGCCGTTGTCCCATGTTACTTGTGGTCGGCGCAACTCATTTTTTTCTTCCATTGTCCTGTCAACCGTCACGCTATCATTCACTCCCTTCTCATTCATATCATGCCAGGCCAAGAAGGCTAAAAGAAATAGGCCAAATTATTGACAACTTTATTAAGGGCTATTTTTTCTAACACCAGATAATTTTATCCGAGGAATAATTTGACAGTTCTTCTATACAAAAACTGTCAGACGTCAATTTTATTCGACGAATAAAAAATATCTGTCGATTAAAAAATTCGGCCATAAGTTAAATAAATGATAATAGTGAAATGAACTGCTGTCTCTTACACAGTAGGAGGTTATATACCAACATATAATATATATTATACTATTATTTGTAGTATTACAAGTATATTGTTATTAGCCAACAGTAGGAGGCGGTTGCCTTTTTCTTGGACATAACCCTCGTCGCCTTATTTTAAGCCCAGGTTAGCACGGGTGTTATTCCCGCGGCCATTTTTCTTTGCGCACTGGATTTTCATCGTACTGCTTAGCATCGAGAGTTGAAAATCCTACGGTGTGTTTTTTGACGCGCTGGGGATGCGCTCTATTGGATTCTCAATGCTCGGCTCAACAACGAGAGTTGAAAATCCACTGCGCGATAAAATCCCGTCACGATATTTCTACGTCCGTGCAAACGTGGGCTAAGTAGGGCCTTTTCTTTACCATATCATACGGAATCGTTACATTATAAGCTAGCTCTTACATACCATCATTCCTATTTAATAATTCAGGTGTGTAAATAACCTTTTCGTCCGTGCCATATAAGTGAATTAAATCACGTACCTACATTAGTTGATTTAGGTGAAGTCGGGCTTAATATAATTAAAAACTTTATATTAGCTATTCAGATGTGGAGAGAGCTCGCGGATTTAATTATGTTAGTTTTTTCATTTAATTTTTGGTTAAAACGGTATGCAGTGTGCACGTAATTTTTTAAGAATGTTACGTTCTTTTGTTTTTCAATCTCGGGAACTTTTGCATTATCCTTTTACCACATGTTACCCCCTTATTAATAAACGTTGTACAGCGTCTGTATAATTACACAAAGCTTTGTCTTCTTCTTTGGAAAGTCAAATTGCTGAAAGAGAGAAATCGGTGTGTAACTATTCATTTGATATAATACGTTTATTAGTAGGAGGGTTAGAAGAGAGATTTTTAAGTTACAGGTTCGCTTTTAAAAATGTAATTAGAGCTTTAATATTGCTCTTACAGGGACAGCGTGATGCAAAGCTGGCAAGACAGCTGTTCCTAACAAACGTCACTACACATAGGTACTCATGCATTGGCAAAAAGAACATAAAGTTCTTCAATCCAGTCATACCTACCGATGACCTGAAAAGTAAGGAGCAAGAGTGGCCTATAAAGACGTAAGGTCTTTATAGGCCACTCTTGCGTACAAACACAACAACAACAAACACAGCAACTGTTTTTTTTTAATTACCGATGAAAAAATGGTAAAAATGGTTAAATAATCATGTACAGTCACGAGCATAAGTATGTATACACTTGGCTTTATTCAAAGGCGTTTTTCTCCTTTATTTTTGAATGAAATTTTATGTTATTACGAACATAGTATTTCCGAACCTATAGGTTTATGTAAAGTGTCGTATTTCAACTTTGCATTCGTTATTTCGTGAACAAATCGCAATTGAAAGTTGGCAAGTGTTGACATATTAGTGCTCGTGACTGTACTACTGAAAGTTTTTTTACAAAAAAAAAACAAAACTCGTATTACATCTTTTATTTTACTAAAAGTCCTTCATACATACAAATTTTCTATACAGAGACAAATGTTCATCCATATAAAACGAAATCCGGCACGGTAACGGCTCAGGTGCTCTGCCGGAAGGCAAGCCCGCGTCACTGAAATTATGACGTCACTGATTTACGGCTTACTTTTGTTTTGTTCAGCCAAAAACGTACTAAAATGTGTTGGATTCATAGCGCAGATTTGTATTTTAGTAAAATGTTTGTTGTTTAAATTGTAAGGAATTCAAGCGAATTGTTCATTTTGGAGAGATCTTCATAAGCTATGCGATTTAGTTTTGCTTTTACATAAACGGTGTTGTGGGCAGATCATTAAGGTACTAATAGACAAAAAAGGAATAGCATAATCGTACATTGCCCTCTGCGTGCAATACAACAACGCGTTCAGGGTGTTGGGCTGCCCCGCTACTGCAGCGCATCAGGGATGTTCGCGGACGCACATTTGGATTGTTTCTTTGCCACAATGCGTAAGCTCTGTGCGTCCCTGGCGCGTGGGGTGTGGGGCAGCAACAACAGTAGGTACGCTGTCGCTAATTTCGAGCAGGCTGGACTGTCCGTACGTGAATCGCTGCTGCGCTATTTCCCATGGAATGGTGCAGCCGCGGTGAAGCGTCGGACAGTACTGCCGCTTTGTGTACCCATTGTGTAGGAATTTGTGTTTGTTTTTGTTTAGAATGTATATTAAAGTTGTGTACTTATACAAAAATTATCTAAATTACTAACATAGGACAAGTTTTTTAATAATAAATGAGTCATGATACTTGAAATAAATAAATTGAAAATAAATATTGAATAATTAAATTGAAGTAGTCACAAGATGACACGCAAAGGCGAATACAAGTGTTGGCATTTGCTATAAAAATGGACATTATTACAAGTGAATATGTAGACTCTGATTTTTTATTTGCTACACTATGAAAATGACAACTGCGATCGACCTTTTTTGTCAACATTACATTAATGTATTGATCGAAGCTGACAGTTTGGTCTAGCAAATAAAAAATCAGTTTGGTTCGAAAAGAATAAAAGTCTAGTAAGTATTACGAATGGTTCGACAGATCCATCAAAAAATCATAAAATTAACTTCGACCAACTTCAAGGTAAATTCACAAAGGCAAAGTGAGTTAAAAAAAGGTCTCCGAGCAAAGGACAACAAAATAAAGACTTATCCCCGGAAAGAAATTGCTACCCCAGAGTAAATAGGTGTAAGTAATTACGTAAATTTTACTTTTCTGGAACTCCTGAAATCAGGTTTAGATTTCTGAACAAGGTAATTTAATATTATGCTTTAGCGAGTCGCTTGGAATTGGTCAAAGGCAAATAAATATAAGCCTGCGAGTCTCTTGTACTATGGTTGGTGAAACTGTAAAATACTGTTATCTGTACCTATTTGCTTTGCTGTGTTTCCAGCTAGTTACACTGAGGGTTCTAAAGTAAATGAGAAAGGCTTAGCATAGATGTGAATCTTAAAAGGATAAGAAAAAACCGTCCAAGTGCGAGTCGGACTCGCACATGCAGGGTTCCGTACCACAAGGCATAAAACGCCGAAAAAACGTTTCTTTCATACCACAACATATTTATTTTTTAGTGACGTCGTCCGCCGGAAAATTGCGGACGCTATATGGCGGCCACCGCTCTTTTATGAAACTTTGAGACAGCTCTTGTAAACAAGGAGAGGTGGAGACAGCTCTGTTGTAAACAATGAGAAGCGCTTTTTCGTCGAGAATAAACAAGAAATCGCTACAATGAAGCGCATGGTTGAATACATAATTTATTTTTACATTACTGCGATACGATACTAAATACTTTCAAAAAGATGACTAATGAATACAACCGTCCATACTGAAGAATTAATTTTGGAACAGGAAAAATATATTCCTAAATAGAAATTATGTATTTTGATTTCTATCAAATTATAACTTACCTCATTAATTATTGTCATGTCAAGTATGATATCTCGTATCGATTTCCCAGAAATCACAACTTTTTTACATTGAAGCCAAAAAACACATTTTCCCTTTTCGAATTACCTAATATTTCCCTGAGTTTACCGATGACAGCAGTGGGAACATTATAGGCTATTTTATCCATCATGTAACTACATTTCACCTATGTGTACAAATAAATAAATTTGAATTTGATTATGGTTATGGTAATGACTTCCAGGTGGACTACGGATATTGCCTTGACTTGACTTGCCTCATTTTAGATCGTGGGTTCGAACCCAAGCATAAGTACTTTGTTTAAATTATTTCATCACCACTGCTCTCAAAATGGTGAAGGAAACCATCATCATCATCTGCCTAGCCTTTTCCCAACTATGTTGGGTTCGGCTTCCAGTCTAACCAGATGCAGCTGAATACCAGTATTTTACATGGAGCGACTGCCTATCTGACCTCCACAACCCAGTTACTGGGTAATACGATACCCCATGGTAAGACTGGTTGTCAGACTTTCGGGCTTCTGACTACCCGTAACGACTGTCAAAGATCCACGAATGACAGCCGGGACCAACAACTTAACGTGCTTTCCGAGGCACGGAGGGGTCACGGTATGTAAAGACGGTCACCCATCCAAGGACCAACCGCTGCAAGCGTAGCTTCCCCTGATCGATCGACCTGTGCGGCTGTTATTATTTAGCCACGGGCCCCAAAATGGTGAAGGAAACCATCGTGAGAAAACCGGCATGTCATATAATCAAAAATATTCGAAGAAATCGGACATCCGCCAACCCGCGTTGGGCTCGCGAGGTAGATTACGGTCCCCTCCTTCAGACAGAGTGGAGGCCTGTGTCTCAGTGGGAACATTACGGGCTCATTATGAGTGGCTGTGCCTTATCAGTCACGGATCTGTTTTATGTAAATGACTTGATTAAGTATCGAAGATAAAACTTTATATTCCTACTAGCAGCAACCCGCGGTTCACCCGCATAAGTGTCGATTCCGTGAGAATATCGGGCTAAAAACTATTCTATGTCCTTCCCCGGGATGCAATCTATTTCTCTGCCAAATTTTATCGAAATCCGTTCAGTGATTTAGGCGTGAAAAGGTAACATACAGACAGACAGAGTTACTTTCGGATTTAGAATACTACTATAATGGATTATAATATCCAAGCTAAATATTATCTGTCATCTTTATTCTAGATTTTAATCTCATTAGTTAGGTGTTCTAAATCTGTTTTGGTCTGCAGGGTCTGCAATTGTGTAACACACTATCAGTAGCAATATTATGGGTTTCAATTTGACAGTTCAGCAACATTCATTGCGTGGTTTACGTTGTTGAGCAGACACATGTTTCGAACATATGGAGCAATGGATTAGCAATATGCTTCAAAATTATTCAAATTGAGAGTAATAGTGTGTTACACAATTGTGTAACACACTATTATTCTTGTGTTATGCAATTAGGGCGCTGGTATGGTTTCAGAGGCATTCCGAAATAACGTTATTACTAAACCGATGGCCAGAATGTTCTTTGATGCGTTGAAAACAAATGCCTTAATCGACAGTCTGGGTACTGTCTAGGTGCCTATAATCTTATTTATGCTGCAATAATGTACTACTTTGTGAAGCTGGTTGTATAAAACAGAATTCAGGAAAATATTACTAGTTACTTATGAAATGAAATGTTTATTATGTGAGTAGATCTTTTAAGACGCTTTAACACGTAAAAATTTGATGGCGCCGATATTTTCTAGCTGACTGATCCCTTAATAAGAAATGCGGAAACCATAGATATCCAACAAACACAGAGGTCATGGTTTCCTTTAAAATCCATACAATAAAGCATAAACTTAACAGAGTATTATTCCTTCGACCCTTCTTATAACACAGGACACGGCTTTAAGTGACTGTCACGGCACAAACTACTGATCATTTTAGTAAGTAGTGAAATTACACGAGATATTTTCCCAGTAATGTTGATTTGTGTTTTACAAGGAAAATAGATACAATCTAGACCAGCCGATTCTGTTAGAATCTCACCTTGAGAAGTTGGGTGAAGTGAGCTGTCATTCCATCTAATGCCCTAGCATTAGATGGAATGACAGCTCACTTTGAGATTTTTACTGAATAGCAGGAACAACTAAAGTTTTTTTTTTTTTAGCAAAACGATGCTCAAGGAACAAACGAAGAAAACCATAAATTCCTAACTCAAGTAACTTCAAGAAGTGAATCAAGACAGCAACAGCTTAAAAGATTCCGAACAGTTTTTTCGTCGGACTCTAAAAAGAGAAAAGAAATAAAATTCAAAAGGCAAGCTTCACTTAAACTCGGCATTCCCTCACTTTAAGCAGTTCACCCTCCTTATTTTGAAGAAATAAGGAAAAATAATATTGGCTTACATGCTTCCTCGTTATTTTCAATGAGCTCTAATCAGTATTGAATAATTTATTAAGAGATGAGAAATATTACTTGAGGCCTCAGACCAAATAAAACGTCAAGACATAGCGCTGCAAACAATACAGTGAATGAAGCATGCAAACTTCATTCACTGTATTGTTTGCAGCGCTATGTCTGCTATGTCTACACATCCGCTCTGTGCAGACACGCTCACACGCACACATTTATAACCATTTACAATCAAACTACATCTCACTATGTGCACACATGTTTATGAAACCGGCCTCACTTTACTGTTGACAGTCCCTCTGTCTTAGTTTTTTATTTGGTCTGAGCTTGAGACTTAGAAATTTATTTAACTTACTAGCTGCGCCCGATGTCGATCCCGTGGGAATATCGGGATAAAAAGTCAGCTACCTCCATACACAATTTTATCAAAATTGGTCCAGCCGTTTGAGCGTGAAGAAGTAACAAACATATAAACACACCCCCACACACCCCCACATCCTCACATTCACAAACTTTCGCCTTTATAATATTAGTGTATGTGATATAGCTCCAATTATTTTTTGTTTTCCTCGTTGGTCTAGTGTTCTCAAGCGCTACCGCTAAGCATGAGGCCCTGGGTTCGACTCCCAGATCGGGCGAAGTGTTATTAGCTTTTTCTATCTGGAATTTCTCAGTAGCAGCCCAGAGTTTGGATTTGTGCCCGGTTGACAGCAAGAGGCTCGCCCCTTATTAGACAGGACTTAAATATAACTGGTGAAATGTGGGTATATCTATCTACTATGGGTACCCCTCCGTCTAACCCTTACCCGAGGGCCACGAAATACGACGCTCCAAGCGAATTCGCCTTGCGCTGCAAGCATCAGCGTCGAGCGTCAAAAACAAATGTATGTCTATTATCTACAAGGCCACGAAGTAGCGCTGCAAGCAGCAGCGAAATTTGCTACGAGCGAATTTGCACGAGCGTTGGATGATCCGACGCGCGTTTTTTATGAGCGTCAAAAACAATTGTATCAGAACATTCCACAGTGTGCACGAAACAGTCGCTCCACACTTTCCGATAGAATCGGTCGCTCCGCGCGTCTGCGTATAAAACAAATTGTTTTGTTTTTGTCGCGCTTATAGTAACTAATCCAATATGAATACTGAAGAATTTATCACTGCAATCTAAAATCGACCTGCGTTATGGATGAGTTCACATCCGCAACATAAGTATAGGAATGTTGTAAAAAAATTGTGAGAAGAAATTAAAATTATTTTTTAAGTTTTATTTACAATATTTAGATATTTTTGACAGCGTCATTTTCACGTGTAATATCTATCGACGCGTGCTCACTCTGTACTCACAGAGCAAGTAACCTTTTTCTGTACTGAACTGATGCATTCCCCCACCGACGTACACGCTACAGGCGAATATTTGAAGTTCGTGGCCTTGCTTTTGACGCTTAGAAATGACGCTTGTAGCGTATTGACGCCTCAAGCGTGGCGTTATTTTCGTGGCCGAGGCATTAGGCGTTTTATTATTTTGTATAGATGTTCTTCGTTATAGAATAGGCTCCTTCGATAAATGTGCTACAAATTGTTGTTATAATAATCTGGTTGTAGATACTTTGTTCTACTGCAAGGCAACATGGCCGCTTCTCAAAACAGAGAACAAAAGAGCATCGATATACAAAAACAAAAGGTGTTCCAAAAGCGACTTCAAAATACCAACATTTTTTATTTCAACATAATCAGCCTATAATGTTCCCATTACTGGTACACACTACACAGGCCTCCTCTTAGTAAGAGGGAGTGGGCCGTAATCTACCACGCGAGCCCAGTGCGGGTTGGTAGATGTCATAATGTCTTTAAATTTTTGATTCTACAACTTGCCGGTTTCCTCACGATGTTTTCCTTCACCGTTTTTGAGAACAGGGGTGATGAAATAATTTGCACAAAGTGAAGCGCCTGTCTGGGTTCGAACCTACGACCTAAAACTCGTAAATCGCGGCAGTTACGTTGCCACGACTGCTCTCCTATTTTATTTTATTCTTACAAATTCATTAATCGCCGTTGAGGTCAATTTGGCGGAGGTGGTAAGACCCACAGAGATAAATGTGGGGCAGGCTGGAGTCTAGAGAGGATTTGGCATGCAGCATGGTACATTTTTTAAGAAGATTTTGGATCGATCTTAATTATTCAGCTACCGGTGTCCTGTTAGCTACAGGCCACTACCTACTTTTAAACAAAGAGCAGTTTGTAATTATCCACAGTAGGTACCCAATTTATTTTACGACCAAACCAGGAAGTGGCAGCAAGTTAGAGTGCTCGCAACCGTTCTAGCCACATTGTTGCGTTGCGAAGCTAAGCAACAAAATATTGGTGCAACATGTTTGCGTCGAACTGAGGGTCAGCGTAGACCGACGGAGTGGCGGCGAAGTGCGCAAGGCACACCGTGCCATAGTAAACAAAATCGTTCAGTCGTCATACTACAGCGTTTAAACCAATTACAGGCACTATTGAACTGTCAAAGAGTCGGTCAGTGAAAAAGGAAGCTAGTTGCCCAGTCCAAAGCGTAGTAGGTTCCTATTGAGAAGAACGGCAATGTAACTCCACGGACTCTTCGTTAAAGTCGAGGTATAGAATTCTGTTGGACTGCACTCACCCGTAAATAACATTGGACCAAAGTAACACTTCGTAGTTTTGTAGTAAATACACACTTGAAAGCTTCTAATTATGAAATTTGTGACTTTCGAACATGTTCCGGTCGTATTATTTATTCGAGAGACCTCCGACTAGTTTTTTCTGCATTGGACACAAAGTTCCGGATCGCTGTGACACGTGTCAAAAACTTTATGGTATTCTGAGCTTTGATCGCAGAGCGTATATTCTGAGTAGAGCTGAACGAAAATACTAATAAATTGTTGTCATTTGTGTAACACGTTGTATAATTTTTGATTAAATAAATATATTATAAAAGCAAATTATAAATTCATCATCATCATTTCAGCCGAAAGACGTCCAATGCTGCCTTAGAGCATTTAACCTATAAATGCTCTAAGAATGCCGCACATAGGCCTCCCCCAAGCACCTCCACTTCGACCGGTTCTGTGCTTCTCGCATCCAACGGGTTCCTGCGGCCTTCACAAGGTCGTCGGCCCACCTATAAAGTCCAATTATAAATTATTTGTAGCAAATTCGAATTACGCGGAATTTCGAAACATATAATTTTTCTTTGTGTCAAAATTCCGCGTAATTCCAATTAGTTTCGGTCTAAAGACTAATCATTTCATATTCGTCGAATTTCCTTGGATAACCTTATTTTTTTGACATGTTTGGGCCGACCCTACTCCAGCATAATTTTTAGGAAATTGATATCACACACTGTTTTAGTTTGGCAGAAAAAAAAAAACTCGGAAGTTTTGATCAAATAGTCATTTCAGAAGCAGACTTCGAATTAAATAGAACCGGTGTTTTTCACCCAATACTCAATGGAGCCCGTGGCTAAATAATAACAGCCGCAAAGGTCGATCGATCAGGTTAAGCTACGCTTGCCGCGGTTGGTCTGTGGATGGGTGACCATCTTTACATACCGAGACCCCTCCGTGTCTCGGAAAGCACGTTAAGCCGTTGGTCCCGTCTGTCTTTCGTGTATATTTGACAGTCGTTATGGATCCTCAGAAGCCCGAAAATCTGACAACCAGTCTTACCAAGGGGTATCGTATTACCCAGTAACTGGGTTATGGAGGTCAGATAGGCAGTCGCTCTATGTAAAATACTGGTATTCAGCTGTATCCGGTTAGACTGGAAGCTGACCCCAAAATAGTTGGGTAAAGGCTAGGCAGATGATGACTCAATACTCAATATTGCTTGATTATATTATATTGCTTTACCATAATGTGTACTTAGGTGGTAACTATATAATTTAGATCATTATGGACCCTGCACCCAAACTGCATAAAACACTATCAATCTCAATCAGAATCATTTTGAAGGATATTGCTAATCCATTGCTTCATATGTTGGAAAAATTGGTCTACTCAACAACGTAAATAACGCAATGAATGTTGTTGAACTGTCAAAATAAAAACCATTACTACTGATAGTGTGTTACGCAATTACCCCGTTGGTCTATTTAGAGCTAGACTTTGCCGACAACTGTGCCGACGGTATACGGGTATAGGCCTCTTCTCTTAGCTGGAGCTAATCTCTACGCTGGTCGCAACGCTGGAGCTAATCTCTACGCAGTCTCAAGGCCGATTTGCAATGGCAATCATACAGAAGGAAGAAGAGATAAATCACACTAATATTATAAAGGCGAAAGTTTGCGAGTGTGTGTGTGTGTGTTTATATGTTTGTTACTTCTTCACGCTCAAACGGCTGGACCAATTTTGATAAAATTTTGTACTGAGGTAGCTGACACCCTGGATTAACATATAGGTTGCTTTTTATCCCGTAATTCCCACGGGATCGACAGCTAGTTTAAAATAAAGAAAAGGTGTTTCAGGTATCAAGAAGAAAACAGCAAAGAAAGCTTCGTACGAAAAAGCCATTCGCAAATTATCACATATAAATACACTACGATATATGGCCAATGTTTCAGGTTTACGTGGTGACCTGTTGAACTACCGACGTGTCGGCTTTGCTCGTTGGCGCTCGGCCAACCTCGGCTCTTTTACATAATTCTCCCAATCCATGATAGCACACGTTTTAAAGCTATTACGCGATTGATGACCCTTTTCGCGTTCGCAATTAAGAGAGATCGACGAACGAAGATCAATGTCGTGTTACGTTACTAACTAAATTGCAAAGGCTTTAAAAGGAGGACGTAAATGATGACTGAAACGATGCTCATTAGGGCTTGTTTTAGAAATGTTAGTAAGAATATATTTTTGCGACTGTGTTGTTGTTTATAACGAACCTACATCACTGTTGTTAGTTGAAAACATTGTTTTGGTTAAACTATTAATTACTATTAGAATTTCGTACCCAAAGGGTAAAAACGGGACCCTATTACTAAGACTCCACTGTCCGTCTGTCTCTCTGTCTGTCACCAGGCTGTATCTCATGAACCATGATAGCTAGACAGTTGAAATATTTTCACAGATGATGTATTTCTGTTGCCGCTATAACAACAGAATAAAATATTTAAGGGGAGCTCCCATACAACAAACGCGTTTTTTTCGGCGTTTGTGCCTTGTGGTGTGGCCAGATAGTACGGGACAAAAAGTAGCTTATGTCCTTCCCCAGGATGCCATCAATCTCCTAGCCAAATTTTATCGAAATCAATTCAGTAGTTTAGGCGTGAAATGGTGAAATTGGATTTCGTGGGTTTTAATTTAAAAAAATAGCCTAAGTTACTCTTTATAACATCAGCTGCCAGTGAAAGTCCCGTCGAAATCGGTCCAACCGTTTCAGAGATCAGCCAGAACAAACAGACACACAGATACCTAAACATTTTGAAAATTGTTTTTTGTTATGACTACCGTATGCATTTTAAAGCTGTTATTTTTACAATACAAACATACACTTTATTTTTCTTTATTTTTGTAGATTGTACAGGGATCGCCCATTTTATTGTTACGACATATTTTGAGTACCTACCTGTAGGTAGGTAGGTACTCAAAATATGTCGTAACAATAAAATCGTAAATCGTCGTAGATTGTAATCTAAGCAACTAAATAGATACTTATTCTGTAGACATTAAGGAGTAAGTCCAGCTGTGGCCGATTCATCATGTCATATTAAGTATTATCACCTTCGCTAATGCGATAGAAACACGAAGAGATCATAACGCCGGTTTACATACACACAAGCATTTTTGCCGTGAAAAACAACGGTTGATTCGCCGCGTGTAGGCACGGTCGTCAGTGTTGTATGGATCACACAGTTTATAATAGTAGTCTGTGGATCACACGGCGACACTACGGCATGGCATCACCCCTGTACGTGCCGTGTCTGTTAACAAACTTCCATTCCCAATTTTCTATCAAGGTATCAAGGCACATCAAGCTACTACAATCTGTCAAATTTCTTTAATAGATTTTCAACTTTATCACTAAAGTATAAGGTTCAAAGTTGATTGGGAAAATTTGACAGTTTCGAGTAGCTTGATGTGCTGGCGTCTGTACCTTTTAATGATGTGCCTTAATTTCAAGTGTCAATCTGACAGTTCTTCCCGCAGTTTATTTGAACCCAAAAAGAACCAAACCACCAAAACAGCCCGATAATCCATAAGTAAGTACTATATTCACGAATATAGGTCTACTACAATAACAAACGTTTAAAAAACTTTAATTTCCGAGAATTTTTAAGTGATACGTGCAGGATTACAGTTGTAACCGATCATTTAAAAACTATGGCATGTTGTTAGGAAACGGCCACAAATTATCAGGTTGTTTTACTTAACTGGCTGTGATTACTGCTCCCTGCTATTATTGTAATAAAATATATTTTGTTTCATAATTACGTGCACGTTGACATTTTGTTTCAAGTTTGTTTTGTATTTTTGTATATAATATGATTATTTCTAAGGTCAAAGTCGAAATTGAAGACTTAGATCGAAGGTAACGGATATAATTAATTTATGTATTTGGGTTAATAGCTAACCTTCTTATTATGGAATAAATTAAAATCCATTGGACATCAATGATACTAAAGTAATTTTTTTATCAACGTACTTTTATATGTATATACAGGGTGATTGGAAGATGGGTGCAAAGCTTTAAGGCGAAGATAGTACAGACAATTTAGAACCATTTAAGCCATGGTTGTCTTAGACGAAGTCTTACTACTTTTTTTTTACCAATTTATAAAGATTTTTTTCAAAAATTCCTAAATTTTTAACTAAACTATTTATTTATGGCCAAATTGAATGATAAACGAATTCATTTTTATTGTATTTAATTAAAGTAATGTGTAAGCAATCTAGCAAAACATGTCGTAGGCCTCTGTGTCGTTAGACATTTTTTTTACAGATATTTAAAGTTCATAACAAATTTCAAAATTCATAAATATTTTTTGCAAACCTTATTTAAAAAAAAACGGAGCGTGCTTTTTTTGTTCAAACCTTTTTGAAAACATGCTTGATAATCGCTTTTTCTATTGAGGTAACATTTACGCGGATATCTTACAAATTATTGAAATTAGAACCTAAAAACCAATTTAAGGGAGAAATTTTAAATTTTAGGCAGTCTAAATAAAACAACATTTGAATTAAATTTATTTATGTTTCATGGTCAAAATGTTGTCCGTGATTCCTAATACAAGCACGGTTCCGTCTTCTCACTTCTGTTGTTGTTATTTTCAACATCATATCTCCAGCTTCATTGTTTCAAACTCTGAATTAATTCTCTCTGTCAGTTCTTCTCTCGTGTTTATTTCAACATTCGTATACACCAGCTCCTTGGCCCGGCCCCACACGAAAAAGTCCAGCAGGGTCAGATCTGGTGAGCGAGCGGGCCAAGGGATGGGTCCATCTCTGCCAATCCAGCTGTCAGGAAAGCAATTATTTAAGTGTTCCCCATGTGTTGTGTGGGTTATGAAAGTTTGTAATGCCCTCCCTAGAAAATTTGCTTTCATCCGTCCACAAGATTGATTTCAAATTCAAATTTTCTAGGGAGGGCATTACAAACTTTCATAACCTTCATGAATGGGCCGCCAAAGACAACAATCCACATTTTATGAAGCAGGTGTCGTTTCAGAGGAAATTCTCTGTCAATGTTTGGGCTGGAGTAATTTGCAGGACGTTGATTGGGTCTTACCGGAGACTTTCAATGGTGAAAATTATTTGCACTTTCTACAAGTGGATTTACCAGAGCTGATAGAGGAAACCGGTGTCCCGATATTCGCAAGAGACAGTACAGTCATCTTTCAGCAAGACGGCTGTCCAACGCATTGGATGTTAAATGTAAGGGAACACTTAAATAATTGTTTTCCTGACAGCTGGATTGGCAGAGACCCATCCCTTGGCCCGCTCGCTCACCAGATCTGACCCTGCTGGACTTTTTCGTGTGGGGCCGGGCCAAGGAGCTAGTGTATACGAATGTGGAAATAAACACGAGAGAAGAACTGATAGAGAGAATGAATTCAGAGTTTGAAACAATGAAGCTGAAGATGATGTTGAAAATAACAACAAAAGAAGTGAGAAGACGGAGCCGTACTTGTATTAGAAATCACGGACAACATTTTGAACATGAAACATAAATAAATTAAATTCAAATGTTGTTTTTTTTAGTCTGCCAAAAATTTAAAATTTCTCCCTCAAATTGGGTTTTAGGTCCTAATTTCATTAATTTGTAAGACATCCGCGTAAATGTTACCTCAATAGAAAAAGCGATTATCAAGCATGTTTTCAAAAAGGTTTGAACAAAAAAAGCACGCTCCGTTTTTTTTAAAATAAGGTTTGCAAAAAATATTTATGAATTTTAAAATGTTTTATGAACTTTAAATGTCTGTAAAAAAAATGTCTAACGACACAGAGGCCTAAAACATGTTTTGCTAGATTGCTTACACATTACTTTAATTAAATAGAATAAAAATGAATTCGTTTACCATTCAATTTGGCCATAAATAAGTAGTTTAGTTAAAACTTTGGGAATTTTCGAAAAAAATCTTAAGAAATTGGTAAAAAAAAAGTGGTTAGACTTCGTCTAAGACAACCATGGCTTAAATGGTTCTGAATTGCCTGTACTATCTTCGCCTTAAAGCTTTGCACCCATCTTCCAATCACCCTGTATATCAATTATAAATAGAGTAGGTCTATTTATAATTGATACTTTTATAAACCATAAAAAATAAAAAGTGCGTAAAGTAAAAGCATTTTAAATGCTAACATTTTAAGGTTTTGCTTGTTTAATTTATAATATTATTTTTGATAATTTTGAAATACCATATTTGTTACTCAAAAGCCATAACTCCCGAACAACTTCCGAAATTACAAAACAATTAAAAACAAACCTAGCAATGCAACAGAAAGCCAAACCCTGCCAATAGTAAAAGTTGCGCCGGCCATTGCGCGCGTGTAGCCGTGTATTGTCGCTCAGCTGACATGCGACATTCAATTTCCTTTTGTCAACTATTGCAAACTGCGGAGGCGAGGCGGCGGCCATGATGTATTTCCTGTCGCGTTTAAAAATATTAAAATGTTGTTACTTTTATGAGATGTGACGTTTTTGGCTGGTAGTAGAGAGTAGGTACTGGCTGGTTGGTTGTTGGCAGTTCATTTTGGTACTTACGTAATCAAGGTGACGTGATGGAAACTATTTTTTTTAGATTGATTTCTACTTTAGTTTTAGATTAGGAGTATGAGGAAGTTTCGTATCAGCATTTTTTTTCTTTTTAAGATTATTGATTGTTCCTCGTAGAAACAGTCAATCTATTTATGTTGGGGTCTAATATTAGACACTAACATCAAAAAATCAAAATCAAAAATAATTTATTCAAATTGTATGGGCTGAAGATGAGCACTTTTCAAATAAAATAAATGCTAGAAAAAAAACCCCTAAAACGCCCGCCCTCTACTATCGATGAAATCCAGCCGCAGCGTAATCTTCACACGGTACTTACTCATAGCGTCAAGATGTATGCGTTATGACTTTACCTAAACATTATTATTTGAATCACACTAATATTAAAAAGGCGAAAGGTTGTGAGTGTGTGTGTGTTTGTTACTTCTTCACGTTCAAACGGCTAGACTAATTTTGATACAATTTTGTATGGAGGTAGCTGACACCCTGGATTAACATATAGGCTACTTTTTATCCCGATATTCCCACGGGACCGACATTTATGCGGATGAAACCGCGGGGCGCAGCTAGTACAACAATAAATTAAAGTAAAAACGATACTTAATAAAAAGGCAGCTGTTCCAAAATGCCGCTTGAATAACAATGTCGAAGTCATTTCTGAAATAACCTTCCAGGATGTTTAAGTAAAACAAGGGCCAGTATTATGAGGTCATCAGGGACGTAATTAAATTAGACGGAGTCCCCCTCGTGATTGGGATTTCGGGGAAGCCATAACAGCCTTACGGTAGCGTAATGATATAGCCAGGGATCTGATGGTAGGTCATTTATTTTATTTAGTTAATTAACTTTGTACCGTGTCTGTTATGGGATTCGTGTAAGTTATATGTGACTGTTGTGGTCGAACTTGAAATAAAATCAAATAATGCTGATTCGTTACAGTTTCCTGCCAAAAGTTTATTAGAGGTTGCTTTAAACTAGCACCAATGTATTACCAATGTATAACCTACTAAATTTAAATTAATAAAAACGAAAGTTAGTGAGGATGTATGGATGTTTGTTACTCTTTCACGCAAAAACTACTGAACGGATTAGGCAAACAGATAGTTTATAACCCAGCCTAATTGCGTAAAACATTTTCTTTCTGATTACAATTCCGAAACTATGCCAACTACAGTTTGAATCGATATCAGTAAACGGAATTGTGTAAATCTATATCATCCCAATTGACTATAATTGTATAGAGGTGTACCGACTGTCGGGCAGAATTTGTTTGGTGAAAGCGTTTTGTTTCTTCATATAAGAACTATTCGCTTCCAAATAATTTTGCTATAATTAAATTTTGTTTTGATTACAACTGATGGTCTACTACTGCATATAAATAAAAATGTACAATGATTGCCGAAAAATGAAAAACCAATTTATAATACACTTTCTACCAAAAACTACCATAATTGAAATACGTAAGGAAACGTTTTATTTTTCACGTTTTAGTTATCTGTGGCCAACGATAAAATCGTAAAAAAAGCAGTGTTGTCAACTTAGTGGGAGTTCCACTAAACTTGGGGGTTTGGACACAGGGGTGGGGTGCTGGTGGACAAAATTTTGCTTTCAGTGGCTGGTGGTTAGACTAATTCAATTTGTAGAAAACAATACAATCAACTACTTTAACTTTGCCTCGAGAAAATATTATATTAACACGATAATGGGCATGTTTTATATTTTGTTTAAACCTTGTGAAAGTGAGAAATAAATCATCGAACTACTGACGTTTTAAGATTTATTTCTTTCAAATGCGGAAACCACTGCCGATTTGAAAGTAAGTAATTTCGAAAAAAATCCCACGGCAACATACTACTAACTTCTTGAGTAATTCATTATTTTATGATATTGTAATAGGATGATGCTAAAAAAAAAGTACTGTGAATAAGTTATGTTTGTGTCCATTCTCAAATCTTAAAACGGACCTCCATAACGGCGATCGAACGTCGCTAATAAGAATAAACATAATATAAAAAAATTGCGCCTTCTAGTGGACTCGGGAGAAAAGTTGGCAACACTGACACTGAGGAATTAGTAAAAGTACTCTGTGGTAAAAGTACTCTACTACTCTGTGGTAATAAAAGTAAATAATGAAAATAGGATACTTTTAAACCATAATATTATACAAATAATCTTTGTTTGGTTTTACCTTGAATGTTGTTTAAATTAATACTTGTTTTATGTTTTTTAACATACTAAATTGTTTTTACTATTTTCATACAGAAACATAGGATAAATAGTTTCGGAACATTTTTGTTGTGGTTTCTTGTAGAAGGAATGCGTTTGTAAAGTTCTCTGATAGAATAGAGGACAAGGAGGTTTTAGCTGGCTGCACTAAGACTTAGGCTGTTTTGCTCGATAGCGAAAAGCACCTTAGTCTGTTATATGTCAATATAATCATAAAAGTAAGTAACCAAATATATCTAGGAAAAAGTTGTTCGTATCTCATTATTAGATTATTGTAGCTCGTGTAAGTACTTACCCTTGATACCGATGATCATCAAGGATAGAACTATATTAGCTTTCGACCTCCCTGGACATGGGTTTTCGTCGTAGACTGCCGGTACACTTAATCAACAACTCACATAACATACTCAATATTAAATGATACCTTCTCCCCTCTTAGGTACACATAATTGCTATAAGAACGAAACACACAATCTTTGAGAATTCAATGAAGATTTCAATATGTTTTTAATTTTCAGATAATTGACTTACAACAAATGGGACTGGTTGAGGATGATTTTGTATATAAAAGAGCATTTCAACTCGGAGTGTCCTTACTGTCTCACTTTTAAAACTGCAGGAGAATTCTCGGGGTGTTTCACCTACGAAGACATGAATGAACGCAGCATATTACATACATTACTGTTCGCTTCGGCCACTGCTACTGCTGCTCAGCAACTACTTCAGTTTTCAAACTTCTCAAGTACAAACTCAAGATTGTTCAAAAACTGTTGAATCTTCAGTCTTGCATGACAACATAAACATATGTACCTATTATGTAAATTGATAACAGTGTAAGCTTTAATATAAAGTTGAATACTTACTAAGCCTTTTTTTAATAAAGACAAGTGATTATTATAGTGATACTAATTAGAAAATAGTGGTGTTTAGCTAAATTAACTGTCATTCATTAGGTACTTATAGGTAAATAGAAAGACAAAATATGGTAAACAAAAAAAAACTGGTTTTATTTATATTATTACAACCTATCTGACAATAGCATTTATTCACATTTAGCATAGAATATTTGGTCATGAGGCAAGAATAAATTGGAACAAATATTTATATTCTATAGATTGGTGGAATTTGGCATCTAATGTCTTCCCATGTACTGCTGGCTAATGCTTCCTGTGAGAACAAGTTAGTTTTTCCTGAATAATAGCGGCAGGCCCAGACGGAGATGGCGGGATAAGCTGGACTCCTTTAATAAAGATAGGTCCTTGGCAGCTCTCGACAGAGAGGGGTGGAAGGAGAGTAGGCCTTTGCCCAGCAGTGGCGCAAGATGTAGTTGAGCCTGACACCTGAAAGATAAAAAAAGAATTTAAGTAAATAAATCCTCATTATGTTACAACCATCCACAAAGTATTTAAAAGGCTCAAATCTATGTACATATTAGAACAGTAATATACTGCTATAAACACAAATTAGATGCCTACAATTCTATTGATGGATGAAGCATACTTGACTAAAAAGTACCTACACAAAGATACAGCAAGTATTTTTACTTATTAGGTAATAGATAAAAAGGAGGATGGGCCTATGATACATATTACACACATTACTAATTGTGATATCAAACAAAACCAATACAATGCTAGAGTATTTTGAAGGGCTCCACATAATAATGTAACAATAAACACTAAATAAATATTATGGTACTTCCATATTATTATAGTTGAATATTTAGAAAATAACCTTCAAGACTACCTACCATAGTGGTGCTAGGAGACTGATATTGATTTTGAGGATTTACACCGGACATCCTAAGGTTTATGACAGAATACATTTTTATTAATTGACTTAGATATTCTTACTAATAATATTTAACAATAATTGAAAACACATATTTTCAGTTGCCTACCTAACTTACCTACATACCTACTTTCTTTAATTTAGTTTGTTGTTATAATTGTAAATATTCATCCCCTCGTCTTTTATGAAGCTAAGCTATAGGTACTATGGTCAGTAACAATAGAAAAAGTAATTGTGTCTTGTCATTAGTAGTTGAAGTCATTATATTACCAATGTTTGATGGTGCCCTATGTATCTAGGTATATTATACAATGTAGGTATTCACCAGTAGATACCTGACAAACAATATACAGTTTGTAACATCTTTGAAGATGGTCAGTGGGTCGTCTTAGGAAGATACAACATTTAGGTTAGGTTAGGGTATACCTATAGTGGGCCCATTCAATGTTCAACACTTATAAAGAAAATAATACTGAATTACTGACATTACCTTGAACAATGATGTTTAAAAGTAGGTCTATGTATGGTGTGTATTTTCGTCGAAGTCCTTGGATAGATTTAATCCATCGATTTATATTGCTTCATAGTGTGCTTTATATTTGTTCTTCCTCTTTAGTTATTCCTTTTCCAATGAAGTAAAACCTCGAATGGGTTGCGCTTCTGGCATAATAAGTTAACGTTTGTTATGGTACGAGATACGAATTTGTCTTTCGTTAAAATGCCACCAATATAGGTACCTCGTTTCTGAAATATCATAATAAGCATAATTTATGTTGTAAGCACTTATATCAGAAGAAAACTTTTACAATTATTTTACTAAATTCACCTCACTGCCTTAATTTTTAAAATACTATTAATATGGTTTTATCATTGAGGTTTTACACTAAATCACATTCACAATTTATCAGGAAGGCTACCACTTACATTTTTTCGAACTAATTATGGGGATTACGCGTTTAAATCCTAAAATATGTAGATCGGAAAATGATTACGACGAGAAGCCTGCCTTCTCTTTCAAACCAACTGCAGTTGGTTTTAATTTGACGTTTGAAGCCAAATCTAGCTTGTCAAAAAAGTTACACAATACGAAAAATTTACTTTTGCCCAGTTTTTCTTGACGTATCGTTCACTCTAATAGCGATTCAAACAGAGCCGTTGGCTTCCCCTTCAGACGAGTTTACGCAATACGAAAAGGTTAAAACGAAGCCAATTGGGATCAAAACGAAGCCCACTAGTCTACATCATTTCTCGATAATGCATTACGCAATTAGGTAGCAGGATTAACACATAGGATACTTTTTATCCCGATATTCCTACGGGATTTAAACTTATGCGGGTAAAACCGCAGGGCGCTGCTAATGACTTATAATCTAACGGAGTATAATCAGACAAAAAAACAATATGCTATACGAGGGATGTGCTAGGCTACGAAATTCAAATTTTCTTAATTTTTTTTTGCAATTTGCAGGTCAGTGTCAGGTTGAATACTGATTAAAATATCATTCGCGACTGTAACAAGTATACATAATCAGCTTATAATGTTCCCACTGCTGGGACACGGGCCTCCTCTCTGTGAGAGGGGTTGGGCCGTAATCCACCACACGGGCCCAGTGCGGGTTGGTAGATGTCATATGTCTTCGAATTTTTGGTTTACATGCCGGTTTCCTCACAATGTTTTCTTTCATCGTGTTGAGAGCAGTGGTGATGATATAATTTACACAAAATAAAACGCCTGTCTGGGTTCGAACCTACAACTCGTAAGTCGCGGCCGTCACCACTAGGCCACCACTGCTCTACCTAACTAACAAGTGTGTATTTACAGAATTATAATGACGAGTGACTCACTTGGGTATGTTAAGTCCTTATTTGGAGATTATGGCAATGGTATAGACGACCCCGTCGACGTAAAGTCGAATGTCACTTGTCTGTCATAAAACGATAAGGTCTCTTTGTCTTCGTGACAGTTAGATAGTTTGAACCTTATTGAAGTCTCAATTAACTGGGAATTGTTTTAAAGCCAAATACGGATGATAACTTATTTATTAGAAATGTTCGAACAAACAGTGTAATTCCAAAGAAGGTATAGTAAAATGGTCGAAGCCATTTGTAAAATCGATTGCTTTAAAAGTTTTTGAATGGAAGAAGAAGAGAAGAATTATGGATTTCGTGATACAGTGATTATTTTACAATGATTATTTTATGGCATTCGTGATACAGGGTAATCCTAGTACGAGTGCCAAAGCACTCCTTTGACATCTAAGTGCACATTACATAAGACCTAATTTGTTTGTTTTTTAAGGAGATTTACTGTACCCATTCTTCTAGTAATAAAAATTATTATTATTATTATGGAAGATGAATGGCGCTAGTAAGAAGTAACACAGTCGTGACGTCACTTTTGTGATAGTGTCATATTTTTCTAGCAGTTATTTTAAAACGTTTATATTTTTGCAATATTTTAAGCTTTTACCCTTCAGACATACTTTCGCATTCATAATATTAGCACTAGTATGTATTGTTTGCACTAAGTGGAACTCAATACAATATTGGTGCCGCTGACTCGTATTTAAATATAATACGTAAAATATGCCTTAGGTTTAAAATAAAAAAAATGTCATCATCTCTCCTACGAGATCGACTGTAGAAGTGCATGTAGATATTTTCTGCTTCGTAAATCTTTCGACTGACACAGCCATTCATCTATCGACTATTACTCACCAAGTCAGAACCACTTCAGTCACCATCCATATTTTATGGCCATACAAAAGCAACATCTCAATTGATAGCATAAAGTTTATCAACCTAAGCTTTACCCAGGGGAAAAAGAGATAGTAAACAACTAAGTTAATATCCGAATACCCTCCAAAATACCAACTTCAAAAAACAGCTTTGACATCGCTAAACAACTTTAGCTCTCTTTATATCTGTTGAGGAGATAAAACTTCCTTATTTTTGTTGTTTTCTTGATAGTTAAGGCTTATTTATCCTTTGTACGGATGGCAATAAAATTCGATTATATCATTGCTACTTTTGCACTTTTTTTCAATTGACACAAAATTGTTCGATAGAATGTATTTCAGCATGTCATATATATGGAGAGCAGTGGTGGCCAAGGGGTAACAGCAGTTTTTTTTTTGATAACCTACCTAAAATTTCCACGCTACATGTTCTAGAATCATGTGTTGAATTCATAGTTACAGTTTGCACGTCGATGGGGATGTCACCCTGTATATTAGCTGAGAGTTATTTTTCTTTAAATTTTACTTCTGTTCCGATTTAAAAGAAAATCATCACCATCATTATTACAGCCGAAAGACGTCCACTGCTGGACACAGGCCTCCCCCAAGCACCTCCACTTCGACCGGTTTTGTGTTTCTCGCATCCAACGAGTTCCTGCGACTTTCACAAGGTCGTCGGTCCACCTTGTGGGAGGCCTTCCAACGCTACGTCTTCCGGTACGCGCTCGCCACTCCAGAACCTTTCGGCCCCATCGGCCATCTGTTCTGCGAGCAATGTGCCCTGTCCACTGCCACTTAAGTTTGAGAATTCTTCGGGCTGAGTCGGTTACCTTGGTTCTCCTGCAGATCTCTTCATTTCTGATTCGATCAAGCAGGGAAACTTCAAGCATAGCCCTCTTCATTGCCATTGCATTGAGCCTTCTATTATGGCCCATTATGAGCGACCACGTTTAATACGTGCCTTTTTGACCTACCTACCCCTAAATGTCAGTTTGTAAAGGAAAATTACAATTAGCGCGGCATTTTACTGTGTTTTACCCCGGTAAATGCATTGTGTAGGTGTTACTGGTTATGTTATAGAATTAATAAAAACTAGCCAAGTGCGAGTCGGGCTCGCACACGAAGGATTCCGTACCACAAGGCAAAAAAGCACGTTTGCTGTATGGGAGCCCCCTTAAATATTTATTTTATTCTGTTTTAAGTCTTTGTTGTTATAGCGACAACAGAAATACATCATCTGTGTCAAAATTTCAACTGTCTAGCTATCACGGTTTATGAGATACAGCCTGGTGACAGACAAACAGACAGACGGACAGTGGAGTCTTAGTAATAGGGTCCCATTTACCCTTTGGGTAAGTGATCGATTGAAACCTTTCCTTGAAATCTGGATTTTACTACAACATTCTATACCTTCATGAGGGGCCCGTGACTAAATATCAACAGCCGCAACGGTCGATCGATCAGGTTTAGTTACGCTTGCCGCGGTTGGTCTGTGGATGGGTGTCCATCTTTACATACCGAGACCCCTCCGTGTCTCGGAAAGCACGTTAAGCTGGTTCCTGCTGTCATTCCTGAATCTTTGACAGTCATTATGAGTCATCAGAAGCCCGAAACTCTGACAACCAGTCTTACCAAGTGATATCGTATTACCCAGTAACTAGGTTGTAGAGGTCAGATAGGCAGTCGCTCCATGTAAAATACTGGTATTCAGCTGCATCCGGTTAGATTGGAAGCCGACCCCAACATAGTTGGGAAAAGGCTAGGCAGATGATGATTCGTATACCTTCATTTAATACAAAATATCAGCCAGTAAATTTTACTATCGCAATGTTAACGATATTTGAGAAGCGCCTCTCTTTTTATAATCAAAATAACAAACAATATTGTTTTCAACACCACGACGGCGCGACGGCGCCACGTAAACAAAACATTTTAAGGAGGGTAGTCTTTTATTTCCATTATGGCAATAAACAAAATTTTCAGTGCTGTTTCATGTTTTCTATGGATCTGTTTTTCGTGGTAGCTAGATTATTCTTTTAAGGAAGAAAAAAGGTATGTAAAACTGTAAATTTATCATTTTATTTGATCTGCAGGTAGTGAACGTAACTGACACAATCTTACCAAAAAAAATAAAAAAATCACATAAACCTACATGAGCATTTAAAAAAGAAGCGCATATAGAAACTAGGTGCACGGTTCCAATTGGTCATTTCCTATGGAAAAGAGCCGGCAAGAAACTTCATGGTAATAAGATAGAATGAGTATATACGTACTATCCTGATAACTAAAAAAAACTAAACCCAATGAAAAACAAAAAGGAAGAAGAGGATGGCTGTTGAGGGGGGTTCAGGGAATCAGACCGGAATAACTAGATTAAAGCATATTTTTAAATATTATTTACTCTAAAAATCAAGTCAACACTTCACGTGACAAGAGGGCTGGCTCGTTCCTAGGCCAAACAATTAGCATTGCCATTTTCTGGGCACGTTTCCGGATGACAGTGATGTGGACGACTTTCGACGTCTATGTGACCAAAAAACAAAAGGCCTACTACCTAATCATGTTATACCTTGTTAAAGACAGAATAAACAAAATAAATGTAGGTACGCAATCGCAATGACTATTTGTTCACCATTACAAATTCCACGCAATACCGCGGCAAACACCGTCAATATTTCACCTTTACAAAATAAACAGGGTTTTGATTGCAAGTGCACACTGAAAGGCCTCCAGCACGAGTTACAGCGCACTTTGTATCTTCATTCAAAGAAATATCGCGATAAGCGAACTCATTCAAGCGGCCGTCTTTTCAAGACTCAACAGAATTGCTTTTTTTCGTTATTATTGAAAACGCCGACGAAATGCTCGGCTGGTGTGGCGTAAACTTCTTTTCAATATTTTGTAAATGTAATAGTCTGTACCTAGTAGATAATTGTGGAGGAGCATCGCGAGGGCTGCTTTGGCCAAAGAAAATGCAGAGTCATCAACCACGACCACTCTGTCAAGAGTGAACGACTAAGGAGGGGGAGTAGATAATTATTTTTTAATTATTATTTAAGTATACATACATATAGGTACAAAGAAATAAAGTTGAAGTGTCTGTTTGTAAAGTCAGAATAACAGCTTTTGCTATATAATTAATTGCGTAATTATGAAAGTATAATTATACCTATTTATTTATTTCATGCAGTAGTAGTAGGGTAGTCAGTAGCCCGAAAGTCTGACAACCAGTCTTACCAAGGGGTGTCGTATTACCCAGTAACTGGGTTGTAGAGGTCAGATAGGCAGTCGCTCTATGTAAAACACTGGTATTCAGCTGCATCCGGTTAGACTGGAAGCCGACTCCAACATAGTTGGTAAAAGGCTAGGCAGATGATGATTTATTTATTTCAGGCGACCAACGCAGGCAGGCCTATACATAAATACCTTAACCTAACCATACATATTCTTATTATAAAACAATACTTCACTAGCTAACTCTTGAGCAGTTCTGTGGTATTTGTCCGCGGAAGCGACGGAACACAACGTTCTGCGGCCAGAAGTCTTCTTCCATGACGACAGGCAGATAGAAATTCGGCACGCGCACCACGAACGCCTTGAAGTTGACGTTGTGGTGCGACTCTAGTAACTGCACCCATGGCGTGTACCTCGTCTCCTGGTGCACGTACTCCACGATGTCCTCGATGTACTATAGTACAGTCGAGTTTACTAATATATTCGTAGTGTCAATGTTTCAAAATATTGTAAGCATTAAAATGATCATAGAGCTCTATACAAACTTAGATATCAATAAAATGTTATCATATAAACTGTTCATATACTATGAACAGTTCGTAACATACCTACTTGTATGATACGATATTGCAGTCAAAAATATCTGACTACTCTTTGGAACTACTAATTATTCTAGATTTCCATATATTTTTGGTGCAACCGAGGATTCGTAAATATCTATACAGCCTTGAATATTTAACTAAATGGCCTTTATCATTAAATTTATTTTTGCTTGCCGGAGCAGAAGTACGATTAATAATGCAATGTTGCCGTTGAAGGATGTCATATCTGACAACTTCAAATTGAATTTGTTTCAAAGAAAAAGATTACGATAGGGTAATTATTATACTTCTTTAAAGAGATTGCTTAAAGAATTTAAGACAACAATTCGAGACATGTCCAATTGTCAAGATATTTTTAATAGAAAAATCGCATAGATATTTGTTTGCGCTAAATAATATGAACAAGGGATTACGCACAATTTTTAGAGCCTTTGTCTGTAGGAATATTATTGAATTAATGTAGTCACATATATAGGATGTCACAGATTGTTTACAATTGATTGTAAGGCATAGCTGTTTAGAGTTTTATGAAACTGACCATTGCCTATAGATTATTGATTCGTGAACATGCTCAGATATTAAAAAAATCGACTGTACCTACTTATAAATTTTTTTTTGGTCTGTTGGTTCCATCTAATCTTTGAAACGGCTGGATCTATAATAGGAATCCTTTTTTTGCCTCCTTTCTACAACTCTTTCTATTATATTATACTCCTGCTAGTACACAGAATCTGCTTAATTTATATACCATTGTATAGATAATTTAATGGAGATTAATTCTATATTTTTCAAAAATTGATTTAATGCAGTAGAAACAAAGAAACATCAAAATGTAAAAAAAAAACCAAGTGTGAAACCTGATAACATTGTAGCTTGCAAAAAATCATTTAATTGAGTAATTTTTTTTAATAGATTCGTTTCAACTACTTAAGAGTAAACTAGTCGCGAGCTCGAACTCACTGGTGGTGATGGCCAAAAAGCACGTTGTCTCACCTGACTTCGTGTCTGACAGAGCTAGTATTAGTAATGAGCAGTTAGACGCTAGTTTACAGGCACAACTGATAGGCGCGTAAAAAAATTCTAAAAGTGCTTTGGAAAATCGAGTTTTATGAAAATACCACTGCTTGAATCCATTATAAATAAACTTTATTGAACTCTTCGATAACTGATCTTTGTCGGTACGGACTTGGATTTTAAGATTTTACAGTTCTTTTATTACTTATTTACACCCAAAGTTACGTTAAAAATAGCATCTTTGTTGACTCATAACTTTTTAATGGTTTTCTATTTTACTATTCTGTTTCCGTACAGACACAATTATTAATAATAAGATAAAATGATATTATGTTTAATTTTTGGGTGCTCACTGTCAAACAGTAGAGTAATACTCTCTCGAAATTTGTATGGAAAAAATGCACCTTAAAGGAGGAACCCTAATAAAAATGGCTCTTTTATTCAAAATCTATATCTATGTTTTTTATACGATCAAATGAGCATCATGAGTCGTGCACTTTTGGATTTTCCCATTTACTTATATTTTGATGAAATTTGGTATGGGAATACTTTGAACCCTGGGAAAAGACATAAGCTTTTTATCATCAAACCACGCGGGTGAAAGCTAATATAATATTCATTTATAATTTTACTAATGTGCAAGTCAATACATTTATTTGCTCCTGCATGCAAAATCATATTCAACGCAACCAAAAATCATCATCATAGTTACCCTTTTTAGGATTTAGATGCAAAAATTCTAGACTAGAAGTGATTTGTTTCAAACCTCTATCTATTCAAAACTATAACAGCACACAACCGAGATTACCTTTAACTGGGAAACAGTAGTATTCACTGGTTAAAGCACTGACTCTCTGTTTGCGGAAACTTTTGACGTATTGCTTTAACACAAAGTGGCAAAGTTACCTCTACAACTGATTCTCTGCTTCAGAACATCTATAAAAACATTCCTGAGACCATTCCTTTTTATTAAGGTAAACAGAGCAGTGTATTTACTTATTTATCAACACATAAGATACATATTAACAACGCTAATAAAACTGGGAACATTTTCCTTTTCCTCAGCTGTCGTATTTCCCGGAAAATGTATGTCTTAGGGCTGATTTTACCAAACTCAGATATATTTTATCCGTGGAATAAAATTGACGTTCTAGTATGGAAAAACTGTCAAAAATTCAAAGGATAAAAAATACTCGTATTCTAGATATAAAAGACCACACACTTTCTAATACATAACATTAGCATAATCAGCCTATAATGTTCCCACTGCAGGGACACAGCCTCCTCTCGGTCGAAGAGAATAGGCCGTAATCCACCACGCGAGCTACTGCGGGTTGGTAGATGACACATGTCTTCGATTTTTTTTTGTGATGTGTGTGATGTTTTCCTTCACCGTTTTGAGAGCAGTGGTGATGAAATAATTTACACAAATTAAAGCGCCTGGCTGGGTTCGAACCTACGACGTACTACTCGTAAGTCGCGGCCGTAACCTGGCCACCATTGCCGACTGACACCATCTGGTACAGTCACGAGCACTATATAATATTATGTCAACACTTGGCAACTTTGAATTGCGATCTTTTCACGAAATAATGAATGCAACGTTGAAATACAACACTTTACATAAACCTATGGGTTCGAAAATACTATGTTCCTAATAATATAAAATTTCATTCAAATATAAAAGAGAAAATCGCCTTTGAATACAGCCAAGTGTATACATACTTATGCTCGTGACTGTACAGACGCCAGCACATCAAGCTACCCGAAACTGTCAATTTTTCCCAATCAACCTTGAACCTTATCTTGTAGCGATAAAGTTGAAAATCTATTGAAGAAATTTGACAGATTGTAGTAGTTTGATGTGCTGGCGTCTGTATAATTATATGCGCTATACTAATTCGTGCGAATGTTATAAATATGGAAGGTGTTGACGATGTTTGTCACTCAGTAAGGGCAGAACTCAAACTATCATTGATTTCAAACTAGCTGAACCGGCAAACTTCGTAGGTACCGCCTCTGAATCAATAAGAACGAATGTATGAGAAAATGAATTATGTTCATAATTTTTTATTTCGTGAATTTTTCCCTTGTTTTTATAGTTATTCTGCTATTCGGGGCGGAGACAAATTCAACAAATAAAAGATCAAAAAAAAAATCGGAAAAAAGAAATCGGGAAATTGGAAAATCGGTCCAGCCGTTCTTGAGTTATAAATGGTGTAACTAACCCGACTTTGTTATATAATATAAATTAACCAATTACAGGCACTTTTCTTTCTTTCTTTTCTTTTTAATAAAAAACGTTGCCCCACACTAGGAATTTCTCCTGTATTGTGGGTGCGTTTACAAACATTTAATCTCACAAACAGCCAGACCCGGAACAACTACTTGTAGGTCATACAAATATTTGTTCCGTGCGAGAATCGAACCCGCGACACGCAGCGCAGCAGTCAATCGCTTAACCACTGCGCCAACCGTGCCGTCAAACTTTTGAATTGTCAAGGGGTCAATCAGTCAGAAAAATTAAGCTAATTGCCATTCCAAAGCACATGACAGGCGCCAGCACATCAAGCTACTACGGTAATTACCTGTTGGCAAAACGTCTGATTCCACACCCACGATTTAATCATATAGGTATAATTACTAATAAAGCGAACAATAGCAGGCAAAGTCACGAGGTCGGATAATAACTTTTAAGTAGCAGACGGTTTCAATTCAAAGTTTCGAAGTGAAGGGCTGATTTATGTAGGTAATCTGTGTATTATGGTGGCCAGCACGGATCTCCGGATCTACGGATCTCCCCTTTATTGAATCCATGGTGGTTCGATAAGCCTCCCCTTAATTGTGTCTGTGAACTCAGTATTGTAAACAAACAGTCGGGTATTTAGATAAGGCAAATGTATTGTAACCCGTATGTAATTTGCAAGTAAATTAATTTCTTAATGTTTATTGTAGCGTATATTGTTAATGTTTGGGATTAGTATGGTAACTGAGAATTAAGAATAGGTTTTTGTCTGTAATGTTTGAAGAAAAAAAATGTTTCTTTCGCTGTATATTATATCTTAAATAACAGGCACAATGTAATAAATTAACAACTTACAACGACAAAAAAAGTATATGACGGACATTTTAGAGTGTGCAGAGTATACGTGCGATAAGGAACTCCTTTCCAATACCTACTTCATTGTTTTGTATCAATCATCTCAGCCTATTGCAGTCCACTGCTGGACATTGGCCTCTCCCAGGCTGCGCCACCAGTCCTCCACCTTCCGCATCCAGTCTGTTCCAGCTACCTTCTCGTCCATCCATCTACACTTGCCGTTACGCGGTCTCCACTCCAGGACTCGTCTGCATCAAACATGGCCCAGCCCACTGCCACTTCAGTTTGCTTACTCTGCAAGCTATCTCGGTAACTCCAGTCCTTCTCCGGATAATTTAATTGCTGATTTTATCCTTCAAAGAGACTCTGAACATATCTCGCTGCATAGCGCGCTAGCGTAGTTCTAGTATTAGGTAGGTACAAAATAGCAGCTTGTATATTTTGTATACCAACATTACCAATCACTAAAAAAGTTTCTATCGGACGCCTGGTGAGATAACCACCATAAAGCTATAACCACCATAACGCAACCATGGTCGCGTTGCCAGCAAAACATACACTGTTTTGCTGGCAACGCGACCATGGTTGCGCCACCTTGGCGTCCCAGTGAGATATAAGCCTAAGTTTTGGAATGGGCAACTAACTTCAACTAACTGACTGACTATTTGAAATTCAAAAGTGCCTGAAAATGGTTAACTTGAAATAAATGCTTCGAGTATAAGATTGAGTATAAACAAAGTTTCGTTCATTGTCGTCTCCACATTGTATGTATATCTGTTCCAGACCGCAGTTAAAACTAACTAACTACTAAGAAGTGTGTACAAGAAACATTTCTACAATTTATATTATTGTGCTCAAATAACTTCCTGTAATTAACTTCTTAGAAAGTAGAGTAAGTACTGCAATATAATGGACTTTATATAATAAAATGGTTACGACTTCTAGTCAATATTATTGTAGCACAATGATATTTTCAGAGTAAATGAGTTTATAGACGTGTGTACACTGTGCAGCGTATTCACATACCTAATTATGTAGGTACTTATAATTTTTTTTTCAGGATCGTCAAAGTCTAAGCAAATATTATATTTCAAGTAGACCATTAGCGTGGATCCACGCGAGACACAATGGCTTCGGTATTCAACCGGATAAAAGGCACTTCTGAACGACAAAATTTACAAGAAAATAGTATTGATTCGAGGTGCCCATTCCGAAAGGTAGTTTCGTATGGAGAAGGATGTGCAAAAAACTCCACTGTTACACTTTTAGAATGTTTTACAACATTTTGTATATATGTAGCCGATGACGTAGCGTTGGAAGGCCTCCCACAAGGTGGACCGACGACCTTGTGAAGGCCGCAGGAACCCGTTGGATGCGAGAAGCACAGAACCGGTCGAAGTGGAAGTGCTTGGGGGAGGCCTATGTCCAGCAGTGGACGTCTTTTGGCTGAAATGATGATGATGATGACGTAGCCGATGTAACTAGAATAAAATTACGTTACTACAATAGGTAGAGAGTATTCTACATTTTGCAATGACTCATTATTTAAGAAGAATTGTTTTTATTAGGTTTTGTTTAGCCTACTTAAACTAATTTCAATAATAGTGAAAAATTACGAATACGTTCTGAACGGTTTTGGTAAGAAACTCAACTGGGGGCCTAAAAATGTCACTTTGGCAGAATCTTAAAAGGATAAAATTATGAATCATAATGGACAGTTAACTTAATCGGTTAGGTTAATCGTATCAAATCCCATTGGTGAAGAATTTTTCAGTTTTTTTTTAATCTGTGCTAAAATACCAATCAATCCAATCCAAATCCAATCCCAATCTCTTTAATTATATCTACGTAGTGCAGCGAAAAAAGAAAAACACGGACTGTCTTAGCCATATTATGATTCATAATGTTATCCTTTTATGATTCTGCCAGAGTGGCCTTTTTTGTGGGCCCTGTCATTCCCGTCTTAACTATACATTAATCTCTAAACAGACTATTCTTCCAGAGAACATCTATGATTTTCCGGAATGTACTCGGCAATAAAATAAAGAAGAAAAAGGACACGGTTGATCTTAAATTTTCTTCTACAATATTACGGTAACAGCAATTTCCTGCAGTCATACTAGCCCATTTCTTTACGATTTTAATAAAGTGAGAGAAGTAGAGATGTTTTTTTAACGTAATTTTTACAGTGAAAACCTTTAATTAAATGCGCGCTGCATTTTATCTGTACAAAGTATTTGAAAGCGGTTTCATTAAAATTACATTCTTTAGAGGTGAACTTCTTTACAATTAGATGGCTGTTAAAACTATCGTTCAGGAAGGAATTTCTTGACTTTCATACGGTATAGAATGTAGCTATTTGTGTCAGTCTGTTATATTTTGTTTACTCTGGTTGCAATTTTAAATATTATACCCGTGGCTAAATAATAACAGCCGCACAAGTCGATCGATCAGGTTAAGCTACGCTTGCCGCGGTTGGTCTGTGGATGGGTGGCCTCGGAAAGCACGTTAAGCCGTTGGCCACGGCTGTCATCCGTGGATCTTTGACAGTCGTTACGAGTAGTCAGAAGCCCGAAAGTCTGACAATCAGTCTTACCAAGGGGTATCGTATTACCCAGTAACTGGTTTGTGAAGGTCAGATAGGCGGTCGCTCCATTTAAAATACTGGTATTCAGTTGCATCCGGTTAGACTGGAAGCCGACATCAACATAATTGGGAAAAGGCTAGGCAGATGATGATTTATATAATTATTTAGAACTTTTATTGTGTATTTATTTTATTTCTTATTTTGTTATTTGTATCTCGTTGTTAGCTACACCAGTGACGTCATCACGTCAACACCGTCATCACTGTCACTTATAGTCACAGGGTCGCAGCATTATGCGATGTGACGCATTATTTCCTCCAACTTGTTCTTTTCGGTTTGTATTCTTTCTTTGCGTCATGTTCACTGCAAATAAACGTTTTTTCTCTTTCGCTAGGAATGCAGAGCAAAAAAACTGCAGTTTATAGATCAAAGCTCTTGTCCATGGTACTATAGAGGTATGAGGAACAGGGTGTAAAGTTCACTCATACTCTATAGAAAAGGGAGGATCCTCCGACCAGACGGGTGTTGTGTCTGGCGGGCAACTGCCCAATGATTCATGTCGGGCCGTTGTATCTATGCTAGTTGCGCGGTAAACTCTGCTTGCGCGATGCAGGATTTTGCGTGACGTCAGTATGACGCGTTGTTCGCATGTAGCGTTGTAGATATCGCTACAGTGGGCTCAGCGCAGAATGGTCTCTTCCGTTCTCCCCTTCCAACTATCCCGCTATGATTCACCCATCAGGCTTAATCATCCACAATTTAATTTCCCACATTCTCAAAAGCAATCGACCAACTAATTAACCGTAATCTTCGCATCTTACAATGAAAACCTCATCTTGAAAGGGTTAAGTATGTAAACGATTTCAAAGGAGATAAGGAGTGTTTCGGACTATTTCTCCCGGGCCCTTATTACTCAAGGGCGGGTTCTAAGGCCCACTCTGGCACAATTAGCCGCGGTACAGTTAACTTTTGGGCCTAATTTAATTACTCGGCCAATTACGGCTCATATCGTGTTACGGGTTATGGTTCGCGCTATAAAAAAGGGCACGAAATTTATTACCGTGTCCATGGTGTGTTTTTAGTGATTTTGAAGGATTGGTAACAGATTTGAATCTAAATTTAATTTCGTTTTGATTTAGTACTTAAAGGGCAATAAGCTTTACATCCAACTTGCTGAATTAGAAAATATTTTACCACTGCATAAGATATCCTCATTTTATGCGAATACGACAAAAGCAGTACAGTCGCCGACACGTAACTTGGCAAGGTTTTGTCGTAGAGGGAGTAAGATGGTGCATGTACAGAGGCCAGCACAATCAAGCTGCCCCAATCTGTCAAATTGTCTCAATTGAATATGAATATTATTCCTTTGTAGTAAAGTTGAAAATCTATCAAAGAAATTTGACAGATTGTCTTCTGTACCAACATAAGTGTTGGTATTTTTTTGTTGCACCTTTTTCACTTTTATTGCTTGTTATTATTCTATGATTATTGCTATAATAAATTTTTTTACATGTCTGTTTAGAAGTAAATTAAGAAAGGAAAACCATCTAACGAACATCTATTGCCATTTGCATTTGCCATTGACATCAGTCGATTCTGTAAAAATCTCACCGCGAAAACTTAGGTGAAGTGAGTTTGTTTTTTCTAGGAATTGACACTATTGACAGCTCACTCCACGCTCACTTCACCTAAGTTTTCACGGTGAGATTTTTACAGAATAGCACCGCTGGTATGTATTGGTTAATTAACTACTTATTAAATGTTATAATTTGTAATCATCCTGAATCCATTCTCTTTGATATTAACTACTATTTCAAATTGAACCTCTACAATAGCGATCGATACCATCAAAACTTCAATAGTTTCCAAGATTTATCATCGACGACAAAACTGACACGTCTGTGTTCACTTGAAGTAACAAAAACGATTATTATAGAGTTATTGTTCCGCTAACATCCGACTTCAGAACTTTTACGTCTAAGTTTAGAGAATTATTTCTCTATAGCGAAACTTTTATTGAAAAATCAAACTTCAGTGACTTTCTCGAAGTAGCGGAGTAGCACGCTGCAGCACTTGCATTTAAAGCTAAGTTCCGACTATGTTTAGATCCGGAGATTGGAGCGGAAAATAATTTTGATAAAAGATGGTGGATATAAAGTTTTAGTACTGGATAGAGACTGGTACCATAACTACCTACTGAGATTCTTTATTACGTCATGAATATTTTTTTGCATAAGATGGACAGTAGCATGTCAAACTGCAAACTGAAACCATGAATTCAGCACATGATGGGACACTTAATGTCGTGTCCTGCGTGTCCTGTCAGCTGCACGTTGCAGGAGCTGATGGACGCTGGTGGAGGCGCCAAACAAGTGGCCGAATTCTGGGCCGAGTATATTTAGATTGCTATCGACACGCTAAGAAGAAGAAGCACATGATTCTGAAACCCCTAACGTAGAAATATTTCGTCGATTATAAAAAAAATCAGCTGCTCTGTTTCATACAAAAGTCAAAAAGTAAATTAATCAGCATGACACTACTCCATACAAGTTTAGACGTGATAAAAAACTTGCCTATTAAAATTACATCAATTTACATCAGGCGCTGATTAATTTGACAGGACTAAACTAAAATTTATCTTCTGTCCTTTTCTTAAGGCGACTACATGACCTAAAGCGGTCTATGTCTGACTGCATAGAAAAGAAAGAGAAGCGCGCTAACACAACGCTGGTAATTTATTGCAAAATATGAAGCAATTATCTATTTACAAAAAATCCATTGTTAAGACTAAAAAATTAAAACACTAGTACTTTAGTATGTTGCTTGTAGAATAATCGGCCAAAAAAACAGAATGATTGTATGTATGTTAGTATGGTTTTTATTGTAAAAAGAAAGTTTTTAGAGGTATCTTTATGATTTTTTTCTATCGTATCGCATTAGTTGTAAGTATTATGTTTTCAACATACTATCTACCTAGCATATGTCCTGAAAAGTATCATACATTTTTTTCTGATTTTGTTTACTGTAATCGATCATATAATTTTATTGTTTCTAAAACTAGAGTTTTTTGTGTTTAGGTCCTCTAAGCCCCTTAATGAAATAGAAAGAAAAAGATGCACTGTACTTAAATTTAGTTTAGTTTGTGAGCAACAGAATCGGCACCAATACCTAAAAGATAATAATATTAAGAATGTGTCTTTCATAAAAAAATAAAATGATTAATTACAACAAAAAAAGCCATACCCCAAACCTCTGAAAGGCAAGCTCTTCCAACATATTACAGACATAAGGAAAGAATGTAAATTAATCATCAGTTTAACCGCAAAGGAAACATTGTGGGTTATGAGGATATCCGCAACCCTTTAATCATAATACCTAAGCGTGTTTAAATGATAAATGAAAAGGGGTAGGCGACGCTATTTATGTTGTGTATCTATGAGCGATGAGAGATCGAGTACGCACATTTCCATCTAGAGGTCATCGTTGCTTTAACGAGTATTTAGTAAATTTTTTGTTGGTTATAAAAAAAAACTGGCCAAGTGCCCACGAAAGATTCCGTGGCACAAGGCAAAAACGCCGAAAAAAACACGTTTGTTGTATGGGAGCCCCCCTTAAATATTTATTTTATTCTGTTTTTAGTATTTGTTGATATAGCGGCAACAGAAAAACATCATCTGTAAAAATTTCAACTCTCTAGCTGTCACGGTTCACGAGATACAGCCTGGTGACAGACAGACAGATAGACGGACAGTGGAGTCTTAGTAATAGGGTCCCGTTTTTACCCTTTGGGTACAGAACCCTAAAAAAAATCGGCTGTTTCATAGACCTTTGCGGCTGTTATTATTTAGCCTCGGGTCCCTCACAGTAAATATACCTATGTTTATTTATTCAAAATCTGTATTAATATTAACTTACATACAGTCTGCCAAACTGCATAACAGTTTGTCGGCAGTTGAACTGTTCTCGTCTAACAATAGATTCTGTTTGAATAATATGTGTCAAAATTTACTATGGATCCTTAAATAATATTGCTTTAACATCTAAAAGGGGTAGGCGTTGCTAAAACGATGTGGAGGTCATGGTTGCTTGAATGTAGGGTCTTTGCAAGTCTTTGGTTTGGCCATTTAGGAGAGTAAATAGAAGGGTCTTTTGTAGCGATGGAGGATTAAATGGAAGACTAGTCGAGCAAACAAAATGTTTCCCTGATTAAAGTGGTAGTCGAAGATACCAGCATACCCGCGCGCGGTTAAATATGTAGGTACTATGGATTCAATCACGTACTTCATTTAAGAACTCACTTTTGTAACGAAGCTCCTTTGACTAACGAAAGTGGCCCTTATTTATTTTAAACTTCGATATAAGGTATCTAAGGGCAGTGGTGGCCCAGTGGTAACGGCTGCGACTGACGAGTTGTAGGTTGTAGGTTCAATCTCGATCAGGCACTTTGTATAAATTTCATTACCATCATTTTCATTATTTTCTGTTAAAACGGTAAAAGAAAACATCGTATGGAAACCGGCATGTCGTCGAACTAAAATTTTGAAGCCATGTAATATCTAGCAACTCGTAGAGGGCCCGTGTGGTGGATCGTGGCTCACTGAGAGGAGGCTTGTGTCCCAGCTGTGGGAACATTACGCTAATAATGCTAATATGGTATCTTGTTTTGACATAATTTGAATGGTTGAATGAATGATATATTTATTTGCAAGAATATAGATAGCTAACATAAGTTCATAAGATCTATGGGTTTCACTCAAAGGTAAGGAAAAGGTAGGTAGGTTGTTGGTAACGGCATGGTTTCTATATTAAGTTTATTATGATGTGTTTCTTTTTTGTGTTTTTCTGTGGAATCTATATTTTTCTGGGTTTGTTATTGGTTTTAATTTACTTATGTTTGTTGGGCTAACCATTCATTCTACTAGGAGAATACACTGACGGATTGCATTCCAATTGTGGTTTACCGACAGTCAACTCAATGCTTAAGGCAAGCAAACTACACTACAATGTCTTGACAGCTTAAGAGGTGCGGTTTCAGTTCTTACAATTATTGTGAGGACTCACCTAAAGTCTGTGAACGTAATACACTCGTGAACATACATTTGTAAACATACCGTTTTTTGTATGTACTTTAAATTATTGTAACTTTTTATCAGTATTGTTTTTGTAACTTTTAATTTACTTTTTATCTTCTAGGGAATTGACTTGAATATGTATTATTTTTGAGTGAAATACAATATATTAAGCCGTTTATGTCACTAGATACCTACCCAGTGATAACTAGCGGATTGGTTTAGTTAGTGGACTGTAGAGATGAAAAAGATAGAAACACCACAGTATATTAGCAATATTATAAATTTATTAAAATAAAGACAATGCTCTAAATAAAAACGGAACCTGACAACCGCTCATACGTAACAAAACAACAACGAACATAAAAAAAATATATTTAAAAAGACATGACATTTATCTACAAAAAAGGTCGCACCACAGCCAGTCGCCAACACCCAGCCTTGCCCCAATTATGTTATGATTTGTGTTTATGTTAAGATTAGCTTGTAGTGAGATCAATATCAATCTTTTACATAGAGAAACTACCATCTGAAGTTCGCAATTTAATTTCTTGGTGATAGTTGCAGAACCCCTACCAACCCCTCTTGAAACTTTGCTCGTGGCTAATTAATAACAGCCGCACGAGTCGATCGAGCAGGTTAAGCTACGCTTGCCGTGGTTGGTCCGTGGATGGGTGACCATCTTTACACACCGAGATCCCTCCGTGTCTCGGAAAGCACATTAAGTCGCTGGTCCCGGCTGTCATTCGTGGATCTTTGACAGTCGTTACGGGTCGTCAGTAGCCTGAAAGTCTGACAACCAGCCTTACCAAGGGGTATCGTATTACCCAGTAACTGGGTTGTGGAAGTCAGATACGCAGTCGCTCCATGTAAAATACTGGTATTCAGCTGCATCCGATTAGACTGGACGCTGACCCCAACATAGTTGGGAAAACGCTACGCAGATGATGAGTTGCAGAAACCCTTAGCTTGGTAACTGCCTTATTGAATTCGAATTTGTACAAAAACTGCTATGGGTCCTCATGACGCCAGGACTTAGAACATTGATTAGAAAAAGGAGGTCGTAGACAAATCTATCTATAGTATGGCGATTAGGTCATCACGTTAATTGTAACCACGTATTCTACATTAGGTACTTATTTTAAACATAGGTACACAATAAAATAATGAATAATTAAAATTGTAGCCGTGGGCAACTTATTTTTCGTGTGAGTATTTAGCAACATTAAACAGAATTTGTAATTATTTGGTAACAATACCATAAAGGTTGTATTGAATTGTTGATACCATCGCCCCGCGCGTATCTAGTACGTTTTTATCAAGGACGGTTTAATTCGTGCCAACTTTTAAGCTATTTATTTTGTTTGAAAATTTTGTTTCCATTTCTATTAATAATATTTATAGGTGACAGAATGATATCAACTTGTAATAACCGCTATACTGTTTAAGGTCGTAGCACACGTATCAAACCGGAAAGGGATCGGAACCGTATCAACTTGAGCCGTTCAGTATTTTTTGTATGAAACTCCCTACTGCAACGCGCACTAATCGGAATCGTAACGTAATCGCCTCGCCTCGGGACAAGCTCACGAACCGCGGTGCGGTGCGTTAATTACGGCTCGTCGTCCCCGCGCTTATGGCTCGTCGTTCCCGCGCTTACGTCTCTCCGTACCCGAGCTTACATCTCTTCATCCACCCTTGCCCCTCTCACTCCTCCGGCCTGCCTGCTGCACGATCAACCAGCGCTCGGCGAGCCGTAAGCGCGGCGTCGCCTAGCCGTAGGAGTCGACGTATCGGAGCTTCTGATCCGCTTTGGTTACGTGCTTACGTTAGGTTGACGCCTGTTTCACGGCGAGGCGAAAGGCGATACGGTGCCGATCCCTTTCCGATTTGATACGTTTACCTTAAATGTGATAACCTAATCGACACTCCGTATAAACATTTGTTTAGCTTCAAGCTCTCAAACACTTCACTAACTGCACACTACATTAACAAAACTAATTGCTCTCAACGTTCCAATCATAGTCAACACTAATGATCATTATCAAGTGTCATTAACACAAATGTATGTAAAATTCAATTTTCCGTAGTCATCCGTTTTGGCGTCGACATGTGTTTATTGTATGTCGCGGATATGGAGCGCAGGGTTATCACAATACTTCGTTAAATTGATTTGATTTACGTGTAGGTAACAGCTATTGAATCAAAATCAAACCAATATTTGAGTACATTGGTAGTCTGTGAAGCTGAGATGAGGAGGGAACCAGGAATGAAAAACAAATTAAACATATAGGCAGTGTGAAGGCACTTTATCTTTTAGGACCGATTTTTCAATCTTTTGTTGCTGACGATCCTTCAGGATCAAAAACAAAAGTAAAAGTGGATCAAACCAAAATGAGAAAGTTTATAGTGGATAAGACAGAGATTAAAACAGAAGACGAACGAGCAGGGGATCGAGGACCGGGGTTCAGGGGAGCAGAATGGAACTGTCAAAAATTTAAGATTATTCCTCTGATAAAATTATCTGGCGTTAGAAAAATCAGCCGATCATACGTAACCATACGAATAAACTACCAGTCTGTTACTGTTCCACTGCAGGGCAAAGACCTCTTCTCATGCACAGAAGGCAGGAGCCTTGATCACCATGCCTGCTCAAAGCTGGTTGGCGATTTCAGACTTATATTAACTACTAGCTGCGCCCCGCGGTTTCACCCGCGTAAATGTCGATCTCGTGGGAATATCGGGATAAAAAGTAGCCTATTATGTCAATCTAGGGTGTCAGCTACCTCCATACAAAATTTTATCAAAATTGGTCCAACCCTTTGAGCGTGAAGAAGTAACAAACATATAAACACACACCCCCACACACACACCCTCACACACTCACAAACTTTCGCCTTTATAATATTAGTGTGATAAGTCCAGTCTCTCGATGTTTTTCTTTCATCAATGTCAGTAACGAAATGAATCCACCACCTCGTGCATGAGAGATAAGGCCTTTAACCACTGGGCCATCACGTCATTAATCATACGAATATCACTGCCAAAGTGTATAAAGATTATGTTTTTGGGATGTATGAAGAAGCATCCTCGTGCAGCGCAGTTTGTTCCGCCAGTTACTTATCTAAACCAAGCGCTCGGACAACCGGGCAGCGTGGGCTCGGGCTCCTGGACAGTCACACCCAACACCTTATTTGACTGGCCAATTCTTCCCTTGCGGTGTTAGGGCTAACGCCCGCCTGGTTTGCGACCAGCCTCCCACCGGAATCCGGCGTCAAGCAGCCTACTGTGTTTCATCGATGCGTGGGGGTTCCAGTGCCTTAGGTATCTTCGGGCACGCTCTTTCCATCATAGACCTCATCCATCGTTTTCCATCAGGCGTGATTGAGGTCAAGAGCGCCCCAGCAATAAAAAATATACATAATTTATATCTTCGCATGGCTACGGTGTTAAGTTTTTCGAGGTAGCGTGCATTCGTTGTTAAGTGTTTCGAAAAAGTGAATTAGAGATTTAGTTATTCGAGATCGCATTGCTACGGCGTTAAGTTTTTCGTGGTAGCGTGCATTCGTTGTTAAGTGTTTCGTATTCATAAACTTACGGGGACGTGTTATTCGGTGTTACACTTTTCTAAGTCACGTATCACACTCGGCTAAAACACTGATCCGGTTTTAATCAACAGCAGCAATTTACTTAACAGCAGCTGGCTGGAAAGCACAGCTACATAATTATATTCACGTTCCCAGAAGAAGCACTATTTCCCAATTCCTCCTCTCACATTATCCCGGCTCGTGTAAGCACACAATTTTTCTCTTCAAAAACCTGATCTACGATATAAAACCACCTGAATTATCATCACAATCCCTTTCCTGACACCACAGCCTAACAATCCCCCGTAGCCGCACAAATATCAACGCCACCAGTACAACCACAGCACCATTTAACACCCTACCCACTGTGAATATTAAATCAACACGTTGGTAGCCCTGTACTCTGTGGCATGGACACATATCTGGGTCGACGTCACGTTCGCGTCCTCCAACACAATAGATCGGAAAATGTGCGTCGTTTCATATAGTCGTCATACGTACATTAGTAAATAGAGGCGTAGATATGTATTCCTCTGTTGTGTTAATCTGACACAAGCAGTGCTATCAATAGAGATGTGGACTCTGTAATTAGGTTTTGCGTAATTATTGCAGTCATCAAAGTTATATGTATATATATACTGCTAATAGATGGACGACTCAGCTGAAGCTAATTTACATAATTATTGACTTCAACGAATGAGGATCGATTTTGGCCACTTGCTTAATTGTTGCAAATGGGTCGCACTATCACGTCCTGAAAGAAATACGTCAAATTACAAGTCACCCTATATATGTTACAGATGGATTGTCGAATCCGCTGTTTTACAAAACCGCTAGTGGTTTTACAAAACAGCGCGATTATGTAAAACAACTGAACAACGTTTAGCGGTTTTTCATAATTACTGAAATTGAACACGCGGAATTGCATAAATGTTTTGCATTTATCAATGCAGTGGGTCATCGATTAGCGGTTTTGTAAAACAGCGAGAAATGAGTCAGGTCATTGGCCCCGCCGCCTGCCAATTTTCGGCCGCAGAGGATAGGGAGAGCGGCCAACGTCATACCAACACTCCTCTCATGTGACCCCACCGCGTCCGCCATCAGACGGTGGCGACCCCGTCAAGGCCGCGGAAGGTAGGGAGAGCGGCGCACCGCAATACTGGCAACCCTCAGCCGCGATGCCTCCCATACGACATCGCGGCCCGCCTCAGTTGCGATGTCGCCCAGGCGGCACCGCAACCTACTTGTTGGCCGCTACGTCGTCGGCTTACAGGCAAAAGCCCTGACGAGCGGCCCCTCCTCGGGTTCCTCTACGCTTCACCGTGGGTGACCAAGGCACGGCTACTAAGCCCCCCGCCTCGACAATGCGGGAACCCACCAGGGGGGATCGTTGTCATCGTTACGGCACATTTGATCATCATTTGTCTACCAAGTGCTATAAATTATATTTGTGATTCACATGATGAGACAAGCTTTTCCCTAGCGACGCCATATTTTCAAACAAGTAAATCCAAGCCCATTCCGGCTGCCCAGATAAAGAGATGTGATCGTTTCATATTTAAATTACGAATTACAGGCTACAGCGATCACACGCAGTGGCGCGGTCGTAATATGTTACCTACCCATATCATCCCGAGGGCATTACTAAATAGATCTAACATTTGCATTCCTATGTTTATATAGGGTAACCAACTGCCTGTTTGTGGGTAAGTACTTGTAGGGATGTGAATTTAGTGAGTGCTGAGACAGTAAAAAGGAGATTGTCGACGCGACGAAGGCGTGCTAAATAAATAATTGAGACACTTACATAATACGGATGTTTGAGGAGCTTGTGGCTTATTAATAACAGTCGCACGGGTCGACCGATCAGGTTAAGCTATGCTTGCGGCGGTTGATCCATGGATGGGTGGCTTTACATACTAAGACCCCTCCGTGCCATGGAAAGCACGTTAAGCCGTTGGTCTCGGTAACATTTGTGGATCTTAGTCGTTACGGGTCGTCAGGAGCCCGAAAGTCTTACAACCAGTCTTACCAAGGGGTATCGTATTACCCAGTTATTGGGTTGTAGAGGTCAGATAGGCAATTGCTCCATGTAAAATACTGGTACCCAGATGAATCCGGTTAGACTGGAAGCTGACCTCAACAAAGTTGACAAAAGACTAGTCAGATGATGACATAATGTCCGTGATGTCCATGACCATCGTGTCCATTTGACCACGTCATAGTTTCAAACCCTTCTCCTTGATGATGTTCCTCCAACTGCAGCTCCTACTTTCAGTAACATGAACGGCTTCCGAGAAATATTCATTCGTAGGTCAGTGGTGGCCAGTGAGGAAAACATCGTGAGGAAACCGGCATATCCTAGAACCAAAAATTCGAAGACATGTGACAACTACCAACACGCACTGGGCCCGCGTGGTGCACTGACAAAAATATTTTTTTTTTTACTACACCACATGAAATCGCTTTTATTCACTGCTTTAAATTAAGGCTTCCCACAAGGTGGACCGACCACCTTGTGAAGGCCGCAGGAACCCGTTGGATGCAAGAAGCATAGAACCGGTCGAAGTGGAGGTGCTTGGGGGAGACCTATGTCCAGCAGTGGACGTCTTTCGGCTGAAATGATGATGATGATGATGACTGTCCTGCTTTAGAAGACAAAACTGTAACTTTTAATGATTGAACATACTATTTATTGAAAAAAGCAACAAAAAAAAGGAAAACTACCATTACTGTAATGTAAGTAGGTAAATTTCAATGGCTTGAACGATATCACCAAATGAATAAAACAGTTAATTTTGTAACCTTTTAGCTACTTATAACGTTAAAGTTTACTATCATGACGGTAACATTCATTTGCCTCAAGGTTCAACTGTTTTCGGATCAGTAAAAAATACTGTTTTGAACGTCGTTAGGCTCATATGAAATGTTTAAAGCAGTTCAGATAAATGTTTTTTCATTTTTATTTACTGCTTATTTCTTTCAGTGTGGATTACGGCCCACTCCCTCTCACAGAGAGGAAGCCTGTGTCCCAGCAGTGGGGACGTTATAGTCTGATAATGCTAATAATATTCAGTAGGTACAACTCCCCAAACACAAGTGTCTCATCACTAAAATCGTAAAATGCCGGCAACGAGCCCGCTATCTTTTCACACTCGCAGTTTTCTTTGTAAGCGTAAAAATATATGAAATATTTATGTCTCATTGGTTTTTTATGGTTCACTCATGTACCAAAACGAGAGAATTACTCTTTTTTACTAACTTCATGAACGTGGAACGATGTTCTAGAGGTACTGATTATTTTTTTATATTTTTTTAGATAGCATTTTATAAACATTCCAGAAGAATATAACATTTACTCATCTGCCTGCTTTTCCCTACCATGTTGGGGTCCGCTTCCAATCTGACTGGTTGCAGCTACCAGTATTTTACATGGAGCAACTGCCTATCTGACCTTCACAACCCCAGTAACTGGGTTACACGACCCCTTGGTAAGACTGGTTGTCAGAATTTTGGGCTTCTGGCTACCCGTAACGACTGTCAAACATCTACGAATAACAGTCGGGATCAACGGTTTAACGTACTTGCCGTGGCACGGTGGGGTCTCGGTATGTAAAGATGGTCACCCATCCAAAAACCGACCTCGGCGAGCGTAGCTTAACCATTGATCGACCCGTGCAGCCGTTTTCATTTAGCCACGAGCCTCTAAGAATATTACGTTTACTACCAGCTACGAAGCCTCCAATATGAACATTTTATGTAATACAGGCAAAGAATTTATTTATACACGCTTGAACGTTCCAGTTCTCATAAGGTGCTTTTACACGATGCAAATAACTTGAGCACGTAAAGGTTACATGCGCAGAGTACATGCTCCCACGCATTTTTATGTTAGATTTGTACACAATGCGCATAACCAGCGGGGTAATTGCGTAACACACTAACAGTGGGAATAGCTTTCATTTTGACAGTTCAACAACATTCATTGCGTTGTTTACGTTGTTGAGCAGACCATTTTTTCTAACATATGAAGCATTGGATTAGCAATATCCTTCAAAATAATTCAAATTGTGATTGATAATTGATAACTCAATTAGGGTGGGAGCTAGACATCAAAACTGTACGAATTTTAATAGTGATACACTAACGTAAACTTTTTTCAGATAAATTGTAAGAAATATTTTTTTTTATATCTTATATTTACTCTAAGCTTCATCTGGGGCTTCTTCATGTCATAGGCATTATAGGCAGATTATGATGGTATATACGTGTGTGTGTGTCTACGTATGTGAGTGTGTGTGTAAGTAAGTAAAGTCAGACATTGTTTTTCATTGAATTTTATTCTTCTTGATGATAATGCATTGCTTTTCCACTACATTCTACCACACTAGCCATAAAACTTCCACGCATATTATATCTACATACGTTTTTAAAGTATTAGGGTCAGAATGACGTCAAGCTAGCAAGTTGGTCGAGAGTCGCCGTGCCTTCGCATAACAATTTCAGCTTATGCAAGTCTAGAGTAGGTATTGGTTTGACCTATATACAGCCATAGGTTGTATGTCTTTAGATCTTTCCTGAACTTGTAAGCTGAAAAGACAAGAATATACGATGTTATATATTCTATATGTTTACTTAGTAGAGCCGCTTGTCGATTCTGTCTGTGTGGCCGCGTTGCTACGGATTTTGATGCGGTTTTCTTAACTATATCTTAAAACATTTTTGCTCAAAATTAACTAATTCACAAAATGAATATACTAATATTATAAACTAATATTATAAATGTGAAAGTGTGTCTGTCTGTATGTCTGTTACCTCTACACGCTCAAACCGCTGAACCGATTTAGATGAATTTGGTATAGAGATAATGATAGATTGTCGAGTCCCTGGAAAGGACATAGGATAGTTTTTATCTCGATATTCCCACGGGATTGACACTTATGCGGGTGAACCCGTGGGGCGCTGCTAGTCAATACTAAATTAAATGATCCAATCCTTAGAAATAAACAGAATTTTCGTCAAAACTTCAAGACAATATTGGCAAACTAATACCAACGAAGTAATAACTCGACGTCGAAGTAATTAAAGTTCGGAGATATGATCAAATATCGTACGCACAACTTTTACAGATTCATTTTGTACTTAATCATATTAAGATGTAGGAATATTATATACATATATAGCTAGAGAATCCTTATTTTCCAGATCATAAAATCCAATTAAAAAAGAAAGAAAAATTTTGCTGAGCGATGGTCGTTTTGCGTAGATATGACGCATACTTTCTCCCAAATTGTTTTTTTTTGTGTTTTTATGAGTCATGTTTGCCGCAAATAAACGCATTTTCTTTCTTCTTTCTTTTCTTTCACACGAAGGGTTCCGTACCACAAGGCCAACCAAAACGCCGAAAAAACCACGTTTGTTATATGGGAGCCCCCTTAAGTATTTATTTTATTCTGTTTTTAGTATTTGTTGTTATAGCGGCAACAGAAATACATCTTCTGTGAAAATTTCAACTGTCTAGCTATCATGGTTCATGAGATACAGCCTGGTGACAGACGGACAGTGGATTCTTAGTAATAGGGTCCCGTTTTTACTCTTTGGGTACGGGACCCTAAAAACACTACGATTACATTAATAAAACTTCAATTACATTTAAATGAAGATAAATCTCTTTTATTTATAAAAGCCCGAGTGACACTTTTCTAAATTGCATTTTCAATAAAACATTTGCACAAAGGCGATGAATACCAAAGTACCAGGATCATAACATTTTATTCATTTTAGATTATTCATTTACACATATACTGCATGTAACTTTGTAAATTATACAAGAATCAAGTAATCAAAGCGCAATACCCATTAACACACCTACGAACAAGAACATTTTCCAACGCAAAACTTGATGTAGAAAATACATAATTAAAGTGGGTATACTTACAAAACTTCACTCTGCACTTAACCTGTCCCAACACCAATTTATCTCGTCTTCTCAACGTCCGTGTGTCACAGCAGGGATCCAGCAGAATATCAGCGTCAGGTACATTTGCCTGACACATGCTGAGCTGGACTCCCATTTGGTGCAACCTTGAGACGCACACTGCACTGTGTACGTTTCGTTACCTACTAATTTGATTCGTCATAGTCAAGTGTCACTTTTATTTCGCTAAGTGTGTTTTTCATTTTGTTTTTTTTTTTATCGGCACCTTGTTTTTGTATTTTATGTAGTTAGTTTGGTTATCATCTTATATTGTACTTTTGTGTGTTGTGCTGTCTTTTTGTGTGCGCCAAATAAATGGTTTATCTATCTATCTATCTATCTAACATAGAGGGGGCTATATTTCTTTCAGCGTCCCGGCTTCCCTCAGATTTGTACCCTTCATTTCCAAAAAGGGCTTTTGTTTGATTTAACGACGGCGAGCACGCATTTGGCCCTTGTTCCGGGATCCGGAATCCCGGACGTCCGAGCCACAGCCGTGATTTTTTTTCTTTATATTTAAAGTATTTCCATCAAGCCTTCTTGGACACGTGTACCTCGGAAATCCTCACTTTGCCCTGATGTAATGACATCTTCATACTCCCAAGTTTAAACAAGTCTGCCTTTGTTTGTATAAAGCTCAATTACGGTCAAACTTAGATTTTGTCCAGTGAGCTTGATCCAGTAGATAGAAAAAAAAATGCTTAAAACTGTTTATAAATATTTTCAAGATTACCTTTTTTGTTGTTTTTTTTAGAAGTATTTTTGTGTTTGTGAATATAGCAATTTTTTATTTTATTTTATAACTTATGTAATTTAACTAACGATATCTTGTACGTAATTTATTTCACTGATAATGCTGTACACTTCTGTAAGCGACGAATCTACGATTCCTAAAACTGTAAGTATTTGATTCTTGTTGGTGTACGAGTATCTATGTCTTAGTGAGTAAGTCGATAAAGTGCCTTACCAATAAACAAATACATAAATTAGGTGCTATCTGAGTTACAGTAGTTTATTAATCCTTGAAAAACTACTGTAAACCCTATCTATAACAAGAAACACACACGGGCAGTAAAAAAGTGATGACGTCAGTAATAATCCATATTCTATTAAAACTGTTTAAATAGAATAAGGATTATTACTGACGTAAATGTGACTCGTGACTTTGTACTCGGAATTACCTAAAATACATACAGATCTATAACAATCTTAAGATGAAGATAACATTTATCTTCAACCCCCACTAACCCCACGCATTCTACGAAACTATAACCCCAGACAGAAATCGAATAACTTAATTTAGACACACGAGTTACTCGTAGACGAGGGCAATTTAATAATTGCCTGAAGCCCTAATCATAACTGACAGGCAAAGGTCACTTATACAGGGTTACTTGCAAAATACGCGGAGTTGCGGACACCTCTATACACATTATATACCTATTAATTCGATGTATATGCGTCAGGAGCTGATAGGGGGGGCCAAAATGCAACAAATTGAATCCCCCATATTATGTATGGCCAAAATTCAATAGTTTTCGAGATATTTGTTTTGGTTGATTTTGGATTATTTGGCAATCTTTTTGGGGGTATATTTCAGACTACTTTGAAATATGCTTTTTAGGGTTCAAAAACGGGGCCCTATTACTAAGACTCCACTGTCCGTCTGTATCTCATGAACGGTGATAGCTAGACAGTTTAAAATTTCACAGATGATGTATTTCTGTTGCCGCTATAACAACAAATACTAAAAACAGAATAAAAAAAATATTTAAGTGGCCCGGGCTCCCATACAACAAACGTGTTTTTTTCGGCGTTTTTGCCTTGTGGAACGGAACCCTTCGTATGCGAGTCTGACTAGCACTTGGCCAGTTTTTTCCCTGTTTTCAGGGTTGACTCTGCAGTAAAAGAGGGGAATAAATCAGAAAGAAGAAAAGATAAGGTTATTCAAAGTTGTATATATACTTTCGCCTCTTAAAGATTTCCAATAAAACCAAAGTTAGCTTGTATAATGGCCTCTATTAGATAATTCAAACGTGCGATTTAGATATGAATGATTATTGACAGGCACAAACTAATCAACTATTACAACCGAACGTGATGGGTGTCGATTCTGATGAGCCACTGATTAAATTTCAATTGACTCATTACGAATGATCGAATTGGTATAGTTTTATGGGATTCGATATTTAGGTATACGTACAGATTTTTATGATATTGATTAGTTATTTAAACTTTTCGCACATAAAAAGGTACAAAGGCGGACTTAATGCCTTAGGAATTGTCTACCAGTCTACCAAGGGTGGTGAAGAGATTAGATGGCAGGTGTTTTAGTTGAGAGGAACAATGATAAAATAATAAATAATTTTGTTGCATCTGAAAGTGTTTTGATCACAAGAATACAAGAAGCTTCGACAAAGACATCAACATTCTTTAGAGAATTGAAACTAAAATAGGCACAGAAAGCTGAATTAAAAAAAAAAAGTCACCCTTAGTAGTTTTTCACATTCTTCCAAAATAACTAAAGCGCTGCACAAACACGTAAAATTATACTTTACACAATAACGATTACCCCGTTTATTACTCAGAGTGAAATCCAGTTGAAAAGTCGTTGGCACGAGCGAGTGTAAAAGGTGACAAACAGAACATTTCTCTTGTAACATGGCAAAGTGCTTTGACTAAACCAGCTCCCAGCCAGTAGCCCCAGGGATTAGAGACGCTTCTTGAAATACACGTTCCTGGTTTCAATTTTTGTTTTTTTATCCCACCAAAAAGTATGAACGCGTTTTTAAGATTTTTTATCGGTAAATTAAAAAGTGATAGCATTTCGAAAAGGGAACACTCGTGTGTTTATTCGTTATTCGAATGATGTTTCAAGTTTCCAGCCTCGGTTACTTTTTGTATGCAAAATGAAGAGCAAAAAATATTTTTCCATTCCGATTTCAGCTTAAAAGGAAAACATGGATGAATCAATCATTATTTTAACGAGTTTATATTGAAAGAGTAAACATTGCTTGAACAAACTGTACTGTTGCTGCAGTTTCTGTTGTATTGACAAAGTATCGACATTGTTTTACCGGATACTACCTATACGGAACTTTAGTGAATACTGTGAATAGTCTTTTCATTTCGCCCGGGAGGGGTTCAGCTTTTGTTTAAGTATTTCTCTATGTTATTACTTTCAACGGTAATTGAACCCAACAAAGATCTTAAAATAAACTTTTAAAAGCATTACGACGAAGTAATTTTTACCAAAATTTTAGCTAAAACATAATATTAGGTATACGTTTTCGGTTTCCCAATTTTCACTCAGAATTTCAGCGGGAAGGCGTGCCGATACATACATTAGCAGCCTCAGTTTGCGACATCGCTAATTTCTCCACGACCACCCCGTCACCATTAATGATAAACGACTCTTGGAATAGTCAAGGAAAATTGATTTTACATTGAAGACGGTTCTCAAGCTGCACGCGCTTACACGGGCAATTTTTTCGGCAATTATTTTTTCCCAAAATAATAGTGAAGGTATATTTTTTAAATAACCGAAAAATATATTGTACTCGTAGTTGCTACGGCTAAATTGCCTATCGAATAAAGTTGAATATTTTTTTATTGTTTCCCTTTGAGCACCACGTTAAAATATTGATTGGTGCTCAAATGGGAATACCTTTGGTACTCAATGCATAGGTGCATTGACATATATATATTACTAGCGTAAGGACCGGGCTAACGGCGCGACTAAATGGCACCAGCGCGTTGGCCCTAAAATGACGGTTTTAGGGCCAACGCAACTCAGTTGACAGTGGTGCGCGCGAACTTCGAATTTCGAACGAAGAACTTCTATGTAAAATGTTCAGACGGGCGTATCCTTACTTTTGAAATCATTGCATAGGTGCTCAAACGGGAATACTTCGATCTATAATCCATACAGTATGTCACCATTCAACTGGCCTTTATCCCAATTTATTCCATACTTCTCTATTAGTCGTCATATCGCTCCATACATATAATATGTATGGGTAAATATTGCCTTGCTTAGTGTATTCAGTTTTTCCATATTACTTTATATTCTTCCATAATATCCACCAATCCGCACTGGGCCCACGTGTTGGATTACGGCACTCTCCGTCTCACAGAGGAGGCCTGTGTCGCAGCAGTGGGAACATTATAGGCTGATTTTGCTATAGCTTCATAATAAATATGGTAGTATTTCTATCAACCAATTGCTATAATTTTGGAATTACCGTAACGTCATCATAACTCAGAGAGCAGTGGTGGCCCAGTGGTAACGACTCCGACTTACGAGTTGTGCGTCGTTGGTTCGAACTCAGGCAAGCACTTTACTTTGTGTAATTGAAGTGAAAACTTCTTTAGGCGAGTTGGGCGTTTTTTGAGATGGGAAAAAACCATTGAACTCGCGCCACTGTTACCGTAAGCGACACCGCGCGTGTTTTGTTTATACAACGATTAAAAAAGTACCCGCTTCGGACTTCGGATATGTTCGGCGGTCCTCGGGCTGTATATCCGATATGTCAGTGAGTGATGGCAAAGTATTCTGTTTGAGTTTTGTTTTCACTTCTGTTGGCACTCCCGGAGTGCCACTGTTTTTTTTATTTCATTACCTACAACTGCTCTCAAAAAACGGTGAAGGAAAACATCGTGAGGAAATCGGCATGTCCAAGAACCAAAAATTGGAAGACGTGTGACCTGTACCAACCCGCACTAGGCCCGCATTGTGGATTACGGCCCATTCCTGCTCAAACAGAAGAGGCCTGTGTCCCAGCATTGGAATGTTATATTATGATGCATTATAACTTAAGAATTGCGCAACATTAGTTGCCCGTGTGCGCAACCTTCATGTAGCAACGTACAACGTCGTTGCGAATAAGCGACGGATATGAACTGGGACACGATAGTTGTATGTACTTATTTACATAATGTGTTTATGAAAGTGAATAGTGTACCAAGTTTATCTAGCACATTGAGTTTTGTGAGCCAATGCAGAAGTGATAAGTTATTTGTTGGTGGAGCCTGAATAGTGAAAATCCCCGTAAAGCGCTACAAGGTTAAGTTTGCGCGTGGCCATAATCGGAACTAACGCCGCCATCTTGTTTTCGAATACATTTCAATTGACATTTCACAAAACAATTGGACATTTACTGACAGCCCCCCGGGGCCCCGGTTAACGTCATTTTACATCTGACAAGCAGCAACCCAACTACAACCTTATTGTCACGAGATTAAAGATCACTGTGATATTGACAGTGATGCGAAATCAGAGGTAGAATAACTGTGAATGGTCCTTAGCATTGACTTTGTACAGTCACGAGCAAAAGTATGTAAACATTTGGCTTTATTCAAAGTCGATTTTCTCCTTTATTTTTGAATGAAATTTTATATTATTATGAACATAATATTTTCGAACCCACCGGTTTAAGTAAAGTGTCGTATTTCAACGTTGCATTCGTTATTTCGTGAAGAAATCTCAATTTAAAGTTGCCAAGTGTTGACATATAGGTTCTCGTGACTGTACCTATTAAAAAAAATGTCTGATTTTATTGACGACCTCCAACGAAGCGCTGTTTTATGTTTAAAATTGTTAGCTAAGCCTTGGTTTCCAGAGGGAAATAAAAAAGCTAACTAGAAGAACGTAAAACATGCCTTTTCACTTAAAGCCACGTTTTCCTGGAAGAGCAGTTCCGTCATAATTATAAAATCCGTCATGAAATCTGTCATTTTCAATAGTATTTCACATTAAGATGTCAAAACCGCTCTGTATTTGGACAGCCGTTTATTTGCCTTAGGGCCATCATGTCAATCATCTAATAACTTTAAACGCGGAATAATTTTGTAATTTTGACAGTTCTTTCATACAAAAACTGTCAAACGTTAATTTTATTCCTCGAATAAAAGTTATCTGACGATGGAATAATCAGCCCTTAGTGTTATTGTATGACCGTTTACCGCTTTCTTAGCAAACTAAACCTGTCAATAATGCGGTGATTAATAAAATTGTACTAAGATAGATTATGATTACGATAACTGACAGTTAGTGGCTAGGACAATCAAAAATATTATTTCTCTGAATATACAGGGTGTTAATGAATTAACCCAAAACCTCTTAAGAGATCATTGTACTCATCATTATGAACAACTTTTACTATGGGGCCAAACCTGAAATCGCGAAAAAAAAATCAGCTGTTCCCTACATTTTGACGAGTTATGCGAACATAAATGTAGGGAACAGCTGTTTTTTTTTGCGATTTCTGGTTTGTGCCCATAGTAAAAGTAGTTTATAATGATGAGTACAATGACCTCTTAAGAAGTTTTGGGTTAATTCATTAACACCTTGTTTATTAAGACAATGTTGTTGTTAAACTCAGCCTATCGCAGTCCACTGCTGGACATAGGCCTCTCCCTGGCTGCGCTACAACATTCCCCATTCACCTCCACTTTCCGCATCTAGTCTGAGCCGGCCACCATTCTAAGGTCGTCGGTCCATCTAGCTAGGGGGCGTCCCACACTACGCTTGCCGATGCTATGCTGTCTCCGACCAGAATTTTTTTTTGAAAAATAACCGTAGTTACGAACATAGCTTGCAGAGTAGGTAAGCATGCTGAAGTGGCAGTGGGCTGGTCATTTTTGTCTAAGGACTGATGGCATGAAGCAACGATGCATATTAATTTCATCCATTAAAAACATGTACAAAATAAAAAGATTTTTTTTTTCTTACTAAAGATTCAATTGACAAGTATAACAATTTTATCAGGAAACTTTTATGTAGGTAGTTTAAGAGCCATGCCCGATACTTATAGTCGATAACGTTTCAAAAGTTGTGCACGATAATAGTAGGTACGATCGTTTAAACCGTTTTATGCCTTATCTATACCGATATTACATTTGTATATTCTATGCCCAAGTAGCACAGAAGCGCTGAATAGTAGCTGAATCACTGTTCACAATGGAAATTTCAGCTGAATAAACCTGCTGAGTAAGAGCGTTAGAGGCGCCTACTCAGCTGATATAACTCTGATTTGGGCACAAATTAATCAGCTGTTAGCTGAATAATGTAGCTGGTTGCACTATATCAGCGTTATTTGAGCATTATTAAAGGTAACAGTCGCCCCAAGAGCTGAATAATGACTGATTATCAGGGTATGTGTTACCTTTTATACACCACAAGGGCTGAATAATAGAGTACTTATTACCTATTTTTCAGCACAAAATACACTCCAGGATAACAGTAACTCTTTTATGGATCTGACAATTCACAAGTGGCAAAATTGTGAATAATTTTCACCCTACTACTTATTATTTTGATATGTTTTGTGTGAACCATTTTGTAAAGTGTTTGTGGGAAGTATAGGCAAATATATGTTAACGATAAGTAAAACTTTGTTTTTTTCCTCCATGTGCATGAAATTCGAATGGGAAAGAGAGTTTATTGTCAAATACTATATAATTATAGACGAAAATTTTCACGCGCTCTCAAAATATCACTGTTTACTTGAAAATTATAGTATAAAATAGGTTGATGATATTATTATAAAAAATTAAGTATTTTTATTTTTCCTTTGTAATTTGACAATAAGCTGTTTATGTATAAAATCATTACATTTTCTATTCAAATTCTGTTGTTATTTTCGTTGACTAAACAAAAACAAATTGTTATTATATTGTATACATAGGTTAGAATCTAAAAAATGGCAGACAAGCTATGTGTACCGTATTAACCACAATTAAACAGCATGAGCTGTTTAAGTGTCCACTCGTGGTACATGAATCAGTAACGAGCTGTTACGAGTGGTTCTTGTTTTACACAAGTCAGCTACAAATTCATGTAAAGCTTGATAGTGGGTAACATGTACGCAAATAACTGTAGGTATGGGTAACATGTGATTAGATTATGGGTAATGTGTGTAGATTATGGGTAACATGTGAGCTAATATAGAGCAGTTTGCTTTAACTTAGCATCATATAAGTTCACCCATAGTGATCATGTGGGCTTTATAAGAGCTATTATACGATTGCGTGTAACAAGCTGATTAACATTACACAAATTCCACCGTGTGCAGCAAAAGGCATTATATCTTTGTTATTTGAAGCCACAGAATAACTGATTACATTATAGTAGCTCACGTGTTCTTTCTTAAAATGCAAGTGGTCTAAGGGTACACTTGTGGTCTTCAATTCAGAATATAGCTTAGTTAAAGTCCACAAAAATCCTTTAAATTGCTTAAAGCTGTATAATACTGAACTTGTTACCTATATTAACGCTGCAAGCGTTACATTGTGGTCTCCGTGACGCATAATAACGTTCTTATTCAGGTGAAAGCTCACTTTTCACCTATTGCAGGTCGAGTGTACTGTAATAACTCTTCATAAGTGCTAAAATTACCGATGTTACCTCTTGTGACATCTTATAATGCAGTTTTGTGCTACTTGGGTGTAGAGGTAGTATTCTTCACGGATATCGATATTCTTTTATGTTATGAAGACTCATTTTTAGAGTTCCGTACCCAAAGGGTAAAAACGGGACCCTATTACTAAGACTTCGCTGTCTGTCCGTCCGTCTGTCTGTCACCAGGCTGTATCCCAAGAACCGCGATAGCTAGACAGTTGAAATTTTTACAAATTATGTATTTCTGTTGCCGCTATAACAACAAATACTAAAAAAAATTAAAAAAACCCATAAAACAAACGTGTTTTTTTTGTCGGTGTGTTTGCCTCATGGTACGGAACTCTTCGTGTGCGAGTCCGACTCGCACTTGGCCAGTTTTTCTAATTTATGTTATAGGTATTTTGTACCGACCTTTTATCGTTTTAATTTGGCTTATTAGTCGATTCGCACGAAAAAACTCGCCCGAAATGGGCGAATAGTCACTTTTTAATAATAATAAATAGTTTTTCTATGCGACTCGCACGAATTGGCATGTTTTAAATTTTATTTAATAAAGCATGGAAAAGAGGACCCACCCTTGCGCGCAGAAGTGAGTTCATGCGAGTCGCATATTGTAAAAATAATAATAATAATAAACCATTTATTATCAGGTAACAAAGACCCATCATAGATTCATACCTTAACCTAAGTATACATAATAATATAGTAACAATTTCGTTAGTAAATAAAACTTAGTAACTATGCTAATATCACTTAGTTGCACTATGTCTTTGTGCGGTCTGGTGGCACTTGTCCGCGAAAGCGGCGGAATACCACATCCTGCGGTCAAAAGCTTTCTTCCGTCACCAGGTGCAGGTAGCATGTTGGTAAGTGCACCACGAACGCCTATAAGAAAATAAATAATAAAAAAAAAGATATAAAAAATAAGAAAAAAAGAAGTGAAGAGTGAGTGCGAGTGAAGTGATTATTAAGTGACGGTTCGCCTGTTTTGGACTAGTTTTTTCGTGCGAATCAAATAATAAGCCTTTTATTTTATTGTTTATCAGTCGGAACTTGTAAATGGCTTTCAATTTCATATTTTATAAGTACAATGTTTAAGTTAGCTGAAAACCCACCTTTTTACACTTATACGAGTAATAAGTATCATTGTGTAAACCCGAATAAAATAAAAATAAAATAAATAACATGAAACAATAATAATTACAAAGCAATCACTATTAAATATACGTAAAATAATATCAATACGTAATGAAATATATCATTTGAGCTCCCTAATCCATAATAAACCTATTCAATTCAGCTTAACAGCTAACAGCTGACGTTATGAGTCAAACAACAATATGATTGCCATTATCCATTAAACGGTACTTTAGAATGGAGTCTAAAACAGTATTGGTGTAATGAAATTCGTCGGCAAATGTTCACAAATTGATTATTATTACAAATTGATACTTGGTTTGAACGGTATTATAATGCACAGTTTAGTCGCTTGTCATCTACCGACTACCATAGTATTTAGCATGATCAGCCTATAGTGTTCCCACTGCTGGGTCACTGGTATTCTCTCAGTGAGAGGGAGTGGGCCGTAATCCACCACACAGGCCCATCCTCCATCCCGCACTGGGCCCGCGTGGCATACAGCATACTCCCATAGTATTTGGTGATACAATATTACAGAGTGTAAATTGCTATAACGATATCGTAGTTGACACCAATACCGTAAACATATCTTTTCAAAATGATACCTTCACAGTCCCGTATTCATTCATTGATAAATATTAATACACTACCTACATTTATATTAGGTAAATTAAATACAGGGTGTCAAAAGACACATCACATAGCCGTCAACTACGCATTCTGTACATCTAAGTAACATTGCACAAAAATAATTGTTGGGAAACGACTTTTATTTTTGGTATGAAAATTTGCTGTTTGCCGTAGTGTGCATTGTAACGCACGCAAAACATTGTGCCTATGGGTGCATGCAACGGTACAGGGGTCGTGGGGGTATTAAAAGTTGTGTTATCACATTAAAAACTGGTTTTCGTAAAAAAAACGTCAGTAAAAGTTGTAATTTCAACCTTCAATATCTCCGTATAACCAGAAGGTTCCGAGGTAAGGTCCAGTACAAAAAAATTATTACAATGACGAGTACAAGTGACTCTCGGCTTGGTTAAGTGTCTTTTTACATCAGTTATAAATAACACGTAAACGAAAATTCACTAACAGATACATAGTTAGACTTCAATTACGGCCGGTACGTGCCTTTTGGACTAGCGCCGTTTTCAAAGACACAAATAAGTATGTAGATAGCTAGCGACCTGCACTTCGCACGGTTTTTACGACTTGACAGAACACCGATATTTCTTTATGGGTGTTGTTTAAAATGTCATTCTCGTCTTCAAATACATTTAGTTTTCTAATGAATTAATAGGTCAGCGACGAACTTTTAGCGTATAAAAAATGCTTTTCAAGCGACCTTATCTATATTGTAAAACAAGCTACTGTTAATATGACGCAGCATAAATAATAAGCAACTAAATTTGTGATATATCTACGCTTTGCCAGCTTCTAATAAGTGTATCAACTGCATCTATAAAATAATTTTCAACACACTTGCTCGTAAAGTGGCTCTTATCGAACCGCTTTTAAGTCCATAATGGAGTGTATTACGAACGCGTGCTTTTTCTTTACTTTAATCCACTTGTGCTGTAATACCACAGATAACTATTTACTAGTCGGAGATGCGCGCTTTTTTAATCTCATCAAAGAGACTTCATGCCAAAAGAAATCCATTTTTTTTTAATAGTCTGTATTGTCTTTGGTCGCAAAATGAACTAATATTTATTTACCTTAAGGTGAATGCGCAGGGACCACGGACAATTTAAGGTGAATGCGCAGTGGTAGACCGCGAAATTCAAACTTTGTTAGGTTTTTTGCAATTTTCAGGTCGGTCGGCAAAATATGATTTGCGGCTATAACAGGTACCTCTTTACAGAATTAATAATCATTAGAATCATTAATACTTTTTTCTAAGTTAGATTTTTGTTCCTCAAGAACAAATCTCTTATGGAAAAGTTCTAAAGGAACAAATCTAACTTAAGAATTAAATTCTAATGACTATAATTCTGTAAATACATATACATTATAGGTAGTCGTGAATCATATTTGATCAAGATACAACCTGATATATAATAAGGTACCTTAAATTGTCCGTGGTCCCTTCCGAAACCAAACGGAAAAGACCCTGACTGGCGTTCTATTATTGCGGATTCTCACTGAAAGAGAGAAATATACATTTATTTCTCTATGTCAATAGTACTTTCTAATTCCATACTAACTAAACTACAATTTGACGTACGACAACACTACGATCAGTCTAAACATAAGCTAGTTTGTGTTTATTATATTTTTTCTATAGGCAGTCTAGCGGTTTTGTCAGTGCAACATATTAATATATTTAAAATGAGAGTCAATGCTTTTATTTACACCTGCGCGCGCATCGCTAGTGCTGGCTGACTAGCACGGAGCGCGGGAAAACAATACCAGCGCGCCATTTTCCATACAAGTTAATATTTAACAATACAAGTCTGTTTTTTTTCCTCGCAAGTGTGTTGAAAAACGTCGTATGAAACGCGTGTGCATTAATCAATATACACTCGTCTTTAAATAATGTAAAATATAAAAATGGTAACTGTTAACTGTCATTACGGACTTTGTTATCCATATTTTTAAGATACGTAAGGTTTAGCCAGCGTTTGCAATGTAAGCGCAAAAACATATGTTTGTTACGACATCACATTACAAGTCATTGAATTTCTCGGCTTTTCTCTAAATTTAATAGGCATGTATTATAAACATAAACCTTCCTCTTGATTAAACTGCATTAAAATCCGTTGCGCGGTTTAAAAGATCTAAGTTAACATGGAGCGGGAGCTCTTTGTTTTATACTATGTAAAGATAGGTATTGAAAGCCTACCAACCTACTAATATTTTAAAACCGTCTTCCTCTTTCATGTCCTAAATCTTCACTGTATAACATGGAGATAATAAATATCGGGTGCTGCCTTTAACAACGTCGTTGGGCGCCTTATCTCGACAATATTTGGGCCATCACTCGTAGCCATTACACGTTTGAACTCACCCGAACTTTATTTTCTTGTTGCGCTTTCTTAAAGATGTTTTAATAATATTATGGTGTGATGGAATATTCACCATTAGTACCAGCCTATTAGAGCCTTTGTTCACGCCACGATTTTTTTACGGTACGGCGTATAAATCGTGCCGTAGAAAAAACGTGTCTGTCAACAAGCTTCCATAGTGATCCATACAATTTACGTATAACAGATTTTATAAGGAAGAACTGTCAATAATTCAAAATTATTTCTCGGATAATATTATCTGGCGTTGGAAAAATCAGCCCTAAGTCGACTTAATGTGATATTTAACACAATCAGGGAAAAACTACTTTAACCTGCCCAAGCTTTAGACATAAAATTTTAAAAATCATTAACAGATAATTTTATTGAAAATTAAACCCTATTCAGATCCCACTTAAGGTTGCTTATGCGTAAATATTATTTAAGATAAAGGTTGGTCCCATAGTCTTCGCAACGCCAGCATTTCCCGCACTCAGAAATTCGGAATGTTCGCAGATGTCTTTTAATGCGTCATTGGGCGTGAAACCTATAGTTGTCTGCAGGCACTACAGAAATGTGAAGGATCTTTCGTACAGAAAGTTACAAGATATTGATTTCAGTTTTGTAGGTCGCGTAGCTGTTACTGAATGCATCAAGGCAGTTTGAAAAGTATTTATGTATGGAGCAACAAGTTACTTTTCAGTTCCAATAGTATAGTGTGTTAGTAATCTATATGTATACTAATCTGTTCTATAAATGTTTGAACGCGTTTATTTCTGACACTACCAGTCGGATTTGTAAAATTATGCGGTCGGAGAGACTTTTGAAAATGCCTAAGTAATAAGTCACACTAAAGAACACTATCTTTCCACCTTATCATAGTTGTGTTTGTATTTATTATTTGATTACGTTATATTTATTAAAATTCTAGTGATATTTATTTTAGAAATATGTATGTTTGTTTGTATACCTATGTAAGTATATTTTCATAATACTTGTTTAGTTTTATTAAGAGAATTGTTTTTAGATTTCTTGTATTATTTTGTCTCCTTTAATCTTTCACATGCTGTCTACATCTCTCTATTAATTGTCCTATCGCAGGTATGCTGGAAGAGATTTCTTATGAAATAAGCATCAACTTTGTACCTATTTTTCTGTTCTGTTTTACTTGTCTGTTTATATGTGTGTACATAAATCTATACATATAATAAATCTGTAGACGAGGCGTTTCTGTACATTGAAAATATAAAAAAAAAAAATAGTTGGGGTGTTATAGGATAACCAACAGATGCCATTTCATCAATTTTTAGAATTTTTGTCTGTTTGTCTGTTTGTCGGTTTGTCGGTTTGTCGGTTTGTCTGTTTGTCTGTTTGGATGTGACAAAATTTGATTTGAACACGTTCAACGTAAAAAGTACCAAACCAATATGGTAAATTTTTATACTCAAATATAGTGTAGAACTCGGAGTAGTAGTTAGTTTTGGTTTCATCGCAATCGCTTCACTGTATCAAAAGATATAATCAATTTAATGTATTCTACAACAACTTTCATTACGTAAGTTGGATACACGTAATGACATCTATTGGCGCTTTATAGTACTAACGAAAACATAATTATTGTGTTTATAACATTATTATGTGAATAATCACGTCATGCAGGCTTACCTTTATGATGACTATCACAGTCACTTCTGCCTGTGTTATTTGAAAAAGTAATGATCTATACATATAATAAATCTGTAGACGAGGCGTTTCTGTACATTGAAAATAAAAATAAAAAAAATAGTTGGGCTGTTATAGGATAACCAAAAGATGCCATTTCTTCAATTTTTGGAATTTTTGTCTGTTTGTCTGTTTGGATGTGACAGATTTTGAACAGGCTCAACGTAAAAAGTACCAAACCAATATGGTTCATATTTATACTCAAATATAGTGTAGAACTCCGAGCAGTGATTAGTCTTTGTTTCATCGCAAGCTTCAGTCTATCAAAAGATATAATGAATTTAAAGCATTCTATAACAATTTTTATTGCAATAAGTGGAAACATGTAACGACATCTATTGGCGCGATATAGTACTAACGAAATCATATTGTGATCTTTAAAACATTATTATGTGTTTAATCACGTCGTAAAGGCTTGCCTTTATGACGAAATAATTCTGATCCTTATGTCTGTGTTATTTAAAAAAATAAATAATGATAATGTTTAAATAAATAATATAAAATAATAAAATCGTATATAATAAAATCGTAGGAAAGGCAAAACTGTACATAGAATATATAAAAAAAAATACTTGGGGCGTGATCTACAATCGATATCGAAGCAAAAAATATAGTTTTTAGAATTTTTGTCTGTTTGTCTGTATATATGTCCGGGCTAAACTCAAAAAGTACTGCATGGATTTACTTCAAATTTTGCATGAATATTACTAAGAGGTCGGGTCAACATATAGGCTACATATTATCACGCTATCACCTACGAGGAGGAGCTGTGAATCTTTATTTTTCTTACGCATTCTGTGACAGCGTGTAATCTAACGACGCATATTTAAATGTTGTTTTTGAGTAAGTCATGCTATTATCTAGCTTTACACTATAAAAACTTTTACGCCATTTAAGTAACTTGGGCAGAGAAACATAGTTTAATGAATGTTAGTAGTATAAGACAATTTTGAAGCAGCGCCATCTATGAGATTTCATAAAAATCAAATCAAGTTACATGTCAACACTTTTTGGAAATTAATAGTTTAAATTTGATCATGTTGGTGAGGTTAGTAGTTAGTTATTCTTAAAATTCATGGATGGTAATGTGCATTTTCTTCATAAAAGTTGTATCGTATAGTTCGTTTTGAGACAAATTCAAGTTCCAACAAAACCCTCAAAATCTTGAGCAGAGTTGAGGAAGACAATTTAAAAAAAATGCGGTGTTAAGTATTACAAAAAAGTTATGTTCATTGATGATGATCATTTCTTCATGAATTTCATGTTGTTAGTACAAAATAAACATTGACTGTTAATACTTTTGTTCGGTATTTATCTGTGTGATTATTGCTTGGTAATTAATATATTTTAATGTCGTATAGGTACCTAATTATAAACTTAAATTATACCGTGCATCCGAATAACGGCGAATGCGATTTTCTGCGGTTGTTACTTCACACTGTCCGAGGCAGTCTTTCGCCTTTCTGAGGAAATTTGATGGCGTGGAGTTTCCCACTTACCGCGCAGCCTGCGTAGCACGTCACCTTCTCGACGGTGACCAAAATTGGGCTGACACCCTCGCGGAGGCGAGCGTCAGTGACAGTCCCAGCCGCATGCGTCATCTGTTTGCCGTCATCTTGGTGTTTTGTGGAGTCGCGAACCCGGTAGCTTTGTGGGAGAAGTATCGCCATCATCTGTCTGAAGATTTTCTACGAGCTTTGAGGCGTGCTACTGGAGACGAAGTCGGAGACGGCGAAATGACCACCATACGAAATGACCATGTCGCTTTGTTCTCTTCAGAGCAAAAACAAATTTATGACACCGTCCTTGAAAGCGTTTGGCAAAACCAGGGTAAAATGTTTTTCTTGGATGCTCCTGGTGGAACAGGAAAAACATTTGTTACCACTGGCATACTTGCAGAGGTCAGGAGGCAAGGCAAAATTGCTATTGCTGTAGCGTCGTCGGGAATCGCTGCCACACTGCTTCCGGGACTGCAAGACAGCACATGCCATGTTTAAAATTCCCATCGATTTATAGAGCGCCGAAACGCCTGTTTGTGGTGTGTCACGTAACAGCGATAAGGGACATGTGCTCAAGGATTGCTCTCTGATCGTATGGGATGAGTGTACGATGGCCGAGGATCGAGGGCTGACGAGGTGAATGCTTCGTTGAAACGATCTTCGTTGTGGTCACGAGTTCGTACGCTGCGCTTGACCATTAATATGAGAGCTCGGCTCGGCGGCAATGCACGCGCTCAAGAATTCTCCGATGTCCTTCTAAGTCTTGGCGAAGGCACTCTACCAGAAGAGAGAGGTAGACAGGTGGTGCTTCCAGAGTCTCTCGGTAGAGTGGTTTCCAGCTTAGAAGAACTCATTCGCTGTGTGTACGGGGACATTCAGTCGTATACCGCACCAGCAGAATTCTTGGGTGTGTGAGCGGGCCATTTTGACGCACAAAAATGATCAGGCTGCAGCAATTAATGAATGCATTCTCTCGGAAATTGAGGGGAATGAAGTGGTCTACACCTCGATAAACACTGTTGTCAAGCAAGATGACGCCACACATTATCCCGTGGAATTTCTGAACTCCCTGTCAGCAAGTGGACTTCCAGCGCATTCAAGCTGAAGCGGTGTCCCGGTTATGCTTCTTCGGAACCTATCTCCTCCGAAGTTGTGTAACGGGACCCGCCTTAAAGTCATCTCGCTCCACAGACACACCATTGAGGCGGAAATTCTTACGGGTTATGGCGTCGGCGAGGCAGTATTTATACCACGCATTCCCCTCATACCTCATAACTTCCCGTTCCAGTTCAAGCGCGTACAGCTCCCCGTGAGTGTTTGCTTCGCGATGACCATCAATAAGTCGCAGGGGCAGACACTGAGGGCAGTGGGTGTCGCCGTCAGGACGAGTTGCTTCTCACACGGGCAACTGTACGTCGTCCTTGCTCCCGCGTCATCACACATTTTGGCTCCTGGCAGCATAACTACCAACGTAGTTTATAGGGAAGTGTTGTAAGGTATATATGATACCTTTGAACGTATTTTTACTCTTTTGTGTCCTGGAATGTATTCCTGCATTATTTTCTCTATTTCCTTCAGTCACCTCTTATGACTGAACTCAGCAGGATTCCCATATAACTCTCTTCACTTGCTTCGCTTGCAAAAAAAAACTTATATTTTAATGCTATTTTAAAAGTTGTTTACTTTATAATGCTATAGCGACACTGGCATCTTAGGTATTTTTGGTGCTGTAGAGCCTTCACGCAGACGACGTCGCGGGCAGCAGCTAGTGGTTAAATAAATAAATAAATAAAAGTCATAATTCGAGGTTTGTCTCTCACCTATTTCCTCCTCCAATATTGGAC